>CM029549.1:43941453-44368953 GCA_017141385.1 Sogatella furcifera | reverse complement strand
CAATCGAAATGCCTCGCGTGTTTTTTTGGCGCCCTGTGCGAGATTATGGCAGGCGCCCACCCTCATTACGAGGCTAATGTAATCCAGCATATTATAATATATTCAAAGCCAAACATGATTCAAGCTGCCTTGCATGTTCATATTTTTCTCATAAGCAATCCCCATGTTGCATGTGGTGAGGCGAAAAGGATTATAGGGACTTGCTTATTGTATCCCAACGTATTGTTTCATATTTTCATGTATTGGATACGTGAAAAGCCTACAGGAATCAATACAGGATAACGAAAGGCTATCTACATCTTGCAAAACTGTCACATTGTACCGTACTTTATCATGAAAATATAAAAATTTTCATTAATCCATTTTATTAGTTTGCTTGAAAGCACGTTAGGAAGGGAATAATGAATTTTTAAAAGGAAAATATTGGGAATCATCATAAATATTTCATTTTACTGGGAATTAAGATGTTTTAACAGAGAATCGAGAAGTCAATAACAAGCAAATGAAGATTTCAGCCATTTTCACTGCTCTACCCAACTTTCTTGAATAACATTCGAAATAGTTCCTAATTCATCCAGCAGATTGCAGTAGCAATAGGGTCTCTTGCTTCGACTTCCATTGGACACGCCTCCAAGCTCCACCTACGATCAAAATGGTCGAAAGCATCGGTTCCAAAAGTTTCCAAGTTTAACCAGTAGATGGCAGCAGTTGACGGGTGATGTTTCAGATTTGACTTGGACACGCCTTCATGCTCCACCTGCTCTTTTCTTATTGGTTGACAGTGTTTCGTGAATTCAGTCTTAGGAAATGGCTGCTAGCAAGAAAATGGCTGCTATGATGGATGGTGAATCATACACAAAAAATTACGCTGATTTACTATTGATGATCTTGTGCTAATATAATATTTATTTATGTATTCAGGCTGGTAAGATTCTATCAAGGTTCCATGTAACTTAGGTCAGTGCTAGACTCAAATAGATTTATGCTTTATGAAATGAGATGAAAATTTGATTTCGCTTTCCCATCTTTTACTTCTTGATTCTATTTTTTATACAATGAATAAAAATAATTTAATATAACTCAAACTATTCATGATCTAATACCGACCTGTTGCCAGAAAAAAAGTTTGAAAAACTACAAAAATTCGTTAAAAATACTATTATCATAGGATTATCATATGGAGGAGTTTTTATTGGAAACTTGCTTGTGATTGGTTGACAGAATGTAATGTGGTTGTCAGTCAACCATAGAATTGAATTCAAGAGGGGCGTTTCTTCATACATTGATCGTGGTTTTTCAATCACTCAATTTCATTATGATAAATGGGTTTATGCAGAGGAAATAATTTCTTGTGGATTCAAGTTGTTGGTAGAATTACCCAAGTCTTACAAAGTCTTACCTAAATCTCAGAAATAGCGATCAAAAATCGCAAAATCGCTACTAAACACAAATTTATTACTTGTGCTATGTTTTCTCGAATTTTGCGATTTTTGATCGCTATTTCTGAGATTTGGGTAAGATTTACACAATTGCTGCCATTTAACTTTTTCTTCAGAATCAGACTCTCTTCAACTTCCATTAATAAAAAATACAAATTTATGATTCCTTATCCAGTTATAAGCCTTATTGTTGAAAAATGGCGTTTTTCAAGCATATTTTTTCAATAATCTCAATAACCGAAAAAGTTACAGACTTCAGTTTGGTTTCCTTGGATTCCTCAGCTAATTTTACATTAGAATCGCTTATTTTAGAATCTCAGTAGAGCCTCTAAAAAATTAGAAAAATACATATTTTTTGAAAAATATCAATTTTCCGCCATTGTCATCTCGGTAACAAAGCGTTTTTGGGGGTTGGCCCCATGGAACTTTTTTGTCTACTTGGTGTAAGGAATGAGCCTGAGAAGTATTGCACATGCCTCCTGAAACACCCTGTATACTTGTCTGCTCACATCAGCTATACTTGTCTGTTACAAGCAGATCAACTTCAGCACATCAATAAATATACACTTTTCATCTAGTTACTCTGTCTAGGGAGAAATCTCTAACACGCCATATATTTTCGATTATATCTCGGCTCATAGGCCACATAGAGAGTTCTGGTTTTTACTAGTTGATTGGTACCATCCGACACTACAATTTGAGCAACGTTTTCATTAAATTTGGTGTTAATTAATTTTTGAATTAAATGAATAAAATTTGATATGAGACAATTTGTATGTGTTTATTTGCAAGTGTGTATTGGTGAATCAGGTGATTTTGAAATATTCCGCTATCATAAATCATATTAAATATGAATTATTTCATATAAATAAAATAATAAAATTTATTTATTAAAATATGAATTATTTCATGATTTTTAGAAGAATGTGTTTATCAGATGTATTTATGTATGAGTGTAGTCAGTATTTATTGTATTCATATAGAAGTGGTGAGTGAATATGGATTCTTAATTTTTTGGAATCAGTGAAATATTTTCAAGTTTCCAACTACGCTAACTTACCTGTACTTTCTTTGGTGAACTTTTTAGTGCATTTTAAAAAGTGTTGTTATTTTCCAATAATTTTATTAAATCTTCGCACAGTTTACTTCAAGTAAGCTATCAATCAACAAACTTTGAGTTATGTATCTTCAGGTTAATGCACCCAAATAATATTCAAATTCAAATTCAAATTTATCAAATTCAAATAATTCAAATAATTTGAAATAATATTATACAAACGATAAAAATAATATTTTATTTTATGTGACAATTTTGTAGACTTGCATGTGATAGTATGTCCAAGCGAAGAAGACATTCTGGCAAGATGGGAAAATCACTTCAGCTCAGAAAATATTGGTTCAAAAATCATAAATTCGATCTCAAATTGTAGATCAGGATGTTTTATACAATTTGAAACAAAATGTATGATTGAAACGATATTGACCGAGCTGGAGTCATCATTCCATCTTGCAAGAATGTCTTCTTTGCTTGGACAGACTATACTGGTGTGGGTACTACAGAAGTGTTCTTCTCAATCAAAGGATATTTAATAAATTAATGGAGAAAAAATTTGAATTATCATAAATATCTAATTATGATAATTATGATCAAATTATCATAAAAGAACTATCTTTTGGTACTACTCAATTGTCTTCTACTTTTTCAAAGTTCTTCACTTTTTTTCAAATTACTCCAAAAATTCTTATCACGAACAGTCCACATTTCCTTTCATTCTCATTCTTATTCCGTCTCTTGATCTTCTTCTCCCTACTTTTTCCTTGCCTCTTCTCCCTGGTATTCTTCCAAATTCCTCCATTTTACCGGACACCAGAGAGAAGCTCCATGTCTCATGGACATGTGAGATGTCTTGCCATTATACGATTCGGCTCTGAATACTAAAATATCTTCTCCTCCTCCTCCTCCTCCTCCTCCTCCTCCTCACACCCCATTCTCCTACACCACCCATTCTCATCACCCACCTCCTTCCTCACCATAATCTCTTTTTAATCTTCTTCTCCTTCTCCTTCTTTGTGATTTGTATGCCACACACACACTCTATGGCACCACAATAAATGTCCGTGATCTTTAGTAAAGCTCTTAGGAGAGCCAGCATCACACTTTAATTGTACAAATCTGTCAGTCCGTTTTCAATCCCCTTCTGATTCTTCTACTTTTTCTTCTTCTTCTTCTTCTTCTTCTTCTTCTTCTTCTTCTTTTTCTTCTTCTTTTTCTTCTTCTTTTTCTTCTTCTTCTTCTTCTTCTTCTTCTTCTTCTTCTTCTTCTTCTTCTTCTTCTTCTTCTTCTTCTTCTTCTTCTTCTTCTTCTTCTCCTTCTTCTCCTTCTTCTTCTTCTTCTTCTTCTTCTTCTTCTTCTTCTTCTTCTTCTTCTTCTTCTTCTTCTTCTTCTTCTTCTTCTTCTTCTTCTTCTTCTTCTTCTTCTTCTTCTTCTTCTTCTTCTTCTTCTTCTTCTTCTTCTTCTTCTTCTTCTTCTTCTTCTTCTTCTTCTTCTTCTTCTTTTTCTTCTTCTTGTTCTTCTTCTTCTTCTTCTTCTTCTTCTTCTTCTTCTTCTTCTTCTTCTTTTCTTCTTCTTCTTCTTCTTCTTCTTCTTCTTCTTCTTCTTCTTCTTCTTCTTCTTCTTCTTCTTCTTCTTCTTCTTAATCTGTCGAATCAGAGAAAACCCTCTTGCAAGATGGAAAAATGATTCCAGCTCGGTCAATCTTTGTTCAGAAATTATCAATTTGATCTTAAATATTTTAGGAAACAATCCGATCTACTTTTAGGTCCACATTTATAATTCTTGTATAAATATTGACCGAGCTGGAGTCATTTCCCCATCTTGCCAGAAGGTCTTCTTTGCTTGGACAGACTATACCACAAATTGACCGATTGTATCTGCTGTGTACTGCCTCTGATGAATAAGATTTCATTAAATTACAGCAATAAGTTAATGCATTTCACAAAATTCCAATTGATTTTCACATTTTTCCAGTAGTTGTGAAGATGATGAATAATATGTTGTTACTTATCCACATTCAATAACAATACAAATTATGGTAACTAGCTGTTAAACCCCAGATTTATTAAAAATCGAGTTACTGGTTTCGGTTGCTACGCCTCTATTAATTTCCAGTGGAATAAAACTTGAAGTACGGAGCAACAGTATTCATACTAGCGGTCGAGCACCGCTATTGGTAGTTGCTTGAACCAATCACAGTGAACGTCTGCCATTGGCCTAGGCCCTAGACAAGCCCCTCCTCTATCTTCAGTTCATATCATAAATGTTACAAAATGGCGATTCAAACAGCGAACACAAGAATTAAAGATTAATTTATAGTTACAATAGCATACGTATTAGATAGGAAAATCTTATGGAAGAATGGAATAAGAAAATACCGTATGATGAATAAATGGTGACAAGAACATACGCAATAAATAGGGTAATGATACGGAAAAATGGGAAAATGGGAATTCGATAAGATAACACACTGGAAATTTATGAAAAACTAGATTGATTGTGATGTAATGATGGATGGAATGAATCAGATCGTTCAAACTGAGCAACTTTTGTTACTAAAATTATTTTTTCTAAAGCTTCATTTTTTATTGCTATAAGGCTGAGTGAGGCTCTGCCGGTGGGTAGAGCCTGGAGGGTGGAGGGTAGTGTTGGTGTAATGTCTAATAATTCTTCCATATTTTTAGAGCTTCTAAAATGTTCAGAAATCTAACTTTGTTATTAAACCACAGCAAATCAACATGCTCTTCGGCCTTGAAGTTGTGATCTTTGCTATCAAACGTTCAGCTAAATTAAAATCCCTATTACATTAATTTATTGCAATCTATGATGCAACCTGAGCTTAACTATTCCGCTTTTGTAGACTGCATTCAGATTATGACTTGCATGCGCTGTATATAAGACACTTCTTTTTATTTGTTCTGGTGTTTTTATACCAGAATAAATATACCAGGTGTTTTATCTGGTGTTTTTATACCAGAACCCCCAGAGGGGTTTATGGTTCTCAGGATATTCGATGTATAGCAGTCAGATTTCTTTGTGCACTCTATAACGTTGTGCATATATGTGAGGATAGCGGCGAAGAAATATCAGTTCGACCTTTGAAGGAATCGGCGTTGGTTTGAATGTCAAGCTGTGAAAAGTGCATGGAAGAAAGCACTGGCGGCTCGTACCTACGAAACAGGTGAAGTGCCCGTTTCTTTTACTGTACAGCACTTCACCAGTTACGTGGGCACGAGCCGCCAGTGGAAGATAGAAAGGTGAATGGAATAGCCTCTCGACTGCAATAAGTCAGTTATAGTCTGACCAAGCAAAGAAGAGCCTCTGACAAGATGAGAAAATGACTCCAGCTAGTTCAATATTGGTTCAAAAATTATTGATTTGGTCTGAAATCGTAGATCAGAATGTTTCCTACAATTGAGATCAAATCAATAACTTTTGACCTTTCTTGCAAGCTTCTTTGCTTGGTCGGACTATACAATAGCAATCAAGGAATTATTGGAGTCGTATTATTAGATTCAATGAAAAGATTAGATATTGTCAGACCCTGATTCAATGAAAACCAAGATATGGTTACTAAAGGAGTTGCTACTCCATTCAATAAATCAGTGGTTCGATAATATTTTGTATTTTCATTTGATATGGGTAACTACCACAATATAACCTTCACAACTATAGTCTGTCCAAGCAAAGAAGACCCTCTGGCAAGATGAGAAAATGACTCCAGCTCGGTCAATATTGGTTCAAAAAATATAGATTTGGTCTCAAAGTGTAGATCAGAATGTTTAGGCTACTACGAAGAGATCAAATCAATAATTTTTCAAACAATATTGACCGAGGTGGAGTCATTTTCTCATCTTGCCAGATTAACACTCAACAAGTGCGAGTCATTTTATTAGAATTTCATATTTACACAAAATAATGGACTGATATTGATTTATTTGAATTGAATTAATTGACTGGAATAATAAATTGAACTGATGGAACTCTATTCTATTGTTAAATTAGATCAATAGGGGAATTCCCGGGCAAGAATTTAACTCGGTACCTCTGCTGGTTATCAGATCAGCGCGTTATCACTTACTCCAACAAGTCAAACAAATTCTATCTCCCTGATAATTGAATACGGCTTCTGCCTATTCTCAATGAGGTCTGAGCTTGACTGTTAATATATCTGGGAAAATGGAAAAATCACATGTTATTCTCATAAAGCTGATAAAACACGGGTTTCTCAAGGCAATACATCAAGCAAGAAATAATTAGCGGGCTGTTTTTGGAAAGATTATGAAACAGATTTTTCTAAGGAAAGATAATTTTCATCCAACAAAGAATGAGAACAACGGACCAATAGCAGCAAATAAGAACCAGATACAGAAACCACGCCCACAAACACTCCTACAAGCTCCGGCTCTCTTTACTGATTGGTCAACGTCAATGAATGAACGTAGTTCTGATTCCTCTCACCAGATGATAGCAGCTACTGGATGGAATACTGCTTGATAGAGCACGCCTTTAGACACACCTCCAAGCTCCTCCTCCTTTCACTAACGGACGTAGTTCTGATTACCATCACCAGATGGTAGCAGGTACTGGGTAGAATAGTTCTTGAGAAAGTATGCCTTTAGACACGCCTCCAAGCTCCTCCTCCTCCTGCTTCCACCCGATTGGTTGAAATTATTCAGCGATCAAGTCTGAAGTCAGCTACTAATGTGGTAATGTATTCTGCGATAGGTGGCAGAGATATACAGTAAATATACTGGGTGATTTTACAGTTAATAGAGTATTCTATTGGTGTTTTACTGCTTTTCTGACTAAATGTTGCTGGCTATAGTTAGCACAAGATTATTCCTGAATGAAAAAATGTGTATTAATTTCAAAATCCATTGAAATTGTAATATTCTGAATCTTTATTTCTTTTGTCATAGGGCTACTGTACTTATCAAAGTTTCCAAATATAATGTAAATCTCATTAGCCTTTTTAAATATTTTTCATTTAAAATGACATGTTTCGGCGTTTTAGCCATTTCCAATATAATGCAAATAATAATGCATTTGGAAACTTTGGGTACTGAGATCAACATTATTTGAAAAAATTGTTCTGAATCAACAATAAGTTGATAAATAAGTAAAGTCTGTCCAAGCAAAGAAGACATTTTTGCAAGATTGGGAAAATGACTCCAGCTCGGTCATTATTAGTTCGAAAATTATATACTCAGTCACAAAAAATTGTAGATCAGAATCTTTCCTATAATTTAAGACCAAATTGATAATTTTTGAACCAATATTGACCGAGCTGTAGTCATTTCCCCATTTTGAAAAAATGTCTTCTTTGCTTGAACAGACTATATAGCTTGTTCATATTGAAGACGTATCAGAATTTAATAAAATTTATTTATAGTGATTCCGCAGCATACATACACGTAGATAGCTAGCTTAAGGCAACAATACTGTCTAGAGTTATGTAAGAACTCCCACGAAACAGGTGAAGTGCTGTTATCTTTTACTGTACAGCACTTCACCTGTTTCATGGAGACTGGCCGCCAGTGCTACAAATATGGAAAGCAACGCAGGCAATGGAATACTTCAAACAGCTGCAGATAACCCACAAATCCAGATTACTTGGGCAACAGTTGTCGTACATTTTGAAACGCATTGCAAGCAGTGGAAGAGCTCACACAGCGGCACTTATGAAACGCATTGCAAGCAGTGGAAGACCCCACACAGCGGTAGATAGAAGACACACTGTTAGCAGTGGAAGACCTCACACAGCGGCATTTATGAGAAGCATTGCAAGCAGTGGAAGTCTTCACACAGCGACATTTATGAAAAGCGTTGCAAGCAGTGGAAGAGCTCACACAGATGTAGTTATACAATGGCGATCAAATTTTATCGTCCAACTTTTTGTTGCTGCCGCAATGATGATAATAGTAATAGTATGGAGACCGGAGCAAAGTTTTTATCGAAAGCATTTTGAGATATGAAAGTTAGTTGGCCAAGTGAGACTTTCTAACGGATGCCGCCAATGCTTCCTTAGAGAGAAAAGCTCTGTAATGAGTGGTTTGAGGGCATCTCTCTTTCTTCTTAATCTTCTTCTTCTTCTTCTTTTTTTTCTTTCTCTCTTGTTCTTCTTCTTCTTCTTCTCCTTTCTCTTCCCCTTTTAATTGTTCATTTTCTCTCCTTCATCATGAACCATTTTTCATCTCCAATTTTTCATTATATTTTTTCTCTTTTACTTTATCTACCCACTTCCTCTCAATCGGTTTGTCGTTATTCTTCTTCTTCACCTCCTTATTATTCTGCTTAATCCTTTTCCTTTCTCTTCTCACATTACATTTTCTTGTTATTAAACTTATCCGCCTTCTACTTTTGGCTCCTCCTCTTCGTTCTTCTTCTCCTTCATTTCTTTCACCCTGCTTCTTCTTCTTCTTCTTCTTCTTCTCCTTCATTTCTTTCACCCTGCTTCTTCTTCTTCTTCTTCTTCTTCTTCTTCTTCTTCTTCTTCTTCTTCTTCTTCTTCTTCTTCTTCTTCTTCTTCTTCTTCTTCTTCTTCTTCTTCTTCTTCTTCTTCTTCTTCTTCTTCTTCTTCTTCTTCTTCTTCTTCTTCTTCTTCTTCTTCTTCTTCTTCTTCTTCTTCTTCTTCTTCTTCTTCTTCTTCTTCTTCTTCTTCTTCTTCTTCTTATTTTTCTTCTTTCTATCTCCTTCTTCTTCTTTTTCTTCTTCTGCTTCTTTTTCGCTTTATTTTTATTCTTCTTCTTTCTATCTCCTTCTTCTTCTTCTGTTTCTTTTTCTCTTTATTTCTCTTCTTCACTTCTTCTCTTTCTTCTTCCTCTTTTTCTTTTTTTCTACTTCTTCCTCTCCTTTCTCGTCTCATTTTGATTATCGTTTGTTCCTTTCTCCTTCATCATAAACCCTTTCATTATAATTATTTCTCTTTTCCTCAATCTACTGACCCCTTCTCAACCGTTTTGTCCTCATTCCTCTGCTTCACCTCCTCATTATTCTGCTCTATTTTTCTCCTTCCTCTTCTCTCATTACCTTTGCATTGGTATCATATCCTCCTTCTACTGTTAGCTCCTCCTCTTCTCTTCTCCGTTCATCCTCTCCACCATTTCTTTCCCCTGCTTCCACCTTCATCTACACTTCCTTCTTCTTCTTCTTCTTCTTCTTCTTCTTCTTCTTCTTCTTCCTCATCTTCTTCTTCATCTTCTTCTCCTTCTTATTCTTCTTCCTCTTCTTCTTCTTCCTCTTCTTCTTCTTCTTCTTCCTCTTCTTCTTCTTCTTCTTCTTCTTCTTCTTCTTCTTCTTCTTCTTCTTCTTCTTCTTCCTCTTCTTCTTCTTCTTCTTCTTCTTCTTCTTCTTCTTCTTCTTCTTCTTCTTCTTCTTCTTCTTCTTCTTCTTCTTCTTCTTCTTCTTCTTCTTCTTCTTCTTCTTCTTCTTCTTCTTCTTCTTCTTTTTCTTCCTATTACAATAATGAATTATTAAAAAATTACCGATTATTCTCACTCATTCCATCCTGTCCTTCCTGTTTCTTTTCTTATCGCTGAGGTGTGAAAAAAGTAATAATTTCTTCAAAACTAATAGGCTACAGTAAGTAGATGATTATTATGGCCTGAAGTGAAAAGTACGCACTTAGTGGCTGATATTATAAGAAAGATATTTTTATCGCCAGCAGTAATTTATTCCAAAGAAAACTGGGATAAAACACTCTCACAATGATAGACAATATCCGAAAGTTTCAACACGATTATAGTCACTTTATGCATAAACGATCTCAAACTTTTTAATTTCTACTTCTTTTTTGTTGAAAGTTTTGTTCGAGTGCACTAGAGAGGTAGGTTTCCAGTTACTATTAGTCGTTGATATAAGACTGTCCATGCAAAGAAGACCCTCTGGCAAATGAGAAAATGACTCCAGCTTGAGGTATTGGTTCAATAATTATTGATTTGGTCTCTTAGTAGTAGCCCTAAATATTCTGATCAACACTTTGAGACCAAATCAATCGTCTCAAATTGTACATCAGAATGTTTTACCACAGTTTGAAACCAAAAGTTAATTCCTGAACCAATATTGACCGGGCTGAAGACCTTCGGATCTCCATCTTACCGGAATGTCGTCTTTGCTTGGACAGACTATAGGCATAATATTAGATACATTTATTATCAAGTACACCTGACATACAGGAACAGACAGCAATTAGTCTGTGAAAGATAACCTTCAGTTCTAATAATGAACTGTGAACTGATCCCAATTACTGACAATATTATTGAAGTGGGCTCCTAGTGCTTTGTAATACGAGCACTGGTGGCTCAAACCCACGAAACAGGTGAAGTGTACGTATCTTTTACCGTACAGCACTTCACCTGTTTCGTGGGTACGAACCACTCCAGTGGGAAAAGGAAAAGGTCTCAAACAGCACCCACATAGAGATTTAATTATAATTCGATAGGCTTAGGCTATATTATGATGGTGCTGTTTCCTCACTGTATCATGGTTTAATATCCTTTGGGGCTCATTAAATGGAGGGGGGTTTGTGCGTCTGCCCCACAACAGGTTCACGAGGGGGTTCGGTGTCCTCTGAAGGGAGATATCATTGTGTAAGCATAGTAGATGCCTGCTCTATATACACTGTGTTATAGTCAGTCCAAGCAAAGAACACATTCTGGCAAGATGGGAAAACGACTCTAGCTTGGTCAATATTAGTTCAAAAATTATGAATTTCGTCTCAAATTGTAGGTAACATTCTGATCTACTATTTGAGTTCAAATTGAAATTTTTATGTATATTGACTGATCTGGAGTCTTATTCCCATCTTGTCGAAATATCTTCTTTCTTGGACCAGACTGATATATACAACAACACACTCTAAGTTCATCAGTGTTTAAGATCAAAAGATTGGTAATAATATTGGATCCCCACTTTTTCTCTAATTATTTTAGTACAAGATATTGATTGAAGTATTAAATCTAGTTATTGTGTGGCGGCTCGTTCACAGGAAACAGGTGAAGTGTTGTACAGTAAAAGATACGGGCACTTCACCTGTTTCGTGGGCACGAGCCGCCAGAAAGTTGAGCGGTTTCGTTTTCAAAAGCTCATTCATTCAATTAAAGGTTACATAACGAGCAGAGACAGACAGCTGCACAAAATTTTTTCAGGTCGGCTATGGTATCAACAATTTTTTATTAATATTGTCTCATCATGCATCATTATTAATTAGAATTGATAGGAATATCAAGTGGTTTCAGAAAAAATTTAGGCTAAATTGGGGCTCGATGGGTTAAGGGTTGAAGGCAAACTATGTAGCCTAATATAAGTTTCTGAATGTAAATAAAAATTGTAAAATATTGGAAATTCTTATTTTATATTATCACTAGTTGTTGTTAGCTACATAATTGTTCGAAATGATTTTTATTTCAAGAAGAAGAAGAAGAAGAAGAAGAAGAAGAAGAAGAAGAAGAAGAAGAAGAAGAAGAAGAAGAAGAAGAAGAAGAAGAAGAAGAAGAAGAAGAAGAAGAAGAAGAAGAAGAAGAAGAAGAAGAAGAAGAAGAAGAAGAAGAAGAAGAAGAAGAATAAGGGGAAGAAGAAGAAGAAGAAGAAGAAGAAGAAGAAGAAGAAGAAGAAGAAGAAGAAGAAGAAGAAGATGTTTAGTAATGAACCTAGAGAGTTTAAACATCTTGTGTTACTGTAAAATCGTAAAATGTACTGTGATTATTTTAAATCTCCATTACAAATTATCCGTTTTTCTGTATACTCGAAACATCCTGATAGGCTATACAGAGTGTTTCAGGAGGAATGTGCAATACTTCTCAGGCTGATTTCCTTTACACCAAGTAGACAAAAAAGTTCCCATGGGACCAAACCCCAAAAGCGCTTTGTTACCGAGATAATAATGGTAGAAAATTGAGATACTAATATCTTTTGAAAAATCTCAATTTCCCGCCATTGTTACCTCGGTAACAAATTTTTGCGTTTTGTGGGGTTTTTTGTCTTCTTGGTGTGGGAATCAGCCTGAAATATTACATTCCTCCTAAAACACCCACATAAGGATGCATAATAACAAACTGAAACTACCCGTATCAAATTCATGTTTCAATAATCAGTCAAACAAAAACAACTACTACAGAAACTATTGCGTTCCTAGTTCTGTTTTATTCCAGTTTCCATCCCAGGGGGAAATTCAATTCTGGATTCGCACAGGGGAATGAAAGGAAGCTGAGCGTTACATAATACATGAGATGAACAGTCATATAGTCTGTCCGAACAAAGAAGACACTCTGGCAAGATGAGAAAATGACTCCAGCTCAGTCAATATTGGTTCGGTATTAATTTTGAAGCTCAAATTGTGAAACCAGGATGTTTCCTACAATTTGAGATTTCCTAAATTTATCATTTTTGAACCGATATTGACCGAGCTGGAGTCATTTCCCCATCTTGCCAGAAAATGTCTTCTTTGTATGAGATGAGCAGTCATATCTTCTCCTTCATATTTGTGTCTTCATGTCTGGTTGCCACATAAAACATACAACACCATACCTCCTCCTCCCTCCTCCTCCTCCTCCTCCTCCTTCTCCTCCTATCACTCAAATTCACTCCCAAACCCCCTTCCCACCATATATTTACCCCCCAGTGGGGGAGTTTTAAGTCCAATGGTCATATGTAACCGTTTTATATGTTCTCAACGTTAGTGACTATAATAAAACCAAGAGTGATTTACAAATCTTGCTCGTCAGACGAATTATAATTCACTGCAGCTTTGTCCATATAATTTATAGCCATATATCCGCATCTCCATCCATATATCTATAATATCAGGGCCCTTGCGTGGGGTGTGCGAATTACCCAAAATAAGGGGCGTCGCAGCGGCTGATGCAAAACAGGAATTTTAAAAATTTCAATTGGGCTCTTAGAATATTTTTTCACTAATTGATAAGAAACTTGTTTTACCAACAACTTGGATCCGAAAATTATTTCCTCTGCATGAATTCATTAATCATAATAAATTGATCAATTGAAAAACCACGATCAATGTATGAAGCAAGCCAAGAAACGCTCCTCTTAAAATTAAATTCTATTGTTAGCTGACAACCACTTTTAAAACTCTGTCGACCAATCACAAGCCAGTTTCCGAAAATTTTTTGTAGTTTTTCAAACTTTTTTCTGGCAAGAGGTGATATTGAATCGTATAGTTTGAGTTCTATTTCATTATATTCATCGTATAAAAAATAGAATTAATGACTATAAGATAAGTGCAAAATCATATTTTCATCTCATTCCATACAGTATAAAAATATTGAAGTCTAGTACTGGCCTAAGTTACTCATAAAAAGTAAAACTGAGTCTAAATTCTATAAACCAAATCCTTCAAATATATCAACTTGATAGAATCTTATCAGCCTGAACCTACATAAATAAAATATTATATTAGCACAAGATCGTCAATAAAAGATTCTGTGTTACACATTAAAAAATATAAAATTTTCTGTGGCCACACAAACCATCATTTTCTTGCTGTAGCCATTTTCCAAGACAGAGCTCAACGAAACACTGTCAACCAATAAGAAAAAGAGCAGGCGGGGGCACGAAGGCGTGTCCAAGTCCTTATCTGAAACATCACCCGTCGCTGCTGCCATCTACTGGTTGAGTGAAACTTTTCAAATGATGTTTTCGGCTATTTTGATCGTAGGCGGAGCTTGAAGGCGTGTCACAATGGAAGTCGAAGCAAGTCACCCTATCGCTACTGCCTTCTGCTGGCTGAATTCGAAACTAGGTTCGAATGTTATTCGAGAAAGTTGGGTAGAGCAGTGAGAATGCCTGAAATCTTCATTGCTTGTTATTGAGTTTCCGATTCTCTGTTAAAACATCTTTATTTCCATTGAAATGAAATATTTATTATGATACCTAATAACACTTATGTGAAAAAATTATTATACTACTCATATAATGGCATAAAGCAAACTAATAAAATAAATCGTCAAAAATTGAAAATTCAATATTTTAATTATAAAGTACGGTACATTGTGACAGTTTTGCTCAATGTAGATAGCCTTTAGTAATTTTTCATTAATTCCTGTAGGATTTACTTATCACGTAACATATCGAATACATAAAATACGAAACAATACGTTGGAATACATTCAAATAAGCAAGTCCCTATAATCCTTTTTGACCACACCACATGCAAAATTTGGATTGCTTATAGAGAAAAATGTTAACATAAGGCAACGCTAGAATCATGTTTGGTTTTGAACATAATTATTGTAATATGTTGGATTGCATTCGTCTGATAATAGGGAGGGGCACTGGTGGCTCGTACCCACGAAATAGGTGAAGTGCTAATATCTTATGCTGTACAACACTTGCCACCTATTTCGTGTGCAAGAGCCGCCAGTGGGAGGGGACGCCTGCCAAAATCTCGCACAGGGCACAAAAAAACACGCGAGGGTCCTGTATAATATATTCTCTATTCAGCTCTTATTACAAGCGAAGGAATAGCAATGAATTATTGTTAGCTATCACATATAATTTAGGCCTACTCTATTTTATTGTATATCGAAAACTTGAGTGAACCTACTCAATTTCTAAGCTAGCTTAATACTTTCTTTTAAAATGTTATTACCCTCTGATGTTCCCATTTTTTGTATATTTAAAGCTTCAGTACACTTATTACATGCCAGCTATCACAAATCAAAAAGTTTTCACAATACTAATTAATCTGATACAATTTTACGTAACATAGAAATATTAGGTACTGAATTTTGAAAAGACAGATTTTGTCAAACCACCGATTTTAAATCTCAGAGTGGTTTGACAACATCTTTCTTTTCATTTATTATGGATAACTACTACAATATCACCTTCAAAACTACTCAAATAGTGAATATTAAAGGTATGTAAAATACCGGTCTGAGTCACAATTTCAAATATCGATTGAAAAAAACTAAAATAGAATCCCTCACGTGAATTACAAGAAATTTGGGAAAAAGTTTGAATAGCTAATTGAATCCCAACCCGAAAAGAAAGATTCATAGAAAGACTATACATTATACAGTATAATCCGGTTCAAGCAAAAGAAGACCCTCTGGCAAGATTGGGGAAAATGATTCAAAGCTCAGTCAATTTAATTGGTTAAAAAATTATCGAATTCGATCTCAAATTGTAGGGAACCCAATTTTGGATCAACTATTGAGTTACCACATTTTTAATTCTTGAACAAATACTGACTAGCTGGGTCTGTTTTCCCATCTTGCCGAAACTCTTCTGGCAATCATGCTAATATATACATACCGCGCTTCGCGTCACTCGGCAGGGTTAGCACCCCCTGCACCCCCGTTGGACAAGTCCGTGGTTGAAAAGTTGGGATTGCTTGTTCTGATAAGGTTTTTAGGTTGCAACCAGGAATTATTTTGTTCTAAGGGGTCGGTTGTAATGACAAAATGATCAATTCTTATGTAAAATCAGCTGATAAATCCAATGGAGCCAATGGAAGTTTGTAGCTTGAATGGTTATTGAGATTTAATGATGGAAATATGTTTCAAAGGGTTCTTTTTCTCAACCTTTTTAGGGTATCTTATGACTATTACTTCGAGTTGATTGGGAAATGGAAAGATGAGTTTCCCTATTTTAATAGGGTTGATCTTGGTATGGATGTTGATCATAAAAGTTGACTTTTAAGTTTTTAAATTTCAAGGCCAACTACCAACTTTTTTTAAAGTTAATTTTATTTGAAGGGTAGTATGAAGTTCAATGAAGTATTTTTTGTGGTATTTTTTTGTGTGGGTGATGCCCTGCCTGGGGCTCTTGGGCCTTTGCGTGGGTATTAGGAAGGATGATGATGAGATGAATGGTCCTACTGTTTCATGTGAGTTCCAAACCGCAAGGAAGCGATTTTTGAGGCTCATAAATTGAATTCAGAGGAACTGGTCACCATTACAACATCAAATGGCATTTAATGGAGCACAATAATGTTGAATAATGGCCTTTGTCTGATTTGAGTGATTAATGAAGTTCAAGTAATTGAGATAATGGCATCCAATGGCATTGGAATGGAATTGGATATCGATGGTATGGGAAATAAGCCTTCTTAGAAGTTATCTTTTAAGCTTGGATTTCTATTTCTCAACTTCTAGGGTATCTTATGGCATTTGCTTTGAGTTGATTGAAATGGAGTTAGGTTCTATTCTTATAGGGATGATCTTGGTATGGATGTTCATCATAAAAGTTGACTTTTGAGTTTTTAAATTTCAAGGGGGAAATTCTGGGCGTGGTGGAGGGGCAGCCAGCTCGAGGCAAAGTTGGGTTTTGGAAAATGTGAGTTCTGATTGAAGATTTACAGCTTTTGGGCCAGTATTGGGGCCCCAGGATGATGCTGGTTTTCCCGTAGTGCCAGGAGTGTCTTCTTGGCTTGGACAGGCTGAAAGTATAGTAAGTGGTTGCATTGGCAAACAGATGTTAGGCTTAAAGGCCCTTCATGGGCTGTTGAGCCAGACATACATACAATAGAACTCTATGAAAATTTATTTTCTAGTGTAATGAAATAAATAAATACACTAGTCCAATAATGATGATAGAAATTTTCATTTTATTCTGATAGAGTTCAATAAAGTCAATGTTATATACAGTTTTTTCTAATTTAATTGCGTTTAAATCAAGTTCAATGCAGTTCAATAAAGTCCAATAGAGTTTCTGGAGTTTCTATAGTTTTTTCTTAAACTATACTGGAACAAGCAAGCCTGTCAGAGTGGGTCAGTGATTAATTCAATTATTAATGATTAATTTGAATTGAATATCTTGGCATCCAATGGCATTCTATTGAGTTTGATGGCGTTCAATAAGGTCAAATAGAGTGGAATTAAGACGTCTATTGATGTTGTATGAACTCAATAGAGCTGAATAGCATTCAATGGATCTTGATAGAGAGGTTTGTTGATGGTTTGATTGAGGGTTAGTGAAGTTTAATAATGTCAAAAAATGAGGTTGGTTCTAGAAGATTGTGTTTTGTTGGAGAATAATTTGTGTTTATTGTGTATATGGCGTTCAATGGAGCTTGATCTCACCAGGTACTGTCCCCACTCAGCATGGAGTTGTTTCCTGATAGCTCGCTACGCTCGCTCAGAAGGGGGCTGCGCCCCCTAAGCTTGTCTTTAGTGAGTGGGATGTGACCGGCATGCTCGCTTCGCTCGCTCATTATTTGATTTTCTCATGGTTTACAACCCCTAAATTACAGATTTTTCATGTTTTTGTGTTTTTACTATCATTTTGCCTCTTTAGTGTCTTGGGGGGTTGGGGGATTTTGGAAGTTTGATCCCCTGAAGATTTTTGTTCAGTTTTTCATCCTCTACAAAATGATCAGAATATTTTTCCTGAAATCTCCATTCTTCACCCCTAAAAAGAAATTTTCAATTTTGAATTATCTAAAATCCCTCATAACTTTCCATGGGGTGGTTTGAGGAAAATGTTCAAATACGAAAAAGTTCAGTTTCCCTGCTTTTTGAAGTTATGAATTCCCAAATTTTTCCCAAAAAATTCGAAATTTTGATTTTTCTGATATTGTCATCGAAAAATCACCCCATGTGATTATTAAGGGTGGTTTTGGGTGTCAAATTGTCAATGCCCCTTAGTAAACCAGCACTTCCGATCACCAAAGCCCAAAATTATCATTCAAACAAAAAATTCAAATTTTAGAGAATTGGTGGTTTTAAATTCATTCATTTCTCAATAACTCAGTAGGGGATGATCATAGAAAAAAACTTCAAATGTTTTTTACTCAGTTTTCATTGACTCTTCCGATTGATGATAATCAGATTCCACATAAAAACCTAAAGATTAAAAAATTGAGGTTTTTTTATCACACCCTGTTTTTAATAATGCAAAAAAAATTTATTTATCGATTTCCCCACAATTTTATGTCGAGACTCACATTATCAGTTGATATACAGCAAATGTCGAAATTTCCATTAAACAAAAATTTTGGATTTTCCCCTAAAACCCTAATTTTTAAAAAAATTTACTGAAAACATGTTTTTTTTTTTTGACCATAACTTTTTTTTGCAAAATGTTTACAAATTCCGTTCAAATGGTGTTCAACACAGTTTTTGAGCTCTATCTCTCAGAAAAAAAGTTTTCAAAAATCTCAAAATTTAAAAATTTTTACCCTTTTTTCACCCCCACCCTGGAGTCCGCCATTTTGAAGGTTGGGAATCTTGATTTTTCAGGATCCCATCAAAAAAATTGTCTACTTTCCACCTAAATTTGTCAAAAACAGGCTCAATCGCATGGGAGAAAAGTTTATTCAATGATTTATGAAAAAATAGGGCCATTTTCCCAATATGGCGTCTTCAATTTCGATCGAAATGAATTTTTGTATATAGATTTTACGAATCGTCTTTTGAACGCTCCTATACGATGAAAAAAAATTTTTCTCAAAAAATTCAAAGATGGAAAAGTCAATATTTTTCACCCCCATACGCGTTTTTGCCGCAATACCACCCCTACAGAGTTGAGACCCAAAAAAATCGAAATCCACTCACTTTCGGCTACAATTTTTCAATAAAAAAAGTCCCAGAATTTAGCGAAAACAAGAAATTTTCAAGAAAATGACTACTATTTCTGGCGTCACCCTGTATCTAGCAGAGATAGACCCAAAATTTTAAAAAATGAAAAAAATTCCTCTCAAAAGAACAAATCGAAATGGCAGAAAAGAATTTTTCCCAAATATCTCAACAATGAAAAAGTTCATTTTTTCCACCCCCCAAATTTCACCCTAAAATGACCCCTGGAACAAAAATAAATACACCAAACTGTGCAGCTTAAAGTCTTCTACAGAATAAAACAATAAAAAAATTTTCGAAAAATTCACCAAAAACTACCCCAAATTTTCATGATTTATAAAAAATAGGGGTGACTTTTTGGAGTGGGTCGGATTTTTCTGGGTGGTTTTGGCCAAGTTCAAAACCAACCAAAAAAACCCCCTCACCCCAACACAACCCCTTCATAGAAATCTTTTCTATCTACCTCCTAGTTGTTCTTGCAGTTGTATAGTTATAGTGTTAATACATTGGCTATACATATATGTTGGATACGGAATTAATACATTTCAAAAATAACTGTCATATAATAGTATGCACCTCACATAAATCCACCTCACTTACCACTCCATTACCCATGCCCAAGTGAATTCAAATACTTATATGGGCATCATCCACAGCAAAAAAAAAAAATTAAATTGTAATAAATAATTGAAAAACATAATCAATACCGTGAGAACAGGAGCCGAGGCGAAATTAAAAAAATTGAAAATTATTATTATTTTCTCTCATGTAATAAAGCGAGCAACTTGAAGATTATGACAGCCATGGTTTGACTATAGTCTTTGTCCCAAAAGCAAAGAAGACATTCTGACAAGATTTGAAAAATGAATCCAGCTCAGTCAATATTGCCTCAAAAATTATAAATATAGTCTCAAATTGTAGAACAGTATGTTTTCTAAAATTTGAGATCAAATTTATAATCCTTGAACCAATATTGAGCAAGCTGGAGTCATTTTCGCATCTTGCCAGAAGGTCTTCTTCGCTTGAACAGACGCTGGCAACATTTTTAATGAAAAAGCAAGAGTAGTATTATTATTTGCAGATGCTCTGCTCAGCTCAGCTCAGCACACAAAGCAATGCAATGAATAGGTATCACTACCACCCTGGTATTCGACTAATTAAAAAAATGGCTGCCTTTGAAATTCTGTTCAGTTGATGTCTTGCTCTTGCTCACTCAGTATCTTTTACTCTGTCTTTTCAGCTATCTATATCTATTACATTTTCTCACAAACTCTCCATCTCACTTCACTTTCTCTCTCTCTCTCTCTCTTTCTCTCATAAACACTATCTTAGTCTCTTTCTCTACCTCTTTCTTTTATTTATTTATTCATTTTACAGAAACAATAACTTATTGGTTGAAAACACAGACTAATGTCCAAAACGTCTTCATACCAAATTTTGATGAATAATAAAGTTCGAAACTAGGTTAGATTTTCGTAGCACTTCAATTAAGAATAAATTTATAGTCCAGGAGAAATACCGAATTATAAAAATTTTGAATTTAGAGCAATAAATTATTCCAAATTAATCAAATCACCAATTTTCACAAAATTTCTTCACTAAAATATTGTATAAAATTGAAAATTTCGAGCCACAATAAGAACACTAACTAGTTTACTCGGTGCTATGACATTTTTTGTATATATATATATATATATATATATATATATATATATATATATATATATATATATATATATATATATATATATATACATATTCATATATATACTGTATTATATCATATAGCTGATGTATTCAATTGGAGTTGTCATTTAGTTATGCCTGGATGATGTTTCTGAGATAAGAAGTGGGAATAATTATATTTTAATGGTCTTCTCTCTCTCTGACTCTCTTGAAATTGTGTGGTAGAGAGAACCTAGAGTCCTAACTCCGCTCTTGATAAATGCATTCAATCGATCAATCAATTTCAAACTTTTCACTTAAACTCTCTTCAAATTTCCCCACTCACTGACTTTATTCTCAGTGCCACTCTTTTTATTTGAACTCTTTTTTTCCACCCTTGTCATAAGAACACCTTTTCCTACTCCTCTCTCCTTTGTCTTCCTTATCTTTTGTATTTCCGTCTTTTAATTCGAATATTCCTTTTCCTACTTCACCTCCCCAATAGACCTTATCCTTATCTTTCTATTTAGTTTCTCCCTCGTCCCTCTTCATCATCTCTCTCCTTTTTATTTAATTCTCCATTTTATTTTGCTCACTTAGTGACACGATTCTAATGGAGCTGTTCACCTGGTTTCATCTGCTCCAACAGCTGATTATTTATTTATTAATTAATTTATTAATCTATTGGAAAAAACACATCGGTATGAAAGAACCCTTGGTATTTCAAAACACAATTTTCATTCAAATATAGTCCAAAATTGTATTCAATTGGAGTTGTCAATTAGTTATGCCTGGATGATGTTTCTGAGATAAGAAGTGACAATAATTATATTTTTTACATCATCTATACGTAGGTTACATCATGTACAAGAGAGAAATAGAGCCGCCTGACTCCTTGAAGATAGCTACATTAACCTACTCTAGAACATGGTACGCCATAGTGAAGTAGGTCAATTTCCACACAGAAAACACTAAAAAACGTAAAAACCCATTATAAGATGTTCCTGAAGCTAACTATTGTATATACTGTAATTGTAGAGTTTGTAATATTCTGTAATTGATGTAGTAGTTTTAGTTTTTTTGGGAAATAAACTTTTTATTTATTTATTTATTTTATTTATTAAGAAGTGAGCTATGTTACAATCTAGTGCTGAAAGTAGTATACCGTTTCTATGTGATTGTGCTGTGGACAATAAAATACTTGTTCTCCTGTCAAGAATCGAACTCAGGTCCTCTTGCTTGTCAGACCGGCGCGTTATCACTTACTCCAATCATCCACCCAAGTATGTATGTATGTCTGGCTCAACAGCTCATGAAGGGCCTAGGCCTACCAGCTGGTTGCCAGTTTCAAATTCACTCTACTATACAGCCCGTCCAAGCCAAGAAGACAGCCCGGCACAAAGGGAAAACGACTCCAGCCCGGCCAATACCGGCCCGAAAGCCGTAAATTCTCAATCAGAACTAACAGTCCCCGAACCAACACTGGCCGAGTCGAAGCCACCCCACCACGCCAGACCGCCCCCTCCCCCAGCCAGGCAGACAGGCAATACAGCAAGCAAATAATCATCAACCAGGATAGAGGTAACGGTGTGAGCTGATCCTCTCAACCATAAGCCAGTCTCCGCAACCAATTGGCGGCGCAGAACACCACTGAATAACATGCAGTTAATCTGTTAGGCTGAGGCCGCACTGCCGGTGGGTAGAGCCTGAAGGGTGGAGGTAGTTGGTAAGTCTATAGAACATACACATCATCCACAGTAATACATCGTATGAATCGTATGTGTTCAGCCGTCATCTTGAAATTTTTAAATATGGACAACATAACCTTCAAAAACAGAATGACGTCATACCATTCATACGATGTATTACTACCCTCCACCCACCAGGCTCTACTCACCGGCAGTGCGGCCTCAACCCTAGAGTGTAATGCAACAATAAATTACTATTCCTCCAGAGACGGGAAACGACTGACTGCGTCTTTACTAACGACAATTCAATACAAATATCTTTATTCAAGTAATATACATTTGGTACATTGAATAGTGTCAAATACAGATATATCATACTATGCACATAGAAAACTTAACGATTACGACAGTCAATCTCCCAAAGGAGGGTGATACACCCAAGTATAATCAAATGAAAAATTTATCATAAAGTACTAGTAGTTCTGTGAACAGTAGACCTCACGAAGTAACCCATGAATGTGGTATTACTCGTGAAGGGAATACTGTTGTTTCAATAATTGCATGCGTCATTGCATGCAATTAATAATAAACTCGACAGCTGGTTTATCATGAATAATTCTATAGTGTGAGTTCTCCTATGTTCAGAAGTATAAATGTATATAGTAATATTTTAGTATGGAGGTAATTCCTTTTCCTTTTATATTATCCTTGAAATGCAATATTTCAAGAAACATTACAAATACATCGACGCGCAATTTCAAGAGGAACATTCCTGTCAAATTTCATCCGAATCTATTGTCGCGTTTTGTCGTAAATGCGGAACAAACAAACATAAAGAGAAATGCAAAATCGTCGTCTTGAATCTAGACCTCACTTACGTTCGGTCAATTATGTGTAACAGAAAACTTTGAAAAGTGCCAGAGACCTGAAAATACGTTTTCGCTCCAAAAATCCGTTCGGAGCTCACATAAAACAGGTGACAAAGAGGGCCGAGAAGGCGAATACCGACGAATGTCTTTGGCAACAAGAAGCAGGTCTGCCAATAAAAATTGTTTATGGAATTTACGGCCGCGCATTCTAAATAATAATATCATCTATGGCAGCGGCGTCGCCATTAACTGCAGGCGTCCCGACGCTTATCTCTCTCACTCTCTCTCTCTCTCTTCTCTCTTCTCTTCTCACAAATCACATAGGGAGGAAGAAGGCCTTCTGCTATTGACGGGTTTACGGCCGACCAATTCTCTCGTTTATAACATCGCCTGAGAAGCGCTGGGAGACAGTCTTCTTCCTCTAACTGTAAGTACTTGCTTCAAGATCATGGGTTTCTTCTCTTTATATTGCTCTGCTTCACCTCCTTTATCCATCTTCTTCTTCTACTTCTTTTTCATAGCATACCTAATTTCTTGCCCCTCTCCTTGTAGACTAATATTTGACTATTTTTTTCTTCCATTCTTCTAGTTTCTCCTTTCTTATAATAATTATTTTTGAAGTTTTAGTTCTTCTTCTACTTCTTCGCATTTCTTTTCCTCTACCGTTTTCGAGTTTTTCTCCTCTTTATTTCCCCTTCTTTTAATTCCTCTAGTCTCTTCTCTTATTCTTTCCCCATCTTCTTCTCCTCTCCTCCAAATTCTCCTCCTTCTTCTACCTTTTCTCCTTCGCCTTATCTATTCATCTGTTCTTCTAGATATGTTTCTTTTCTGCTCTTGTTATTGTTGTTATATCTCATCTTCATCCTCTCCTTCTCTCTCTATATTTTCTCATTTCACTTTCTCCGTATCCTCCTCCTTCTAGTGATTTGCCTCCTATTTGTTATTATTTTCTACCAGTTGTTTCTTATCCTACTAACTTGTTCTCTTTCGTATTCTCCATCTTCTTCTCCTACTCCTCCTCCTTCTCCTTCTTCTTCTTCTCCTTCTTCTTCTTCTTCTTCTTCTTCTTCTTCTTCTTCTTCTTCTTCTTCTTCTTCTTCTTCTTCTTCTTCTTCTTCTTATTCTTCTTCTTCTTCTTTCCCTTAATCACCATCTATTGTTTTTCTCTCTTTTTGTAATTTGATCATTTTTTCTTCCATTCTTCTAGTTTCGACCTTATTCTCATATTTTATAAATTGATTTCTTCTTCTTCTTCTTCTCCTTCTTCTTCTTCTTCTTCTTCTTATTCTTCTTCTTTCCCTTAATCACCATCTGTTGTTTTTCTCTCTTTTGTAATTTGATCATTTTTTCTTCCATTCTTCTAGTTTCGACCTTATTCTCATATTTTATAAATTGACTTCTTCTTCTTCTTCTTCTTCTCTCATTCTTCTTCTTCTTCCTCTCCTCCTTCATCTACTTCTTCTTCATCTTGTTCTTTCTCATTCTTGTTCTTTCTCATTCTTCTTCTTACCTCCCACCTCCTCCCCTATTATTGCTGTCCTCTTCTGTTCTTATTCTCATCCAGATCCTCCTTAACTACCTCTTTCTCACCGTTTATTCTTTCACCTTTCCATTTACGAAAAGATTGCCAAATATAGTAGTAATGTCCCCGGCAGACGCGGCTGTTATTCTCACACATTTCATAAGAATAATATTATTTTTTAGAACCTCGTATTGTGGTATAGTCTGCTCAAGCAAAGAAGACATTCAGGCCAGTTTGAAAAATTACACTAGTTCGGTCAATATTGGACCAAAAATTATAAATTTCCTCCCATGTTGTAGAGAACATTTTGCTCTACAATTTCATAACAAATTGATAACTTTTGAACCAATATTGACCGAGCTGCAGTCACTTTACCATCTTGCCAGAATATCTTCTTTGCTTGTACAGACTATAGCTTTTGGCACAACCACCTATTTATTTATTCTATGATTTTTTCGTTCGCTGAATATTTTCAAGAAGGTATTATGATAAAACCGTCAATATTTTCCATATTTTATCCATATATCATAATAAGTCGTATGTCATCCATAATATTCCATTCTCCATGCAATCATCTCCATGGGTCATAAATCATACAATCATAAGTTGAATGTAATTTTAATGTTTAATTTTTCATATAATCATATATATATCTATACTACTATGTATACTACATATTATATATATTATTATTAGCTTATGGCTTTATTTGGTGGAGAGACCCAAAGGTGTTCCACCTCGCCGACATAACCTTGTTTAGTAGGAAACATGGTTGAATTTCTTGAATATGTTCACAATTAATTTTATTCAGAAGGGTTATTTTCAATTTAGTAGGTCCAAAAACACCAAAGCACAAGTCAAAATCACTAATTGAAACCCGAAAATTTTTGAATTTAAGAAATAATATATATACATAGCACATCATAGAAAGTCACTTTTAGATAATTATTTCACAAATAGAATTCTGCTGTGAACTAAAGAAGGTGGCACAGCCACCGAAATATTTTCACCTTAAAATGTAAGTTTATTTGTGTTTTTCTTCCTATCCATCATTTTAATCTGTATATTTGTGAAATATATATATATATATATATATATATATATATATATATACTCGATTATAAATTCTACACCAACATGGATATTATCTTCATTACTATCATTCAAAGAACCCACAATTTCATTCATTCATTTACAGAAAATATAAACTTATTGTCTAAAAACACAGACTTACGTCCAAAACGTCTTTATACCAAATTTTGAAAGTGATAAAGAGCTTATTCTTCACCATTTCATCTTGGGAAGATAAATATCTTAAATTACACCTTAACAGAACTCTCTTGCCGGGTTTTTCCAAGCACGCTCAAATTTGAGGGACCCTCAAGTTTACTACAGTTTACAACATTTCCTTTACTTATAGAAAATTAATGTCAACTGTTCATCAAAATTTGAGGGTCCCTCAACTTTGAGTGTGCTTGGAAAACCCGGCATTATTCAAATTTTGCTAAGTACCACATTTTCTCGATTTTAAAATTTGAATAGTGAAGATAAAATTGATGGTTATTTGAAAAAAATTATTCAAGTTCTGCTAGCAAATTCTCTTGTACTTTCAGCGTGAAGTTTGAATAGCTGTAAATGAAATTGATGGTTATAAAAAAATATTATTTTAAAAGTTACTATCATGAATGTTAAATAGCTTTCATCATGAATGAAAGCCGAACAAGAGTTTTTCAAAATGTTTCGAGAATCCTATTCAAGTTGAAAGAATTTCAATAAACTTCATTCGAGCCAATGGTCCTCTCTAATTCTAATTTTAAGCGAATTTTGATGAAAAAAATTTGTTTTTGAAGCACTAAGCAATGAAATATTTACATGAAGTGTGCAATGGGACGAGAATAATCTTCATAATGATTGCTATAGAGAATTATATTAATTCTTAGAAATGTAATTGAACAGGTATGTGAATAAAACATTCGCTTGAAAATTAAAATACAAATGTGGAGTGAAAGCAGGTATTCCAGGAAAAAATATTTAGAAGTGGAAGGACTGTTAGCACAGGCGACTCGAGCCCACGAAACAGGTGAAGTGCCCGCATCTTTTACTGTGCAGCACTTCACCTGTTTCATGGGCACGAGCCGCCAGTAACTGTTGGTTCAGAATGAATGAATGAATGTTTGAGAGGAGTTGAGTCCTCAGAATATTGTAATAAGCCCTTACACCCAGGCCTGAAAAGTATTGGAGAATACGTCGTTTCTGAGAAAAATCTGTAAAACTCGAATATGTCTCCGCTTTGTCACGTCTATTTACATAAGTATGTATGCTTTACATAAACATAAGTATGTTTATCAGGCATGAGGTTGATGATTGGGAGCTTGCTTCAAAATTCCTACACGCCTACATTGAAAGACCTACGCATTTTTATTCAAGTTATTCCTCCCATTTTCAATGTACAATTCATATTTTTATATCATATTCGAACTACTTTCCAGGAATCTATTGCAATATATGATTGGAATCTCCTTAGTTGCGAAGAAAGGAGATTCTCTAATAGGCATTGACCATCAAGTTTTCTCGGAAGATAAGTAGCTATTATGAAAGTGCCATGAATATTTTTCTGAAGGCCTATGCATACGGTGTATTTTTGATACGTAGAAGTGATACACAATTCCAAAATTGATACGCAATAGTAGGCTACAAGAAGAAAGCTTATTGACACAAAATATTCGCAATATGCATAATGATTGTTAATTAAGTATTATATTATTGTATTAACCGTCAATTTTCGTCATTGCATGGGTTTTATAAAAAGGTAAAGCTACAAATTATTGTATTTTCATTGATACAGATAAACATTACAATTTCAATACATTCTTCAAACATTCTATATTCATGGATAGTTGAGCACTAACTATAGCCATCAAGATTGAAATCCAAAAAGTAGTAAAACATCTATAAAAGGCTAAATTTACTGTAAAATCACCCAGCACCTACTGCTACCTATCGTTAGAAAATATAACTACCATTGATTGCTTACTTCTACTAATAATGTGAAAGAAGAAGGAGCTTGTAGGCGTGTCCCAACTGATATTCCACCCAGTAACTGCTGCAATCTGGTGAGAGATATCAGTACTACGTTCATTGGTGAAAGCAGGAGGAACTTGGAGGCGTGTCCAAAGGAGAACCGTTTCTCCGAGTAGTATTCCACCCAGTACGTGCTGCAATCTGGTGAGAGGAATCGGAACTACCTACATTCGTGAAAGGAGGAGCTAGGAGGCGTGTCCAAAGTAGAGCCAGTTGCCAAGTAGTATTCCACCCAGTACGTGCTACCATCTGGTGAGAGGAATCGGAACTACATTCATTTGCTGACGTCGAGGAGAGAGTATCCGGAGCTTGTAGGACTGTTTGTAGGCGTGGTTTTCAACTGTCCGTCTTTGCAATTGGTTTGTCGTTTTCATATCTTGTTGTTTTATTTCATATCTTGTTGATTTATTTCATAACTTTGTGTTGTTTTCATATCTTGTTGTTTGGTGTATCACTTTCAGAGAAACCGGTTCTATCATCTCTCTAGAATCAACTAGTTATATTTCTATTTTCCTAGATGTATAACAGTGGAGCATGAAATGCATTCTAAAGCTTCTTCACACGACGGATTTCTGATACAAACGTCCGGAAATGATACGCAATCGTACAGGTAGGAAGCTCATTGACACAATATTTGCAACGTTGGGTTGCAAAGAAAGGAAAGATCATTCCTTGCTGAAAGTCAAGGGAAAATAACTATTGGCTCTCTTAAACCTGCTGTGTTTTATCATCAATATATTTTATAAATTCAACTTTGAATATACCTGAACTGACTCAAAATGTTTTTAAAAAATAGAATTACTTTTCTCTAATATGGCGGCGAACCATAAGCATTGCAAATGTCTTGTACAAACGAGCTTCCTTCCTGTATCAATTTTAGATTCAATATCACTACCGTGTATCAAAGATCTGTAAAGAGGTGACTGGTACTATCTTGATGTTACTATTTTTTCATGGAAAATAAACGTCCTCACGATTTATTAATAAAAATTTCAGAAAAGAAGAGCTCAAAGGTTGAATAGAATTTGCTTAACCATGACTGTAAGACTCCTTAACTTTAACCCATGATTGTGAGAGAAGTGATATACAAAATAAAGTAATATTTTCGCAATTTTTAATTTTTTTCAAAAAAATCAAATTTCCTTTGAATTCTTCTACCCAGGAACTTTTTTAATACTACTGGCATATCAAGGATAAAATTCTACGTCTAGATATGGGGTTTAATTGTGAATTTGAAGATGTTCCAATTTCACACAATCTGGCAACGTAGCTATTTTTCGGGTGGAGGGGGTTTTCGTCAACTTAGATTACGCCGACTATAGTATACACACTGGCGGCTCGTACCCACGAAGCAGGTGAAGTGCCCGTATCTTTTACTGTACAGCACTTCACCTATTTAGTAGGCACGAGCCGCCAGTTGTCTACCACTGTAGTTCAATTTGAATCTCGATATTTCCACTACAATATTGAATGTCATTACTTCCTCTTAACTCACTGAAATTCTTGACTTCAAAAATGAAATACACTCAGTAAAACGGTGATCAGAAACTCATTAGAACCAATGTATGGAAAGAGTTACCACGTATTTCATACTGGAGTGATGCTTTAATACAGACCCAAAATGCGAAAGTGGCATAAAGAGAAGGAGGGGGAAACTAAAAAGAAAAGACGAAAGTAGGGGGATAGGGGATAAAGGGGAAGAGGCACGAAAAAGGCATATATTTTCGAGATTGCCGGAAAAAGACCTCTTTTTTACACACACTTGGCCAACTTTTCTTTTTCGTTTTCTCGCTATAGTCTGTCCAAGCAGAGGAGACATTCTGGCAAGATGGGAAAATGACTCCAGCTCGGTCAATATTGGTTCAAAAATTATGAATTTTGTCTTAAGTTGTAGAGGTGAATGTTTTCCACTATTTGAGATCAAATATATGAGTTTTGAATTAATATTGACCGAGCTGGAATAATTTTCCTATCTTGCCAGAATTTCTTCTTTGCTTGGACAGACTATAAAATGACGTATTACTTCTAACACGTGTGAAGTGAAGAGACCTCTCGTATTTGGTCTACTCTACACTTTTCATCATAAAAAAGCCTTACTTCCGCTACGATTCTCTACTTTTACTTCTTTCTCTGTTGATATTCTTCTTCTTCTTCTTTTCCCTTCTTCTTCTTCTTCTTCTTCTTCTTCTTCTTCTTCTTCTTCTTCTTCTTCTTCTTCTTCTTCTTCTTCTTCTTCTTCTTCTTCTTCTTCTTCTTCTTCTTCTTCTTCTTCTTCTTCTTCTCCTCCTCCTTCTACTTCTTCTTTCTGATTCTGTATTATCAATTCTCTTCGACTCTCTTCTCATCCTACACCTACTATTATGCCTTCTTCTTATTCTGTCTTCTCTCATTCTCCTCATTTTATTTCCTTCTTCTGCTCTTCCACAATTCTTCTGCTTCTTCTTCTTCTTCTTCTTCTTCTTCTTCTTCTTCTTCTTCTTCTTCTTCTTCTTCTTCTTCTTCTTCTTCTTCTTCTTCTTTTCTTCTCTTCTTCTTCTTTCTTCTTCTTCTTCTTCTTCTTGTCTTCTTCCTCTTATTCTTCTTCCTCCTTCTTCTTTTCTTCTTCTTCTTCTTCTTCTTATCCATCCTCTTCTTCTTTTCTTCTTCTTCTTCTTCTTCTTCTTCTTCTTCTCCTTCTTCTCCTCCTTCTTCTCCTTCTTCTTCTTCTTCTTCTTCTTCTCCTCTCCTTCCTCCTCCTCTCCTCCTCCTTCTCCTCTTCTTCTCCTTCTTCTTCTTCTTCTTCTTCTTCTCTTCTTCTTCTTCTTCTTCTTCTTCTTCTTCTTCTTCTTCTTCTTCTTCTTCTTCTTCTTCTTCTTCTTCTTCTCTTCTTCTTCTTCTTCTTCTTTCTTCTTCTTCTTCTTCTTCTTCTTCTTCTTCTTCTTCTTCTTCTTCTTCTTCTTCTTCTTCTTCTTCTTCTTCTTCTTCTTCACTCCTTTCTTCTTCTTCTTCTTCTTCTTTCTCTTCTTCTCCTCCTTCTCCTTCCTCCGCTATTTCTTGTTCTTTTTCTTTTAAAACACTTCCTCATCCCACGCTAAAATACTCCATTTTTGCCTCCGTAATACAGAACGCATGAAAATACTCAACGCCCATTCAATTTCTCCTTCGGCGTGTTCATAATGCGTTGAAAGCGAGCGAATGATTCGCACAACTTTATTATTACTTTTGTACAGCAGATTCCAACATAACTGGCGTTCGGTGACTCTCCGTTATCAACCCTCAGCACTATGAGAACAGTCGGTGAGCGGTGCACCAGAGCGCACCAATTCTACAACAACCTCAGCTGAACCGTTTCGCTCCTGTAGACCGCGTTCACACTGTCCTTACAGAGCTGATCTGCATTTAAAGCCATTCGCCATCCGCCAACATTATTGTCGTTCACTATATGCGTGGCAGAGGAAGAGTTTCTATTCAAGGGAAAAATGCAGACGGGTTCATGGAAGGTATAGTCTGTCCAAGCAAAGAAGACATTCTGGCAAGATGGGAAAAACACTCCAACTCGGTTAATATTAGTTCAAATATTATAAATTTGCTCTCAAATTGTAGAACACATTCTGATCCACAATTTGAGACCAAATTCAGGATTGTTGAACCAATATTGACTGAGTTGTAGTCGTTGATTCATCTTGCCAGAATGTGTTCTTTGCTTGGACAGACTGTATAGGGAAAAGCTTTCACAAAAGTTGATGGGAACACTAATATTGATTATGTACTGTTCATGGAGTAGGCCTATGTTAAGAGGATTGATATAACAGCATTATAAATGTCAGGAGATTCATTTTTAAGAGGATTTATTTAAGAGCAATGATAAAGTGATCTTCAATAAAAATTGTTCTTGAGTGATAATATAATACAAGTTTATAATCGGTTCCAGTTTCATATAGTCTAGTGTATACATGTATCATGTTGTATTTACAATAATAGTATTTTGTTCATCGAGGGTCATTATAATTTATTCCAGTTATTATAATAATATGGTTATCTACAATAAAAATCGTTAGTAAGATAAACACTGGCGGCTCGTGCCCACGAAACAGGTGAAGTGCTGTACAGTTAAAGATAAGAGCACTTCACCTGTTTCGTGGGTACGAGACACCAGTGAGATATAATAAAATACTATTGCATAATTATATTTCAGTTTCATATAGTAGTGAGACATACACAATACACATATTATAATTATAAAAATAATTCATCGAGAGTTTATATTTAGTGTTAAAATTCTGTCTATTTTGTATATCTCTAGATAATGAACATTTGTCGAAGCTCCGCCATTTTATGTAGATAATGCTCAAATTTACGCTACCGTTAGCTTATTAATTCGCATTTTTGTTGAATTTTTCAAGTTCCCATAGTCTACATATTTAGTTTACTTGAGCGAAGTGTATAATTAATCCAATTTTCATTCCCATAGCATAAGATTTGAGTCGATATTTTACATGAATAAATTGTATCAATCGTAATCATCCTCTCTCTCTGTTCTCTGATATTCATTGTCTCTCTCAAACACTTCCTGTCTCTTGCTCGGCGTATCGTCCTTCAGTATTTACTCATATTCACATAGGTAAATAAATAAAACCCAAATAGCTTTGTTATTAATTAATTCCGGTATTAGTGCTACTAATTAATTAATTAACGATGGAATGAGGTTTAAAGCTGAACGTTCGAATGTTTACACGCGATATTGCCCGGGGGAGGCGAAATATAATAATATGACTACATAAATAGAGCTCGAATTATTTGGCTATATTCAAGCTGATTTTCAAATTATTGCTGCGAAATTGGGATTTCCCTACCATGTGAATTATGCTATTGTTTTCATTCCAAATTTCCGCAGATTTTTCCTGTCTTTGAGATTTTCGATAATGATGGATGATAAATATTTCTTCAATTTCAATTGGAATTTCTCAATTCCAAAATCTGTGTGAAGGCTACTAGATTTTCGGGTAAAGAAGAAGTTTCATGAAGTGAAGCAAATGAACTTGTTTTATCGCACGAAATAATTAAAATACAAGAACTCTATGAGTTATGAGAGTAAAGAATTGAAACAATATATCATATCAATCTTAATAATTTCTTCATTATTGTTAATTGTAGTAAAAATAAAGTTTTTCATAAGAATTGACAAGGACAATTCGAGCTTTCTAATGGGTTTTTAATTTTCTATATCCGACCAATAATTATGTTTCAATTAAAGAATATTTTTGTCAATGTCGAGTCTACTCGAACAGAAAACATGAAATTTTTGATGATCTAGAAACTTTTTTGTTTGAGGAGATAAGTGGGTGGTGAAAGCTAGAAAGTTGTTCAAAAACAATTGAAATTATTTTTCAAAACGTCGGAAATAGTTGGAAGATCATAATTTGGCCTCTCAAGAGTTTCAAAGTAAGAAGAGCGGTATATCCATGAATCATTGTATGTTAAAGATTGTAGTTATTGAAGCTAATCGACTTTGATATTCGAGCTGCGAACAACTGGTTATCATAAAAATAGTGAGTTTTACAACACCGCCTTTTTTCCGAAGCTACGCTGTCACTTTTTACATTCAGTTGAATGTGTTTGCGTTAGGAGAAGTTTCAATTTCACGCAAAATGACAACGTAGCTATTTCTTGGGTGGAGGGGGTTTTTGTCAACTTAGATTGCGCCGACTATATGTATAGCTGTCTCCAAAACGGTTCGTCTATATTTTGTATGTGATGTAAACTACCAACAGCTGATATAAAGTACCTATTTTGTCTTTTGATTCCAAAAATATCATCTATAAATTGCTAGATAGCAAATCTATACTTGGCGCAATCTAAGTTGACGAAAACCCCCTCCACCCGAGAAATAGCTACGTTGTCATTTTGCGTGAAATTGAAACTTCTCCTAACGCAAACACATTCAACTGAATGTTAAAAGTGACAGCTTAGCTTCGGAAAATCACCCGGTGTTGTGAAACTCACTATTTTTATGATAAACCAGCTGTTCGCAGCTCGAATATCCAAGTCGATCAGCTTCAATAACTTCAATCTTTAACATACAATGATTCATTCATATATCGCTCTTCTTACTTTGAAACTCTTGAGAGGCCAAATTACAATCTTCCGACTATTTTTGACATTTGGAAAAATAATTTCAATTGTTTTTGAACAACTTTCTCGCTTTCATCACCCACTTATCTTCTCAAACAAAAAAGTTTCTAGATCATCGAAAATTTCATGTTTTCTGTTCGAGTAGACTCGACATTGACAAACATATTCATTAATTGAAACATAATTATTGGTCGGATATAGAAAATTCAAAAACCATTAGAAAGCACGAATTCTCCTTATCATTTTGTTATAAAAAACTTTATTTTGACTACAACCAATGATTGTGAGAGAAGTGATATACAAAAGAAAGTAATATTTTCGCGATTTTGAAATTTTTTCAAAAAAATCAAATTTCCTTTGAATCCTTCTACCCAGGAACTTTTTTAATACTACTGGCATATCAAGGATGAAATTCTATGTCTAGATATGGGGTTTAATCGCGAATTTGAAGATGTTCCAGTTTCACACAATCTGGCAACCCAGTCAATCCCCGGGTGAAGAGAAAAACAGTCAACTTAGATTGCGAGGACTATAATTGACAACATCAGCTGTACAAGCGCACGAGGAGCAGATGAAACCGCCTAACCTTTTCAGTGTACGCTATACTAAGTATACACTTAAACTAGACTGTACACTGTACAGTTTTTGTACTTTGTGTAATCCATAATATCTATAATGTGCTAGTCAAATTATGGAGTTTGTAATAAGAACAAAGCGGATTCGTACAAATATACTCTAGTCAGCTGGTCCGGTACAGTTTTTCGTACTATTGGCTGACAATAGTCAAATCAGTTATCGGAACAGACAAAACCGCCTTTATTCTTGTTGCAAACAGTTCAATTATGTGATTCAATAATGACTTCAACAAACTAATCCTTCAAAATATCGCAGTGATGGAGCATTGAACATAATTAAGCTTAAGTCAATTATTGAATATGACGTGAAGTCATTAAGATATAGTTGGATTGTATATTGAAATCATAGCAGATATATTCTGTAAAATCAAAGAAGACCCTCTAGCAAAATGAGGAAATGACTCCAGCTCGGTCAATATTGGTTCAAAAATTGGTTGGTTCGATATTGATTTGGTCGTTAATTCGCTGGTATCAATTATTTAACATTCTCATCTACAATTTGAGACCAAATCAATATTTTTTAACAAATATTGACCGAGCTGGAGTCATTTTCTTATCTTGACAGAGGGTCTTCTTTGCTTGACAGACTTTAGTATTAACATTAAATTCTCGTTTTTATGAAACATGTTTTTGTCGATTGATATTAAAAGAATAATGATTTTATTGAGATTACCTCGATCTATGATCCATCAAATTTATTGTTAATATTCAGATAAATAAATTGTTAGATCTGTCAGATGAATTATATCGTAATCTAAATAGTCTAAATATATCTAATTATATCGTCAGATAAATAGTTTAATCGTAAATATTACACTTCACCTGATAGAATTATCCTAATTTCAATTAGAGATGATATCGCATCAATACACACAAATATTTTAGCAATAATCCGTTTGATTCGAATCTTCCTCAATTGCAAAATCAGCCATTTCAATGATAAGTTACAGTAGAAACTCCTCAATACTCTTCTCGCCTTCTGATTGGTCGATCCACTAAGAGCCCTCTCCAACTAGCCACGCCTCCATCCAATAGCAAGTCAGCAGTGAAGGAACAGTCCCATCCAAATAGTTTCTCATTTTTTCAATAGACGGCGTTGGCTACCGCGGAAGTTGAATGGCGGTTGCATTGTAGCAACGAAGATTGCATTATTTTCAAAGAATTGGAATTCAACACAGATTTGTTATAAAATCGAGATACCGGTTTTGGTTGTTACACCATTATCAATCTTTGGTGAAGTAAAACTTAATGTTAAAAGCACCAGTGTTCATACTAGTGGTCAAGCACCGCTATTGGTAGACGCTTGAACCAATCACAAACGTAAACGTCTGCCATTGGCCTAGACAAGATCCTACCCGATTGACGATTTCTCTTAGACTGAAATCAATTCTCATTGTAGCTTTCAAAGACTGAATCAAGTTCAAAAAAGCTGGGTTTCATTAAAAATGAAAAGATTTCATTCAGCTATGGTTTCAGCAAGGCTTAGCCATGTGATTATTGAAATTTATAATGACTGGAAACAGTTATCGTGGGAGTCTGGGAGACCCCGGCTACAATATTTTTAAAAAAATAACCAAGGATATAGGAATGGATCCAGAGCTACATCCAACTGGAAAATGAAGCTTTGAATATTGGAAAAGATCAAAATCTGACTTCCAATCAAATGGCAAATGGTTATGCCACAAAAGATCGGATAGCGGTCGCGGTGGCTAAGGGTTACAAAGGCCCAACCCATTTAAAAAAAAAAAAAATGGCAAATAGTTGGAGCTGAAGACGATGATTCCAGTATTCAAAGACATATGAGTAGCCCAGTTGTCTGGTATGAGCAATTCTTCCAACTTTTTATCCTGAATAAATCACTGGCGGCTCATGCCCACGGAACAGGTGAAGTGATGTACGGTAAAAGATATGGGCACTTCACCTTTTTCGTGGGTACGAGCCGCCAGTGGAATAAATATACCTAGATTGCAAGATTTATTCCTTGAATTTGAATTTATTCCATCGTACAATGATTGAGTTGTACTGCAGTTGTCAAATATAATTATGCAAGAAGTTCATTTATTATGAAAGACGTCTATCTTGTAATTCATGTACCACAGAAATCTCTCCAGCTGAAGTCAACTACCCAGCCAATCAAGAGTCGGCTGGCTTTTTCAATTCGGATTTGACTTGAGTTAACCAACTATGATGTTCAGGTACATTGGTCGGCTTAACCTCGGATATTGACATCAATATTGATTGCATTTTATAGTAGGAAATAGAGCCGGGTCATAGGTTAAGTGGAGGTCAGGAGGATGATAGAGTTGAGGAGGTGATAAAGGAGGGGGATGATGAAGGGAGGGAATGACTAAGGAAGGAGATGATAAGGAGAGGGGTGATAAAGGAGAGGGGTTATGAGGAGAGGATAGTTATGCAGAAAGGGGGTATTACAGAGGGGGTAAATTGAAAGGAGTTGGGGGGGTGACTTTACTCAATAGTGTTTAAGGTGGATGGCTACTAACCAACCTGTGTGATATGCCGTACTATAGCCCGTCCAAGCAAAGAAGACATTCTGGCAAGCTGGGAAAATGACTCCATCTCGGTCAATATTGATTCAAAAATGGTAAATTTGGTCTCAAATTGTAGAAAACATTCTGATCTACAATTTGAGACCAAACTCATGTTTTTTAAATCGATATTCATCGAGCTGGAGTCATTTTCCCATCTTGCCAGAATGTCTTCTTTGCTTTGACAGGCTACGTATAATACAAACACTCTTGGTGTTGCTGGTTGATCACCTAATTCACCCCCAAATCTCAACCCCTAACACGGTAGGGTGACCACAAAGCCCAAAACATGCCACACACCACCCCCTGCCCCCAAATATTCTACAGATCCACACATGTCTACAACCCATTTCATCACCTATATCAACCTTAGGTAACAGAAGAGTCCCTTGGTAGTGATGGTGCTAATTCTGAGAAAATCAGTAGTGTTCTATGATATTTTAGTGGAATACAGGCTTATTTAGGGTCGAACACGTGAATAGAATTGATTGGAAAGTGAGTGAGGATAATTTTTTTTTAAATAAGAGAATATTCTTGAAATAAATAAGTAATTATTTATCAACTAAGTATTCAGTATTCAGTATTTTTATTGCCATTAATATAAAATGTTACAGTACATATTACAAAATCTTCATAAGTCAGTGCATTGATTGAATTACTTTGATTTGCTTATCATGATACAGTCATCAGTAGAAATACTGAATTCGATTTTTGAGCTGTTCATAGAGCATAGAGCTGGATCCACTGGCGGCTCGTGCCCATGAAACAGGTGAAGTGCTGTACAGTAAAAGATACGGGCACTTCACCTGTTTCGTGGGCACGAGCCGCCAGTGGCTGAAACCTTACCTTACTAAGGCGGTTATGCCTGTCTCTGGTACGTGTTATAACCTAACAAAAGCTGAACTAAAGCATCTATTGTCTCTTCCGATTTCAAAAACATAATCTAGGCATAGCTGAATGAGAACATCAACTGTAAGGCTGAGACCACACTGCCGGTGGGTAGAGCCTGGAGGGTGGAGGGTAGTTGGTAAATCTATAGAACACACACACCATCCACAGTAATACATCGTATGAATGGTATGAGGTCATACTGTTTTTTGAGGTTATGTTGTCCATATTTAAGAATTTCAAGATGGCGACTGAACACATACCTTCATACGATGTATTACTGTGGATGGTGTGTATGTTCTATAGATTTACCATCTACCCTCCACCATCCACGCTCTACCCACCGGCAGTGCGGCCTCAGCCTAAGAGTACATACAAGGAGCAGAAAACGCCTAATGTTTTGACATCAGCTGTAATAAATACAAGTAGGCTAGTCTACTGGATGAGCATTAACATTGAACTTGATATTGTACTAGTTCCACTACTCTAATTGACTTGAAATTTGATTTGAACTAAACAAGAAATATTTTAATTATATAATCGGTTCAAGCAAAGAAGACCCTCTGGCAAGATGAGAAAAAGACTCCAGCTCGGTAAATATGTGTTTAAACATTATTGATTTGGTCTCAATCGTAGGAAACATTCTGATCTACAATTTGAGACTAAATCAATATTTTTTGAACCAATATTGACCGAGCTGGAGTCTTTTTCTCATCTTGCCAGAGGGTCTTCTTTGTTTGTACAGACCATAACTAGGCTTCTTTCATTATAAAATTTATAATCAATTTGAGTAAAGATGAGAGAGCATTTCCAATCATTTTTTACCTCTCTAATATTCTTTTCTAATCCTCTTTTCACAATCTATTTCAATTGTTCTTTCCCATCTTCACCTTATTACTAATGCTTTTGAGCAAAAAACAGGCACCTCCATTCATCTCACTACGTTTTATTTGATCAAATTCACAAACAAACATAGAAATCGCAACTAATCAAACTCCACACCTAACCGTTTCCGCAGCAAAAGTCACGTCAAACTATCCAGAACACACTCTGTGTTACGTACTATGACCTCTCTTCCTGGTCCTCTTTTTTGGGTTTTCCCCCTAAATTTGGTGAGGGGGGGCTCTGAAAGGGGAACCAACCCATTAGTCACTGTCACTATGCGCCCTCACTGATGCACTCTCTGTACTCCATCAACCCCCCAACCCCCAAAAAACCACCCCCTACTATTATAGTCTGTCCAAGCAAAGAAGACATTCTGGAAAGGTGGGCGAATGATTCCAGCTCGGTCAATATTGGTTCAAAAATAATAAATTTGGTCTCAAATTGTAGAAAATATTCTGTTCTACAATTTGAGATAAAATTTATAATTTTTGGATCAATAGCGTCGGAGCTGGAGTTATTTTTATATCTTGCCAGAATGTCTTCTTTGCTTGGGCGGACTGTATTGAATAACTCCACCTCCACTTCAGTCAATAACTCAGAAAAACACTCGAAATGCACCTTTTTTGAGAACCCCCTAACACCCTCCCCCCCCCACCATCTCATAACTACCCCCCTGGATTCCCAACCCTTCCAGGGATTTTCTTTTTCTGAATAACACTCATCCAGATCACTACTTCGTCATACCTCGTATAGTCTGTCCAAGCAAAGAAGACATTCTGGCAAGATGGGAATATGACTCCAGCTCGGTCAATATTGGTTCAAAAATTATTGATTTTGTCTCAAATTGTAGATCAGAATGTTTCCTGCAATAAGGAGACCAAATCAATAATTTTTGAACCAATATTGACCGAGCTGGAGTGATTTTCCCATCTTGCCACAGGCTCTTCTTTGCTTGGTCGGAATATACTTCTACTGCTGGATGCTCCTCTAAATCCTTGACTGAGTGATAACACCAATGACAAATGGTTAGGAAAGAGGCGTCAATGATAGAGTCTTGAGTGATTGGGTGTGAATAACTGTGTGAAACGTTATAAAATTTTCAGTTATATCCTGACACGTTCGTTAGGCGGCTTTGAGTAAGTGATAACGCATCGGTCTGATAACCAAGAGGACCCGAGCTCGATTCTTGACCGGGGAATAATTCTTCTACCACAGCACAATCATACATAGATACGGCCAGCTCTTTCGGAAGAGAATTTTTGCTATATAGGCTAACCATATTAAAGTTTTTAAAACAGTATTAATGAAGGCTTTCATTTTTGTATATAATTTCTACATAGCTTGTCAATAAATAATCGTAAAACAAATTTCTGGAAATTTGGGTCACTTTAGGTCAGAGAATATGTAATAAGTGGGAGGCTATGAATAATAGTAGAGAGATAGGGACTGAATGGGTCATTGCCATGGGAGAGAGAATCAGTCTTGTAAGGACGATGATGAAGAGATAAGGAGAGTGAGGAGAAGAAGAAGAAGAAGAAGAAGAAGAAGAAGAAGAAGAAGAAAAAGAAGAAGAAGAAAAAGAAGAAGAAGAAAAAGAAGAAAAAGAAGAAGAAGAAGAAGAAGAAGAAGAAGAAGAACAACAACAACAACAACAACAACAACAACAACAACAACAATAGGAAGTAGAAGAAGAAGAAGAAGCAGTAGAATTAATAGGGAGAGGAGGAGTAGAAGAGGAGGGGGAAGAGTCGAATGGTGAGGAAGATTAGAAGGAGGAGGAGGAGAAGAAGGAGGAGAAGGAGGAGAAGTAGGAGAAGGAGGAGAAGGAGGAGAAGGAGGAGAAGGAAGAGAAGGAGGAGAAGGAGGAGAAGTAGGAGAAGTAGGAGAAGGAGGAGAAGGAGGAGGAGGAGGAGAAGGAGGAGAAGGAGGAGAAGGAGGAGAAGGAGGAGAAGAGAAGGAGGAGAAGGAGGAGAAGGAGGAGAAGGAGGAGAAGGAGGAGAAGGAGGAGAAGGAGGAGAAGGAGGAGAAGGAGGAGAAGGAGGAGAAGGAGGAGAAGGAGGAGAAGGAGGAGAAGGAGGAGAAGGAGGAGAAGGAGGAGAAGGAGGAGAAGGAGGAGAAGGAGGAGAAGGAGGAGAAGGAAGAGGAGAAGGAGGAGAAGGAGGAGAAGGAGGAGAAGGAGGAAGAAGAAGAAGAAGAAGAAGAAGAAGAAGAAGGAGGAGGAGGAGGAGGAGGAGGAGGAGTGGTAGAAGATAGGCTAACAGATGCTGTCAGAAGATCATTATCTCAACAAACCCTTGACTTAGGCCTGGTCGGGTGGGGAGCTTAGAGAGACAGAGCCCTGTGCCATTGAGAATACAACTTAGCTTATAAATTAAGTCCCTCGTCACCACAGATCGTAAACCAAGCATGCACCGAACCAGCCGTGCTACTTGTGCTTAATACTACTTACATTTCTAAGTTCATCACTATTGCTGACCTCTGCACTCTCGCTTTCTCATTTCTAAATTATATTAAAATTCAAAATCATATTAATATTCATATTCATAATCATATTAATATTAATATTCATAATCATATAAATATTTTATTTATTATTCATTTATTTATTTATTAACGAGATTGAAATACAATAGGATTGAAACACAGACAAAGTCCAAAACGTCTCTCTTCCCCAATTTTTCTTAAACTATTCAAAATAGAGGTTATGTCCACACTTAAAACTTAAATTATTCAAAAATTTGAACTTCTAAAGGTAAAAAGAAACTATGAAACCGTAATTTAGAATTTGGAAGGTTGTTACATAAATAAAAAGAACCAAAACACAAATAATATTACTTAAAATATTAATTTTCACTTAAAATTTTTAAACCCTTAATAGATGGTCTTTCATGAAAGTCGATATATCATATTCATTATCATATAAATATCCATTTTCATAATCATATCAATATTTATACAGCGGAAACTTGATAATTCGTAGTTCATGGGACCAAAGCGTTGGTACAAATTATTAGGGAAGAATACGGATTATCGAAACTATTAATAATGGAAAATCATTTCAAGGGACTGAGCTTTTGAGCTTTCACTACGAACTATAGAGTATTACGAATTATAGAGGTTCAAATTATTGAAGTCCCATTATCAAATTTCATTCAGTTGACAAAATGTATCACCTTATGGATAGAACACAATCAATTTTTTGTCCAAAGCTTCTCCATTCCAGATTCTAAATATTCCAAATTCAAGTTATGTCCAGAACATCAACATGATTATTATTTTCATACTTTTTGTCCCTGAACTCTCGTTTTCTTAGTTGAAACTATGATTATTTCTATTATACTGTTAGTCTATGTATTGTTGTCTTCTCACAGTTGAAATTTTACTTTCGCTTTAATTATTATGAAATATTGAAAACATACAGATTGCCACTTCTTTCATAGGATGCTTTTTAAAATCTTCCCATGCTGGTTTCTAGGTTAAACCTGCCCTGTAAAAAACCATGTCCTTTTTATTCTTTATTCTTTATTCTTTATTCTTTATTCTTTATTCTTTATTCTTTATTCTTTATTCTTTATTCTTTATTCTTTATTCTTTATTCTTTATTCTTTATTCTTTATTCTTTATTCTTTATTCTTTATTCTTTATTCTTTATTCTTTATTCTTTATTCTTTATTCTTTATTCTTTATTCTTTATTCTTTATTCTTTATTCTTTATTCTTTATTCTTTATTCTTTATTCTTTATTCTTTATTCTTTATTCTTTATTCTTTATTCTTTATTCTTTATTCTTTATTCTTTATTCTTTATTCTTTATTCTTTATTCTTTATTCTTTATTCTTTATTCTTTATTCTTTATTCTTTATTCTTTATTCTTTATTCTTTATTCTTTATTCTTTATTCTTTATTCTTTATTCTTTATTCTTTATTCTTTATTCTTTATTCTTTATTCTTTATTCTTTATTCTTTATTCTTTATTCTTTATTCTTTATTCTTTATTCTTTATTCTTTATTCTTTATTCTTTATTCTTTATTCTTTATTCTTTATTCTTTATTCTTTATTCTTTATTCTTTATTCTTTATTCTTTATTCTTTATTCTTTATTCTTTATTCTTTATTCTTTATTCTTTATTCTTTATTCTTTATTCTTTATTCTTTATTCTTTATTCTTTATTCTTTATTCTTTATTCTTTATTCTTTATTCTTTATTCTTTATTCTTTATTCTTTATTCTTTATTCTTTATTCTTTATTCTTTATTCTTTATTCTTTATTCTTTATTCTTTATTCTTTATTCTTTATTCTTTATTCTTTATTCTTTATTCTTTATTCTTTATTCTTTATTCTTTATTCTTTATTCTTTATTCTTTATTCTTTATTCTTTATTCTTTATTCTTTATTCTTTATTCTTTATTCTTTATTCTTTATTCTTTATTCTTTATTCTTTATTCTTTATTCTTTATTCTTTATTCTTTATTCTTTATTCTTTATTCTTTATTCTTTATTCTTTATTCTTTATTCTTTATTCTTTATTCTTTATTCTTTATTCTTTATTCTTTATTCTTTATTCTTTATTCTTTATTCTTTATTCTTTATTCTTTATTCTTTATTCTTTATTCTTTATTCTTTATTCTTTATTCTTTATTCTTTATTCTTTATTCTTTATTCTTTATTCTTTATTCTTTATTCTTTATTCTTTATTCTTTATTCTTTATTCTTTATTCTTTATTCTTTATTCTTTATTCTTTATTCTTTATTCTTTATTCTTTATTCTTTATTCTTTATTCTTTATTCTTTATTCTTTATTCTTTATTCTTTATTCTTTATTCTTTATTCTTTATTCTTTATTCTTTATTCTTTATTCTTTATTCTTTATTCTTTATTCTTTATTCTTTATTCTTTATTCTTTATTCTTTATTCTTTATTCTTTATTCTTTATTCTTTATTCTTTATTCTTTATTCTTTATTCTTTATTCTTTATTCTTTATTCTTTATTCTTTATTCTTTATTCTTTATTCTTTATTCTTTCTTTACAATTGCGACTTGGTTTCCAAGTATTTTAAGCAAAGGATGAATGAGTGATGATGAATGATGAAGGTTTAAGATGTAGGTTATATGTGAATTGGTTCAGACGGAAAATTCACGATATCGCTGTTCAAACTCGAATCATCGCGGCCATTTAAGATTCCTCAAGACCATGAAACGATTGTGAAAAGTAACCAATAAAAGTAGTGGTATTGACAACATTTGTGTCAATCTAACTTAACCATAGATACATTCAGACATACCACAGTTTTAAATATTAATCACATTACCCTTATTCAATAATTAAAAAAAAAACAGTGATAAAAGTAGCCCTGAGATAGAAGAAAGACATTATTTAATTGAATAGAATCTATTAATTATTATGATATATTTAAATTTATATTTTTCAACATTTCGTAATAGGCTACAGTGTAAAAAAACAGTTCCCCGATAATAAAGAATATGATAGTCTACAAATCAGCTATTTTTCTACACAAATGATATTATCACTAACGATATTTGTACAAGAAACACAATACTTTATTTAATTCTCGTCTCCCATTGGACAGCTCCTCCCATTGGTGGGAGTGGGAGTGAGAGGTCTCGTCCAATCAGAGAGCCTCATCGTAGGTTCCGTCATTTTGTTTCTGTAAGGCAGCCATTTTCTTGCTCGCGTTCCATTGGAGGAGTGTGACGTAAGAGATGAAGAGATATTATTTTTTCAAACAGAAATGGCTCTTATTCATCCATTTCAACTTATTGATTATTTTTTTCTATATCAGAAGTTTAAGATTCAAGTTTTTTTGTATTGTTTACAACGCTATGTAATAGCTTTTGTAGAAAAACAGGTGCAATACAACTATGTATATAAATGTATAATAGGTGTGGAGTTTTGGCATGATTTTGTGATGAAAGTGAAATACTTGTGTAAATCATTTTTGTATTAATCCTTCGCCTTCCATCATCAGATTTATTGAAAGTGAATCAATAGTAAGTCAATGATATCCAATAGCGATTTCCTTCAATTTCGACTTGACTGAATATTACTTGCTTTAAATAATATAATAATTCAAAGAATATCAATTATTTAAATAAGGTTGCTTAGAATTATATCATAATATTATAATATTTCAAATTACAATGAATTCTATAAATAATTTCGATGCTTCATAATCGAATTACTGTAAATTATTATCCTGGTGCTCTATATCATTTATCATCTATCAACGATAATGGAATACAAACAAATTGGAACACGTCAAATAGCTCTCTTCATCTCAATTTTACTTATAATAATTACTATTAATAATAATATAATTATTAATATAATAATTACTTATAGATTATAATTACTGTATTGAAAATGAAGGTTATGTTGAAACTTTATTCAGTTATAGGCCTACACAAATTTTGATTTATGGGAATGAAAGTCTATGAGAAATCAATTTAGAATTTGAAAGGTATAACAACTTAGAGTGAAAAATAGAAGAAAGACTACATGAATAGTGAGTTAATGGTTTTCAATAGGGGTTCACTTCCAGTTTCAAATTGACTGGATTAAAACTGGTATAGTCCTTCCAAGCGAAGAAGACATTCTCGCAAGATTAGAAAATGACTCCAGCTTGGTCAATATTCGTTCAAAAATTGGGAATCGAGTCTCAAATAGTAGTTCAAACAGTTTCCTACAATTTGAGAGAAAATTTATATTTATTGAACCAATATTGACCGACTGGAGTCATTTTCCCATTTTTCCAGATTTTTTTCTTTGCTTGGACAGACTAGAGTTTTGTATGGAGTGGAAAGAAGGCAGGTCACTGATGCCGAGTTGGCATGATGCCAGCTAGACTGTCCAAGCAAAGAAGACGTTCTGGCAAGATGGGAAAACAACCCCAGCTCGGTCAATATTGATTCAAAAATCATAAATCTATTCTCAAATTGTATAACAGAATGTTTTATACAATTCGAGTCCAAATTGAGAATTTTTGAACCAATATTGACCAAGTTGGAGTCATTTTCCCATCTTGCCAGAATGTCTTCTTTGCTTGGACAGACTATACTAGCGCATGCCAACTGTCTTGGCCCAGTCTCGCCAACTTAATTAGTGGTCCATTTCCTTCCGACTACGAGAAGCCAGTTTTGCTTTACGGTGAATCATTGGTTTAGATTAAAAAGTAATGTTCTATAGTTGGATTTGAAGCTTTCAATGATTGGGAAGCACTGATGGCTTGTGCCCACGAACAGGTGAAGTGCTGTACAGTAAAAGATACGAGCACTTCACCTGTTTTGTGGGTACGAGCCGCCAGTGTTGGGGAGTAATGTTTTATAGTTGGGTTTGAAGCTTTGAATGATATATGATTGAATTGAGATTGTTCAGATAAATAATTATTGTAATAATTCAAGATTATTACAAACAAAATAATGTATAATGAAATTATTGTAGCTGACCGAAAGTAGAAGTGTGACATAGGTAATGTTTCTAATTGGCTAAGGTTACTACCATTAGCAAAAGTTACTGCATTTTATATGTCATACTTGCTACATCTCTGTTGGTTGTTTTAGTAGTAAAATGTTGCTACTTCCTGTCAGCTGTTTTGCTAGAAAAACAGCAAAGATAAATAAAGTATAGCTTGAAGTGATACCAATTGATTATTTATCAATGTATAGGCCTACTACATCCCAATGAACATTTTCCAAGTTTAAATTTTGTGGAATGTGAAAAATTCAATATGAATTTGAATATTCTACTTCATCTTCTTCTTTTATACATCACTCCGTCTCTACTCTCTCCTCCTCCTCCTCCTCCTCCTCCTCCTCCTCCTTCCTTCTCCTCCTCCTCCTCCTCCTCCTCCTTCTTCCTCCTTCTTCTTCTTCTTCTTCCTCCTTCTTCTTCTTCTTCTTCTTCTTCTTCTTCTTCTTCTTCTTCTTCTTCTTCTTCCTTCTTTCTTCTTCTTCTTCCTTCTTCTTTCTCTTCTTTCTCTTTCTTCTTCTTCTTCTTTCTTCTTCTTCTTCTTCTTCTTCTTCTTCTTCTTCTTCTTTTCTCGCCAACTGCGTGAGTGAGCAGCAAGTTTTTGATTGAGTTTAAAGAGGCGAGAGTGTGCCTTTGCTGAGCTGAGTCGGGTCTCAGTAAAAGAGTTTATATTTATGGAACCGAGGCAGGCTGGCCTATTCAACTTCAAAATCTAATTTTGTGCGCAATTTATGCTTTACAAATTCGTCTTTTTCTTTCGCATCACTTCTCTTCCACTTGCTTCACTCATGTATTTGCTCAACTGTTTCTTCCAGAGTTATGTTGGAATAATAATAATAATTTATTATTTGAAGGAGGAGGGAAAGGAAATTGAATTGAAGAAAAGAAGAAGAAGAAGAAGAAGAAGAAGAAGAAGAAGAAGAAGAAGGAAGAGAAGAAGAAGAAGAAGAAGAAGAAGAAGAAGAAGAAGAAGAAGAAGAAGAAGAAGAAGAAGAAGAAGAAGAAGAAGAAGAAGAAGGGAGAGAAGGAAAGAAGAAGAAGAAGAAAAGAAGAAGAAGAAGAAGAAGAAGAAGAAGAAGAGAAGAAGAAGAAGAAGAAGAAGAAGAAGAAGAAGAAGAAGAAGAAGAAGAAGAAGAAGAAGAAGAAGAAGAAGAAGAAGAAGAAGAAGAAGAAAAAGGAAGAAGAAGGAGAGAAGAAGAAGAAGAAGAAGAAGAAGAAGAAGAAGAAGAAGAAGAAGAAGAAGAAGAAGAAGAAGAGGAAGAAGAAGAAGTGATGGAGGAGAAGGTGGAGGAAGGAGTTGGAAGGACAGAAAAAGAAAGAGAGAAGATTTAAGAAGTAGAGAAGCTAGGCTGTTTCAGGAGGAATATGCAATACACTCAGGCTGATTCCTTACAGCCACTTTCCCGTGTTTCGGATGGACACGTTAAGCCGTCGTTCCCGGCTGCCTAAAAACAGTCGTCAAGTCATTTCAGAGGCCCTGAAATTGATCAGGAGCGACCTGAAAACTCTGACACCAGACCTGAACCAGCCAGGTTACACGAATATTATTATTTCTTACACCAAGAAAACAGAAACGTTCCATGGGACCAACCCCCAAAAACACTTTGTTACCAAGATAACAATGGCGGAAGATTGAGATTTTTAAAAACATTAATTTTTCTAATTTTTTGGAAGTTTCACTCAGGTTCTAAAATTATCAATTCCTATGTAAATTTAGCTGAGGAATTCAATAAAACCAGTTCCAAGTTTGTAACTTCAACGGTTATTGAGATAATTGGAAAAATATGCTAAGAAACGCCATTTTTCAACAATAAGGGTTATAACTGGATAAGCGATATCAAATTTGTATTTTCCGTTAATGGAAGTTGAAGAGAGTCGGATTCTGAAGGGAAAGTTGGATGGCGGCAATTGTGTGAATCTTACCCAAATCTCAGAAATAGTGATAAGAAATCGCAAAATCCTTATTAAACACACTTGTGCTATGTTTGTATTTTTTTGATCGCTATTTCTGAAATTTGGGTTACGAACTTCAAACTGGTTTCATTGAATTCCTCGGCTAATTTTAGGTCTACATGGGAATTGATCATTTTAGAACCTGAGTGAAGCCTCTAAAAATTTGAAAAATTGATAGTTTTTTTAAAAATCTCAAAATTTCCGCCATTGTTATCTCGGTTACAAAGCTTTTTTGGGGGTTTGTCCCATAGAACCTTTTTTGTCTACTTGATCTTAGGAATCAGCCTGAGAAGTATTGCACTGCACATTCCTCCTGAAACATCCTGTATAACTTTCATTATTCCATAATAAATATAACATAAATGTTGAATATTATTGATGTGAAACGCGAATCAAATATGAAAAGCAGGTGCGTTTTTATGATGCATTCCCAAAATTTTCAAAACAATACTTATAAGTATTCATTAAACAATCATTTCATTCTGGATTGGTTCATGCGGAAGAACCATGTTTTGTTGAGGAGTCATGGCTGTGGTGGTTATCAATATTGAATGAAATTACAAGATCTATAGATAACTTGAAACCACAGATTTATTATTGGAAAAAGAGAAAATATATTTTCGCTACACTTCACGGAAATAAGCTGCTTATCTGTCCCTATGTAGACTACGAAGTCGTCATTTACATACATAATCAATCAGCTGTTGTCCTCGAGCGGAAAGAAGTCCTTTCCATGCAAGGACCATCCCTTTCCAAGCGTGGACAGCAGGCGCCATCTAGCGAGAGAAAATACAACTACAATGGACCATATCTTTCTGTGAAACTGCCAGGAATTTGTCAAAAACAAGAAACTTTGTATTGCTATTGTACAATTTAGGATGATCGTACAAAAACTTTCATGAGCTTAAACGTTTCTGGACTAAGAAAATCGAGTATTCTGATAGTTTTTAAGTAATATCCAATTGATTAAATCAATAAACTTGTGATGCAAACTTCCAATACTTGGCAGTTCAGCCAACTCCAGATTCAGCTCAGCCAAAGCTAGTATAGTAAGTTATCCGGTCTAGCTGTTCTTAGATCTTATTAATCCTATTTGTTTGTTCATTTATGAGATTGGACTAATAAAATTTATTTGAAGTGTACCGAAAAAAATTATACACTCACTCGCCCAGGAAGTTTTTTACAGTATTTGGAATTATTCCCAGTCTTGGCAAGCCTCGCCCAGGAAACTATCCTCATACTGTAAACTTTTCCTTCCCGGGCTTGTGGCGTAATGTACTATTCCATTCCTTCGTAACATTTTTCGATCGAATACAACACATGTTATTGTAACTACGAATTACGAGTTAGTATTGTAACTACATGTTATTGTAACTCGTATTTTTCAATTGTGTAACTCTTATTATTGTGTTTGCTGTTTGAAACGCCATTTTGTAACGTTTTCTTGCTAATCGGGGAGGAGCTTGTCTAGGCCAATGGCAGACGTTCACTGTGATTGGTTCAAGCAACTACCAATAGCGGTGCTCGACCACTAGTATAAAATAATACTATTGCTCTATACTTCAAGTTTAAGTTTACCAGATTTTCATAACAGTGTAGTCATAACCTATCCTTAGATTTTCAATAAATCTGTGGGTTAAGTGGAAGAGGGGGCTTGCATACCTCAACTCCGCCCACAAAACTTTTGTTAAAAAATTTACAAATTTTAAATAAAGGCATCTATCTATATATTTTTTTCAATTCATTAATATATCACCTAGTAAGAGACTAATAAGCTATTCTATTTTAACTTAAATTGATACAAGTGATATCTATCTATTGACAATACTTTTCATTCAATTAGAACCATGTTTTCTTCAGTAAACTTCATTTCATTCAAAAATGAATAAAGCATGCAAATGAACGATGTTTCCTTGATGCAATTACATTCATTCATGAATGAGCAACAACCCTTTTAGGTAATTACCGTCTTTTTATTGATTTTATGAGTGGCCAATAATTCCTTCTTATAAATTATCACTCACCGTTACCCTCTTTGTCAGTCACTTTGCGCTAAATCGAGGAAGAGCTCTAATTAGCCTGAGACCTTGAAAAAGAGAATGCCGAAGTGAAGGAGGAAATCTCTAAGATGCTCGTTGAAAATAAGCAAAGCCAACTTTTGTTAAAGTTAGGACCGACAGCTTTGAATGTAAGACTCTTCTGCTTTCGTTAGTTATTAAGATAGGGGAAAAAGATGCTGCAGAAAGAGATAAAGTATGGAGTTAAAGAGTGAGAAAGATATATGAGGAGAAGAAGGATAAGCAGAAGAAAGAAGAAGAAGAAGAAGAAGAAGAAGAAGGAGAAGAAGAAGGAGGAGGAGAAGAAAGAGAAGGAGAAGAAGAAGAAGAAGAAGAAGAAGAAGAAGAAGAAGAAGAAGAAGAAGAAGAAGAAGAAGAAGAAGAAGAAGAAGAAGAAGAAGAAGAAGAAGAAGAAGAAGAAGAAGAAGAAGAAGAAGAAGAAGAAGAAGAAGAAGAAGAAGAAGAAGAAGAAGAAGAAGAAGAAGAAGAAGAAGAAGAAGAAGAAGAAGAAGAAGAAGAAGAAGAAGAACACGGGACAGTACAGCCAGTTGAATATCTGTAGCAAATCACAGCTGTTGTTGTTTGACTCAATGACAAGACAAAGGCTGTGATTGGCTACAGATATTCAACTGGCCGACAGTACTGTCCCCGTGTTCAGCATGCATAATACAATATTACAATAATTCGAATCCTATGCTATAAGAATAAAAATAAATGAAAATTACACTAATTACATTATGGTTCGCTTAAGTTGGCTAATTATAAACTATGAAAACTTGCAAAATGAGGCAGATGTAGGATTCAATATAAGCTAACGGTAATATAAATTTGTGCTGTATCTACATGAAATGGCGTGGTTTAGACATATAAATGTCCATTCTTGGAGAGGAGGAGGAGTGAGGAGGAGGAGGAGGAGGAGGAGGAAGGAGGAGGAGGAGGAGGAGGAGGAGGAGGAGGAGGAGGAGGAGGAGGAGGAGGAGGAGGAGAGGAGGAGAGGAGGAGAGGAGGGAGGAGGAGGGAGAGAGGAGGAGGAGGAGGAGAGGAGGAGAGGAGGAGGAGGAGGAGGAGAAGGAGGAGAAGGAATAAGGTGTAGAAGAGAACTGAGAGGATTAATACGATAAAAAATGGATTGGAAGTGAGGAAAGGTAAGGAAATACAATATTAAAAAAATATATACATTTTTAATTGGAATGCAATCAAGAGAAATTTCGAGTTTCCACTGACTAAAGGTAAGACACGAAGTATCGGAAAAGAGTGAAAAAAAGAAAAATGCAATAATAATTTGTATAAAACAGGGTTAAGAGTAGGCTACGAGATGTAGAGTGATATATATTTCTTTGTTAATTACATAATTTTTTGTCTAAGCTTTGTATAATTGGTACCAATTTGAAATATTTTTTTCGATTAGGCTATTTTGAAATAAGATATGTAATATCTTCAAATATAGCAGAGCCGAAAAGATAGACGGTTTCGTCTGTCTCTTGTACGTGATGTAACCTATAGTCTGTCCAAGCAAAGAAGACCCTCTGGCAAGATGGAAGAATGACTCAAGCTCGGTCAATATTGGTTCAAAAACTATTAATCTGATCTCAAATTGTAGGAAACAAATCGATCTACTATTAAGACCACATTTATAATTCTTGAACCAATATTGACCAAGCTGGAGTCATTTTCCCATCTTGCCAGAGGGTCTTCTTTGGTTGGACAGACTATACTACTACTACTACCAGATGATGTATTGTATCTTTGAATTTCAAAAATATAATCCAGTCATCACTGAGGGCTCGTGTCCACGAAACAGGTGAAGTGCCCGTATCTTTTACTATACAGCACTTCACCTGTTCCATGGGCACAAGTCGCCAGTGCCAGTCATAGCTAAATGACAACCGGGATTGACAATATCAGCTGTTGGAGCGCACAAGGAACAGAAGAAGGCGCGTTTAACTTTTTGCCGTCAGTTATACAACTGCTTCTAATATTCAAGGAAGAAAGAATAAAAAGTTGAGAAGTGACACGAGTTACAAAGCAGGTAGAAACTTCGTGGAAGAAGAGCTAAAGTAGAGGACCAAGAAGAAAAGTGAAAACTTGGGTAGAAAGGAACTATATACAGTACTATTCAAGAATCCACTGGCGGCTCGTGCCCACGAAACAGGTGAAGTGCTGTACAGTAAATTATACGGGCACTTCACTTGATTCGTGTTTACAAGCCGCCATTGCTTGAAGAATCCTCAGTAATGAAGATAACAGGACAACTGTGCAACAACAATAGTACTATAGTCTGTCCAAGCAAAGAAGACCCTCTGGCAAGATGAGAAAATGACTCCAGCTTGGTCAATAATTGTTCAAGAATTATAAATGAGGTCTTAATAGTAGATCGAATTGTTTCCTACAATTTGAGATCAAATTGATAATTTTCGAACCAATATTGACTGTGCTTGAGTCATTCTCCCATCTTGCCAGAGGGTCTTCTTTGCTTGGACAGACTGTAGAGAAGTTTTCGGCGACCATTATCTAGATTGCAAATGTAGGCAGTTGGGTAAGAAGAAGAAGAAGAAGGAGCTTGAGGAGGAGGATGAGGTGAAGAAGAAGGAGGAGGAGGAAGAGGAGGAGGATAATAAGAGGAGGAAGAAGAGAAGGAAGAGTAGTAGTAGGAGGATGAGGAGGAGGTGGAGGAGGAGGAGGAGGAGGAGGAGATGAGAGGTGGTTGCTCCCCCCACCATCCATCAACAAACTTGGTACAAACTTTCCTCGCCTCATATAATGAGGTAGATGAGGAAAACGAAGACCTGTAACTTGGCGAAGAGGATGAAGTGAAAAGGAAGTGGGCAACAAGTTAAAAAGGTGGTACAGAAGAAGGAGAAGAAGTGGAAGTAGAAGAAGAAGGAGGAGGAGTAGGAGATGAAGAAGAAGACGAAGAAGAAGAAGGAGGAGAAGAAGAAGAAAGGAAAAGAAGGAGAAAAAGAAGGAGAAGAAGAAGAAGAAGAAGAAGAAGAAGAAGAAGAAGAAGAAGAAGAAGAAGAAGAAGAAGAAGAAGAAGAAGAAGGAGAAGAAGGAGGAGAAGAAGGAGGAGAAGAAGGAGAAAAAGAAGAAGAAGAAGAAGGAGGAGGAGGAGGAGGAGGATTAGATTAGATTAGATTAGATTTCTTTATTCATATAGACAATAACAATACATTCACGCTTTAATTCTAGATTGCTTAAATAAAGTACGTAATAATATAAAGGAGTAAGTGTATTTCTATTATACAGAAATGAATATACAGTAGCTATTACTTCTATATAAACGTCACGAGCTGAAAACATAGTAACATTATTCAACAAACACGGATACACATGAACGCGAAATTATAGAAATTTTATTAAAATATATTTAATTGGCAATCTTTTAAATTACGACTGAATAATTGTCTAGATGAAAAGGCGAAGTTTGGACATAAAGATGTCCATTCTTGGGGAAGAACAACAAAGATGTCCTTTCCATTAACACTTGGCCTTAAGGAGGAGGAGGAGGAGAAGGAGGAGGAGGAGGAGAAGGAGGAGGATGAGGAGGAGGTGGAGGAGAAGGAGGAGGAAGAAGAGGAGAAGAAGAAGAAGGAGAAACAGAAGAAGAAGAAAAAGATGATGATGATGATGATGAAGAAGAAGAAGAAGAAGAAGAAGAAGAAGAAGAAGAAGAAGAAGAAGAAGAAGAAGAAGAAGAAGAAGAAGAAGAAGAAGAAGAAGAAGAAGAAGAAGAAGAAGAAGAAGAAGAAGAAGAAGAAGAAGAAGAAGAAGAAGAAGAAGAAGAAGAAGAAGAAGAAGAAGAAGAAGAAGAAGAAGAAGTAGAATGTCATAACTCAAATGAGGGAATACCAGTTACAACTCTAGTTAGAAACAAATATTAATCACTGGCGGCTCGTACCCACGAAACAGGTGAAGCGCCCGTATCTTTTACTGTACAGCACTTTACCTGTTTCGTGGGCACGAGTCGCCAGTGATACCCAATGGAATCGTCTCCAGTCATTTGTTACCAAGTATTGATAGATGAAATACAGTATTTCAAATCGTAGATATACTAATACAGGGTGTTTCAATAACCGTTGAAGTTACAAACTTGGAACTGGTTTCATTGAATTTCTCAGTTAACTTTACATAGGAATTGATTATTTTAGAACCTCACTAAAGCCTCTAAAAAATTAGAAAAATTAATATATTTTGAAAAATCTCAATTTTCCGCCATTGTTATCTCGGTAACAAAGCGTTTTTGGGGGTTGGTCCCATGGAACTTTTCTGTCTACTTGGTGTAAGGAATCAGCCTGAGAAGTATTGCACATTCCTCCTGAAACACCCTGTATAAGGCCGTAACTATTTATATCGGAGTTAATACTGTAACTATATTGACCCTTCTCTCCTCAAACAGCGCGTCATCCAACATCCATGTGACTGCATTAATATCGGGCCATGCAGTTTATTTTAGGGCCGTTGCACACATAACACACTGCACCGTAATAATTATTGCGGCGCACTCTATTGCAGGGCCATTTGTCAGCAGTGCGAACAGTGTGAATGGGCCCATTTGAGTGTGTATGTTCTATGTGGCTCAAATATCGTATCCAGTTATTAATGGCAGTTGATGGTGATGAAACGGACCGGTCACGGTTACGCTAACATCGGGTCACGGCACTGGCGGCTCGTGCCCACAAAACAGGTGAAGTGCCCGTGTCTTTTACTGTACAGCACTTCACCTGTTTCGTGGGCACGAGCCGCCAGTGGGTCAAGGTATAATTGGAGTTGGGCGGTTTCGTCTGTCTCTTGTACGTGAAGTAGCCTACTATCAGCTGATGTGAAGCATTTATTGTCTTCTTTGATTAGAAAAAAAAACAGAATATGGGCATAGCTAAATGACAACCCCAATAGACAAAATCGTATTTTGGAGCGCACAAGAAACAGACGAAAACGTGTTACTCTTTGTTATTAGATAGAACAGGGTGCAATTCTGTCTTGAAAATGCAATTTGGACAGACAAAATAATAAATAAATAAATTTATTTCCATCACAAACAACAAAAAGGTTAATATCAAAATAGGAGTTAAAACTATGTGTGTCTATGTCCATTTCTAGTAGGTTCTCAATCGGCGGCTTATCGTTGAAATGAAGTGCTTCAAAATTGATTGAAATTAGACATGGAGAGAACTTGAAATCTTCTATGTGACAAATAGCGATATAATTCGGCAACAATCATAATCCAGAAATTATGAGAAATCATTCATAGCCCAAATGCGACCATTTCCCAACAATGGTTTTCAAGATAGACGCATTTGAACACAATTAGTAGCCTTTTTCTCGGTAGCCTATATGAGAAATGACTCAAAGTACTCAAGGTAGTGGAATTCTTAAATTTCAATCAACTTTGATAAATCATATATGAATTTTAACCGCCTTGATGAGCTGAAAACAATGAGCTATAGTTCGTCACAATCCGTCAACTTTTACAAAAGTTACGGAAGTCCTTAGTTTATTATCCTTGGAGAGTCCTTCCTACCGGTAATAACCTGAATCAGGGCGGTATAGTAATTATAAAATCAAAACATGATATAAGAAAAAATATTTTTGTGATAAAACTCCAATACAAGAATATTTAGACTAATTTTGGAGGTTAATAGTGGAAATATGATGGTATTTTTTGCTGTGCAAGGAAACATGTTGAAAGCCCTATCACAACAAATATACAAGATAGGAAGTCTTTCTTGTACTAAAATTGTAGAGAACAAAATTATCCCCGGAGGGATTATGAAATACACCTTTCTAACTCATCAGGTGGAAGATATGAGCAATAAAATACTGTACTGAATAAGGTAAAATTCTCATTTTTCTAAAAAATACCACTTTTTTGAATCCTCATTCCTCGGTCCTTGTTTGAGATAGAAGGTTGGATTTGATTATCATCTCTTGGAAATTTTATGAGCTGAAAAAAGCTAAATGATATTTTCTGTCAGACGCTTCGTTTTGGCGTAAATTGCAAAAATCTAAAAAAAGGAACCGAAATCTGGTGGATTTCTAATCACTCTGTAATATGCACACTTCGGAATCCGCCGCAAACTCATAGTGAACTTTATTAGATGGCTCAAAGTCGAATAAGACGATTTTCAGCCACACCTTATTTTTTTGGTGGTACAGCCTTTTTTCGATCTAATTTGCCTGGGCTATTACTAATATACTAAGCTGATCCAATGCCCCCTTGTTCAACAAATCCCCTTGTTCTTTGCAACGTATTCACTCTTATATTCTTATACTTCTTTTTCTTCGTCCTCCTTCTTTTCTTCTTCTACTTCTTCTTCTTCTTCTTCTTCTTCTTCTTCTTCTCCTTCTTCTCTTTCTTCTTCTTCTTCTTCTTCTTCTTCTTCTTCTCCTTCTTCTTCTTCTCCTTCTTCTCTTTCTTCTTCTTCTTCTTCTTCTTCTTCTTCTTCTTCTTCTTCTTCTTCTTCTTCTTCTTCTTCTTCTTCTTCTTCTTCTTCTTCTTCTTCTTCTTCTTCTTCTTCTTCTTCTTCTTCTTCTTCTTCTTCTTCTTCTTCTTCTTCTTCTTCTTCTTCTTCTTCTTCTTCTTCTTCTTCTTCTTCTTCTTCTTCTTCTTTCTCCATGTTCTCAACTTTCCACCTTCTGTGCTGCACGTACGAGTAGACATTCTGACAAGATGGGAAAATGACTTCAACTCGGTCATTATTGGTTCAAAAATTATTAATTTGGTCACATATTGTAAATTACATTCTTTTCTACAATTTGAGACCAAATAAAATTTATAATTCTTGAAAAATTATTGACCACGCTGGAGTCATTTCTCCCTTTCCTAGAGGTTCTTTTTTGCTTGGATAGAATACATTTATACTAAATCTATATCTATATAGTAGATACATCTATATCTACATCTATACTGTCTTATACCTATATCTATGCTACAGCTAACAACTGTACACAACATCAAAGTCGTCTCACTCTAAGCTTCTTTGACGTGGACTTTCTCCCCCTCCCCGGGCCACGTCATTGGGCTTCAACTCTTCCACTCTCATTCTCTCTCTCTCTAACACTTTCTCTTTGTCTCTTTCCCCCTCTTCTACCCATTCACCCCACCCACCAACAATCCGCAAAAGTCCAACTCGAACTGTGAAACTCGCTTTGCCTGATTCAGCAAAAGTGAGCGGAACTAAAACTGCATAGCGCCAGGTATAGTCTGTCCAAGCAAAGAAGAGCCTCTGGCAAGATGAGAAAATGACTCCAGCTCGGTCAATATTGGTTCAAAAATATTGATCTGGTCTTAAATTGTAGATCAGAATTTTTCCTACGATTTAGAACAAATTAATAAATTTTTAACCAGTATTGACAGAGCTGAAGTCATTTTCACATCTTGCCAGAGGGTCTTCTTTGCTTGGACATACTATATCTCTACTCTTCAGAGACTAGCCAGTATTTCGTCAATCTTGGCTCTTCAAAGACCCAAATCGGCGTTTGTCTTAGACTATAATCTGATAATCTAGTATTCAGTTCAGTGTTTATAGTGTTTTGTGGATTGGAATTGCCCTAAGCAACAGTATTAGCAAATGACATTCGCGTTACAATTGGATCTCAAGTCAGTTCCACCAAAATTCTGCAAAGTCGAATTTTGTTGCTTTGATATTGCCAGCAAAATCTGTCAAAGTTGACAAATTCCTATGCAAGTACTAGAAATCGAGTTATTGTCTACCAAGTTTTAGAACCGAGTCCAGTTCTATTTATCTAGCAAGTACTATTGTACTAAGGAAGTATTGTACTATTGCAAGTACTATTGTGGTAAGGATCTATTGTACAAACTTCCTCTGAAATCACTCACCTCTTCTTTCAATTCAGTTTTCATCTTCTGCTTTTGTCAACTTTTGCCCGCGTTTGTTTCGAATCTTCAAGAACCAAAGACTATCCAGATGACGCCATTTGAAAACTTTTGAACCTATCTATATCTATAAAAGCGAATGGCACTGGAACGGATTTTAGGAACTTTTCAAGGATACGCCAAATATTTGAGTTTTTCTATAGTTTTTCGGCGTTTACTCAATTTTTTCGAGAACCAATCGGTAGAAAATGTTGATATTTGATAGGTAGGTTCAGATGAGGTCTAGAAATGTTGTGTTTTTTAAGATATTTTTGAATTCCGTTCAAGATTATGCCAGTAATCAGGTTTTTCAAAATTGTAGATGTATTGCGGGATGCATATCTTCCGCCTTGATACGACCAACACTTACTGTAAATTCAATGGTTCAGCGAGATTATAGATAAATTAATTTGGAAGATATTGAATCAAGTTTCAAACTATGTCCGATATAGTTCCCAAGGTTACGCTCAATATTAGCGTTTTACTATTTTTCGGAATTTTGAGAGTTTTTCTTGGATTTTTCGAGAATAAATTGGTAGAAAATGTCGAAATTTGGTGAACAGGTCAAGATTAGGTCTAGAAATGCTGTGTTCAATAAGTTTTGAATCCCTTCTGAACGGAATTTGAAGGCGAGCGAAGCGAGCCTGTTTGTCTCAGCTTACACTGACAGAGGTTATGCAGGCGAGCGAAGCGAGCCTGTTTGACTCACTGACACTGCTGATACTGCCGGGGGTCCAGGGGGTGGAGCCTCCTGGCTAGGCGGAGAAGGCGAGCGAAGCGAGCCTGCCGGCTAGTGGCTCTGTAAAAACGAGTTGAACGCTGCATCAGCCATTCTGTAGTAAAAAACTTCTGTAGTAAAAACTAATAGCGCCAAGTTCAAATTCAATGAACTTGACAGTCAAACATGATATGATTATGATTATTAATTGAAGAAGAAGATGAACAAGACGAATGAGAAAATTGGAAGCTTCAAGTGAAAAGGGACGATTCGTTTGAACAGAGAAGATATTTGTGAAACGTTATTATCAATGAAGAAATGAGAGGACAGGAAGAGTAACAGAAGCAGAAAAAGAAGAAGAAGAAGAAGAAGAAGAAGAAGAAGAAGAAGAAGAAGAAGAAGAAGAAGAAGAAGAAGAAGAAGAAGAAAGCGTGAACAATTCGTTTAAACAGTGAAGAAATTTTGTGAAATAGTGTCCATTGGACATCTTCAATGAAGAACAAAGAGTACAGTTAGTGAAGGAGAAAAATACGAAAAGAAAAGGAAAAGTGATGAATAATAAGAGTAAAAAAAGAAGGATGGAAAGGTAGAAAACTGGGAGAAAACTGTAAAAAGGGAGAGAAAAGAGAAACACCATTCAGTGTAATGTCAACGTGGTAATAGGCCTTGAAATTGAATTCACTCTGACTGGGCGAAACGGTCTTTTTCAGCAACTGCTTCCTATTTTCTACAAAGGTTAGATAGAGGCTTTCTGTCTTACAGTCTTAGGTTTGGGACAGGTCGCAAATGGCCAGTATTCAAAATCTACAAAATAATAGTAGATGTATGATTTAATGATTTATAGACGTATGAAATAATAGTGAAATTTATTTGGCAATGTTTCATTAGGCAATGTTGATATCATTTATATACTTTTTTGAGTTTTATACCAACTTTATAAATTTGAAATTCAATAGTGTTTATTTTTCCCAGTTGAACTTTATTATTGTGAGTACCTTGTGGACGTACCCATAATTTGAAGTATTCAACAAAATCTGGATATAAGACGTTTTGGATAATTATGCTCTGTGTTTCATTCATTGAGTAATGTATTTTGTCAAATAAATAGATGGATGAACGGAATGAGAAGTTGGTTAGTTGATCAAATTTGACAATAAGTTAGATTGAAGAACCACAAATTCATTCATTCAGAGAACATAGTAACTTAGACTACGTACTATTACATTCTCTGTACATTGTCTCTGATAGTACTGTAGTGAGTCAAGAACATTAAATTTGAGAAAATCGTGTTTTATTTCTGTATTCGGTTGAAACTTCTGCGAATTATATTAAACTAGCCGGCAGGCTCGCTTCGCTCTCCTTCTCCGCCTAGCCAGGGGGCTCCGCCCCCTGGATAGGGATGGCCAAATATCTGCAAATATCGATATATCGATTTTTCGATATATCGTAAGGCAAGTATTGATGTTACCGATATATCGGGATGCAAAATATTGATATATTGATATAAAAATATCGATTATACAATGTGTTTGTAAGCTACATAATTTCTATCGCTTTTATTTATACGTATGGTTTTATACGCACAGTTAGGATTGGTCGTATCAAGGCGGAAGTTATCCAACCCGCAATACATCTACAATTTTGAAAACCTGATTACTGGCGTAATCTTGGACGGAATTCAAAAATATTTTAACACAACATTTCCAGACCTTATCTGAACCTACCTACCATATATCAACATTTTCTACCGATTGGTTCTCGAAAAAATTGAGAAAACGCCGGAAAACTATAGAAAAACTAAAATATTTGGCTTATCCTTGAAAAGTTTTTAAAATTTTTTCTCAGCGCGCGTCTAAACGTCCAACTGAACATGCCTGCCAAATTTGAACGCATTCGCTTCAGTGGATTTTTAGTTCTGGTGATGAATGAATCAATCAGTCAGTCGGTGCCATTTCGCTTATATAGATATAGATAGATAGCCCATAGCTGACGCAGAACATTTGGGCAGTTTCGTCAACTCTTTTTGCGCTCCAACAGCTGATGTCGTGGATAAAGAAGGATTACGTCATTGATGTTTCTTGAAACAAAAGAAACAATACTTGTTTTTCACTAGCTGTAATAGTCTGTCCAAGCAAAGAAGATTATAAGGAATTGATCTCAAACTGTAGGAAACATTCTGATCTACACTTTGAGACCAAATTTATAATTTTTGAACCAATATTAATCGAGCTGTAGTAATTTTCTCATTTTGCCAGAATGTCTCCTTTGCTGGGACAGATTATTTTAGATACTGGCGGCTCGTACCCATGAAACTGGTGAAGTGCCCGTATATTTTACTGTACGGCACTTCACCTCTTCCGTGGAGACGAGTCGCCAGTGATATTAGATTACATCACGTACAAGAGACTGATCTGATGTAACCGCCCAATCCTTTTGGGAGTCAGCCTTCATAATCGTAATTTATCATGCATAAATAATAATACATGATTATACTTTATCACGTATATGCTGTAGTCTATCCAAAAATATATAAATAGATTCAATCACATCTAAGTTACATTCATAATGTTAATATACTAGATTATTCTTCAATTTTGTGTCCTCAAAGATCAAAACTACTTGATTACACTATTATGTATCTACTCACATGAAGAAATTCTTTTCCCAAGTATATCTACTTTGTATTTGATACCCTTGTAACCGTCTCTTTACCATCTTCCTATGTGTGGGAAAAAGTTTGAGCCACACATTTGGGCGATAAAGGAAATAAAATGAATATCCTCACGTTTTCTTTGAAATGTGATAGGCCTCTCTACATTACTTCTTGTAAATCTCATATCTCCTTTCCCTCTCCTCTCATCCTGTTCGAATGTCAGATAGAGAAAAAGATGAATGTCAAAGAATTAATTTATTTGCAAAAGATTATGTAAATAAATATATAAATAATATAATAAGGGAATAAATTGAATTCGATGTTTTGAAAAATGATTATGTGAATGAACAAACGAAGCAAAAAATAAAAAATTGAATAGACTCAATTTCTGAAACAGGAAGAATATCTGACGCACCAAGAAATCAGGCGGTTTCGTCTGTCTCTTGTACGTGATATGACCTACTAACAGCTGATATGAAACATCTTTTTTGATTTCGAAAACACCATCTAGCATGGCTGAATAAAAAAAACTTTTGTTGACATTATCATCTGTTGGAACGCACAATGAGCAGACGAAACCGCCTTAATTTGACGTCAGCTATACCTTTTATTCACTGGCGGCTCGTACCCACGAAACAGGTGAAGTGCCCATATCTTTTACTGTACAGCACTTCACCTGTTTTCACCAGTGCTTTTATTCAGCAGCATTATGCCTAATATAGTGAGAATATAGTAGTTACTACATCGACTCATACCGATGAACTCAAGTCATTTTGATCAATGCAATTTTCACTTCTTATGAAATTGAAAGAAAACGCTATGAATAGAACATTACTACTCAAACGACAATCGATTCATTCAGAATCTAAGCCATTGATAAAAATGTTCTTAAGTACCATAAAGAGATATGAACTATCATTTTCTTCATAAAAAAAGAAACAAAAAATTTATGTACAAGAGGATTATACTATTATAATTGCAATATATTTCATTTTATAATTTAATTGCAATATATTAAGACTTGTATCACATTATTTCAATTTGGGAAGAATCAACAGGCAACTACAAGTTCTTGAAACTCAAAACTAGATCAAAACATAATTCAGAGAATCATTTTCCTCATTGAAAGCCTAGAAATGAAGAATCATACAAATCATTATACTACATTGCCGAAGCAATTATAATGATTTTTAAACAATATAAGTATAATATTATCAAACTTCAATTAGCACAATAATCTTCTCATACATGCTAGTGGATATGGTAAATCATTAGTTGATTGTCAATAATTGACACTCAGTAATTATTACTGAGTAATCACACTGTAATTATTACTAGATAGAAATAATGCAGGAGAATGATAATGTTTTGGTGAGAGTTTGAGAACACAAGGCTAGAGCAAGCAGCTCTATTGACCCCGCCTTCTCGCTGAACGACTGGCCAATCGCAGTTCAGTTCAGAGTTAAAGCAGCTCCCCTCTAGACCTCGCCTGCTCGCTAAGATTGGCCAATCACAGCTCAGCTCAGAATTGTAGCTCCCCACCAGGCTACCACCCACCTGTAACGTGATTACTCGATCTGACACGCCCCTCCAGTGTTTTAACCATTCAACCATTTTTTCCCTGTCATCTGATCATTCTGTCATCAGATTCGATGACATTGTATCAATACAAGTTAAAATACAATAGCTATACTAATATATTAGTCTTCTACTTAGGCTTATTTGTCTTTTACTAATTATTCTCTTACAGTTCTGTTACTTTGAATAAAAAATCAATCAATTTTACTAGGTTCTATATTAATGAATTAAAATAAAGTTTCGATGACCAATGATGTTTAATTTCTCCCTTGAATTGAATTTTATAGTTAAAATAACATTAAATATTCATTTTACAATGTTAAAAGTGTAATAAGTTTTTAATCTTTGCTTGATTTTGTAGTGTTATTTGACGAGATTTGAACTTAACAAAACTAAAATTTTAAATTTTTTTCTTCTTCTTTTCTTCCCATTAAATAATAATTAGCGTATGGCTTTATTTGGTGGGGAGACCAAAAGGTAATTCCACCTCGCCAACATAACCATGTTTCGCCAACAGGAAACATGATAAAAGTATTGATTATTTTCACTGTAATTTAGATTTCGGGAGGTCCTTCACAATTTAAAAAGTTCGAGAGCACTAAAACACAGGTCAAAACACTAATCCAAGTGTAATTCCAATAACATTGACTACGACATTACAGCCAATGGAATTGATACAAATTCAACTTTAAATTGATTAGCCTAATTCACAATTCCACTCATGAAATAACTTGTTTCGAGTTGATAGGCCTACAGTGACTATATAAGTAGTCACTGTAGATAGGCCTACCAGCCTTGATAACTCATCAGATTCACTCAATTTCTCAGATCACCTGCGATCTCAATCTTGGAAAGTTTGTGTGAATCAACCTACACCTGGAAAACAGAAAAAGGTTATGGAATATGACTCTTCATGAAATTCGGTAAACAAATATATTTGCATCCTTTTTTAAAATAGCTGATTCTCTGTAACTAATGAAATCACCATGAATCATATATTCAAATAACATACATACAACTATTGATAAACAATATTGCACACAGACTAGCACTGGCGGCTCGTACCTACGAAACTGGTGAAGTGCTCGTATCTTTCACTGTACAGCACTTCACCTGTTTCGTGGGCACTAAAAACAAAGAGCAAGCAGTGTAGCGACAACATTTGTTGAATACAAATTTGGTCGACATTTTCTATTCATGGCACTCTTTGAGCTTCGGTTCTCTGTGAGTGCAATATTGGTTCAAAAATTATCAATTTGGTTTTAAATTGTAGAAAACAGTCTGATCTACTATTTGAGATCACATTCATAATTTTTGAGCAAATATCGACCAAGCTGGAGTCATTTTCCTATCTTGCCAGAAGGTCTTCTTTGCTTGGAAAGAATATAATAATTGGTTTTGAATGTTTGTTTGTGTGTGTGTGTAAGATACTAAATTGTTAGTGTATGTGCGTATGTGTGTGTGAATCCTTCTAGTTACTAACTGGTTTGTGAATGTGTGTGTTTGATTCTAAACGGTTTGTGAGTGTGTGTGCGCGCGTGGAAAACGCTCTCGAGAAGAAAACGAAACGTTTTTCCATCGTCTCACGATCGTCGCCAGCGCGCTCTACCGGCTCTACATTTATTTTTCTATCAATCAGCGCTCAAAAAACGTCGGAAAAAGTTGGGTTGGGTTCGGTTTAGCTTGGAGGAGAGGTGGGGGAGTATGTAGAATTTCATTAATATCCGATAAGAATGCAAATGGCCGATTCAAGCAAACCAGGCACGTACAAAGTTTGGCATCGAAATTCCATAAAGAATCGACTCGCGAGTCAAACGAGTCAACTCGCCTAACAATGCGACTTGCGCAAAACGTTTGACTCGAGTGGTTAACGATGTGACTCGTGCCACGTGACTCGGGTGACTCCAGAGTCGAGTTTGCGACTTCGTGACAAGCAATGCTAAATTCGGGTGATTTCGGGTTGAAAAGCAAGCAGTTGTTTTCGATGGTAATGTCGCAGTGTATTTTTGTCATCAAGCCCGACTACTACTTACATGGGAAGCTGTGTACAGTCTGTCCAAGCAAAGAAGACATTCTGGCAAGATGAGAAAATAACTCCAGCTCGGTCAATATTGGTTTAGAAATTATAAATTTGGTTTCAAATTGTAGATCATAACGTTTCCTACGATTTGAGACAAAATTTATAATTTTTGAATAAATATTGAACAAGCTGGAGTGATTTTCCCATCTTGCCAGAATGTCTTCTTTGCTTGTACAGAGTATAGCTGTAGATCACACGGTGATCGAAAAAACTGCGTTTAATCTTGAAGAAAGTTCAAACCATTACTAAAACTTATTCAAGTTATGTGATAATGGCATTGTTCTTAAATCGAGATTTAAAACATGTTCTAAACACTTATTAAGGAGAAAACTTATCCTCCATTCCCAGAAAACAGTGGAATGAAACTGGGTATAAATTAAAAAAAACTTTTTCCTTATCACTAGTACTTGTTTAGCACTTGTACTTGTTGGCATCATTCTAGAACTAGGAACTAAAAAGTGTTCTGAAGTACGTATTCATGGAAAATCTCAAGAAATTAATTGTGTTTGAATGAAAATTGTGTTTTGAAATACCAAGGGCTATGCCTGTTCTTTCAACCGATGTGTGTTTTTCCAATAGATTAATAAATAAATAAATAAATAAATTATTATTACTAAATAAATAAATTGCCCAATGTTTATTTCTCTTAGGGCTACTGTATTCGTTAAAACTTTAAATAATTAGAATCAAGTATCTTTTTTTTTAAATAGAGGTATAAAAATATTTTAAAAAAGGGTATATTGATTTTAATTATTTAAATTTTCAATTATTATTACTGTATCATCAAAATTTGGTATAAAGACGTTTTGGACATGAGTCTGTGTTTGTAACCAATTAGTTTAATAGTTTTTTGTAGAATGGAGGAAAAATTTACTAAAAAGCATAGAAATGAAACAGTTGTAGATTATGGAAAAACTTCAACTATAACAAAATATTGTATCAAGTTATCAAATTATTCTAATTGATTTCCATGAAACTGGACTGATAAAATTTTAAATGATAGGCCAACTCATCATGCTCTATATGACGCCAAAACGTAAGGCATCTTTAGTGTTGTCATTTAACTATGCCTACATGATATTTCTGAAGACGAAAAGTTTTATTTATTCGTATGCTATTATTGTCAATTAGAGTTGCCATTAATTATTATTTATTAATTATTCATCATTACAATGGCGGCTTGATAACAAGTACAGTATTTGAAGACAAGGTGATGATGAGTACTGAGTAGGTAATAGTATATTACATAATGAGTTTGGAAAAGGCGGTTTTACAAGCGAATAATTATGTTCTCCAAACAAATCGGTACGACTATTACCATAGACTAATTATGACTAGCATGCTTTTACTAACTAATTAGCTGTACTAACTTTTTCGTCATACTAGACTAACTAGCTTTATTAAAACTCTCAAACAACTGAAAACATTAACTGAAGCCAACATAACCTCAACACAACACTAGCAGTAGCACAAAACAAACACACACACAGTGAACTGTCATGGCGGCTCGTTCGACTTGTTTATTCATACGTCGGAGTTCGGAAAAAACAGCTGTGCTAGATTTTCAGTGCTGTAATTATCATCGTGATGATGACTAGTGCTGTAATAATCATCAAAATGATTATTCCCGCATTCAGAACAGCTGATCTTTGATTCTCCTGTAAACGGCGATTTTTTATTTTCCAAACGCAAATCTAGCTTGGAAAGTTGTGTATTACATACGAGTATGGCGAAAATGATGCGTTTATTTTGTGCTACTACTAGTGTTGTGTTGAGGTTATGTTGGCTTCAGTTAATGTTTTCAGTTGTTTAAGGTTTTAATAAATCCTTCTCAGTCTAGTGTGACGAAAAAATGTACATAATTTGTGTGGAAAGGTTTACAAACTCATAATTATTTTCCAAACTCGCGTACCGCTCGTTTGGAGAACATAATTATTCGTTTGTAAAACTGCCTTTTCCAAACTCATTATGTAATATACTATTTCATAATGAATGGATCATGAAAGTTTACGTTACAATTCTTCATTTACATGTTTTCTAAAATCGGAATGGACAATAGATACATCAGTAGGTTACATCACGTACAAGAGGCAGACGAAACCACCTAACTTTTAGGTGTTAGCTATAGAAATCTTCGTGTTTTAACGTTTACACAATGACTGTATTGTTGGTTTTAATTATAAGTGGTGTTTTCCCAAAATCATTACTATAATATAGTAATATTATTGCTATTACTGTACAGGCTAGTCTGTCCAGAGAGAATAGAATATAGAAATATTATATAGATTATATAGATAGAATAATATATTATATAATATATTATATAGAATATACTCATATTCTATTATCCTGAGTCTGTCAAGCGAAGAAGACACCCTGGCAAGATGAGAAAATGACTCCAGCTTGCACAATATTGGTTCAAAAAATATTGATTTGGTCTCAAATTGTAGATCAGAATGTTTTCTACAATTGAGACTACATCAATAATTTTTGAACCAATATAGACCTCGCTGGAGTCATTTTCTCATCTTGCCAGAGGGTCTTCTTTGCTTGGAAAGACTATACTAATAGCAGTTTATTTTTATCAACACCAGGAGTCGAGTGGAGCAAAACACGTTTGGAAAAACTGTCGAGGCCATTAATATTTATAATAATTTTCGAAGGACTGTTGTACTAGCAATAACAATTAACGGAAAGGCCGGTGGCATATGGCGTGAGTTATTGCAAGAGCCGAATTAGGGAATTGGGGATAATGAAAAGTGGATGAGGAAGAAGAATGAGAACGAGGAGGTGGTGGAAGAAGAATGGGATGAGGAAGAAGGATGAGAACGGAAAGGTGGTGGAAGAGGAATGGGATGAGGAAGTAGGATGAGAACGAAAAGGTGGTGGAAGAGGAATGAGATGAGGAAGAGAAGGAAATAGGCATAGAAGAATATAATGTAGAGGGAGAGGTCGAAGAAGAAGTGAAAGATGAGATATTATTAGAGGAATCATGAGGAATAATTTCAGGGATTACGGAAGAAGAAGAAGAAGAAGAAGAAGAAGAAGAAGAAGAAGAAGAAGAAGAAGAAGAAGAAGAAGAAGAAGAAGAAGAAGAAGAAGAAGAAGAAGAAGAAGAAGAAGAATAAGTAGAAGAAGTAGGAGAAGAAGAAAAAGAAGAATAGTGAATAGCATATTAGACCGAGAATAAACAATACAGTAAGGAATATTGGGAAGAGGATGAGTTGGATTACAAGAGAGGGGACAAGGGCGGAATTAGGAGGGGAAAAGGAAGAGCTTTAATACCAGAATGGTTAGGAAATGAGGAAAGAAATATTACGAGATTTCGTAAAAAGCAAAGAGAAAGAAGAATATGATAATGGTGGTAAGGTAACACTGACGCGAAAACGTTAGGTGGATTCGACTGCTCTCTGTGTGCTCCTTCAGCCGATGTTGTCAATATTAGAGTTGTCATTTAGCTATGGCTAGGTGACATTTTTAAAAACAAAAGAGACTGTTATAGTTTAAAAACATTTTTTAAATTTAAAATTAGAATTTTAATTTAAAAAAGAGAAAGAGAGGGAGGAATGAGGAAAAGGGAGAATAGAGAATAAGTGGAAGAGAGGTGGAAGAGATGGTTAGAAGGGAAAAAAGGGAAGATACCAGAGGGAAGAAGAAAAGAAGAAAGAGAGATAAGAAGAGATCAAAGAGGAGAAGAGAGATAGGAAGAAAGGAGAGGAGGAAAACATAGAAGAGAATATAGACTCCAGCTCGGTCAATATTGGTTCAAATAATATTGATTTAGTCTCAAATCAATCTATATATAATATCATTACTAAATATAGTAATATTATTGCTATTACTGTATAGTCTGTCCAAGCGAAGAAGACCCCTGGCAAGATGGGAAAATGACTCCAGCTCGGTCAATATTGATTCAAAAAATATTGATTCGGTCTCAAATTGTAGATCAAGATGTTTCCTACAATTGAGACCAAATCAATACTTTTTGAACCATTATTGACCGAGCTGGAATCATTTTCTCATCTTGCCAGAGAGTCTTCTCTGCTTGGACAGACCATACCATAGAGAGAGAGAGAATTTCACAGGTATAGTCTGTCCAAGCAAAGAAGACCCTCTGGCAAGATGGGAAAATGACTCCAGCTCGGTCAATATTCGTTCAAAAGTTATTGATTCTGGTCTCCTTTGAAGAAAACATCCTGATCTACAATTTAAGACCAAGTCAATATTTTTTGAACGAAAATTGACCGAGCTGGAGTCATTTTCCCATCTTGCCAGAGGGTCTTCTCTGCTTGGACAGACCATACCAAAGAGCTCGAGTATTTCGCAGGTATAGAGAGGTTGCAGCATGTTTTAGCGATTTCAATTTGTCCAGGCAGGCTGGCAATACATAGCAGCTGGTTGGGAAGTTGTGGCTTGTAATATTAGTGGCGCTTCTTTGGCCTGTTTTATTGCCAACAGGTGGCGAATGTGGCGCCACTCTTTCATAATGTGCTGTGGCGACTCTCTCTCAAAGGTCTAAAAGTGCTTTTACTGGAAATTAACAAATTTGGAATCTCCCGGCGAAAAGCTATGCATTATAGTCTATCCATTATACCTGAGCTATCCAGGTAAAGTCAGGACAAGACATTCTGGAAAGATGGGGAAATGACTCCAACTTTGTCAATATTGGTTCAACAATTATCAATTTTGTCCCAAAATTTAAATTAGAATGTTTTTTTACAATTTTGGATTGAATTGATAACTTTTGAACCAATATTGACCGAGCTGTAGTCATTTTCCCACAATATTGCTGAGTCATTGCTGGAGTTATTGCTCGGTCAATATTGGTACAAAACTCATGAATTTAATGTCAAATTGTAAAAAACATTCTACTTTACAATTTGATACCAATTCATAATTGTTGAACTAATATTGAACCAGCTGGAGTCATTTTCCCATCTGGCCAGAATGTCTTCTTTGCTTGGACAGACTATATAACTATGAAAATTAAACCAAACCTATATACCTCTGGAATTAACTTATCCAGGGTGGCTACTGTTGCGATACTGTTACTATATAGTAACAGTGGCTACTTTTACTATTGTAGGAAGTCTCATTCTCTGTAATAAAAATCTTCCTATTCAACTTAATAAACTTTTTCTTTATTTCCTAACACGTGTTTACTCATTGAACTTATTTATTGAACTGTTACTTATTCCTAATACAGTTTGTTGATTCACTTATAAACACATGAGTTAAACATAAACCTGTGTGTGTAGAATATATGACCGAATTGAAAGTTTCTTCACATCTGAACATTCACTGATTAAAATTAACTTTTCCTATACTATATAGTAGTAGCGATACGACACTGTCGCGACAAAAACATCGCGGACAGATACGCAAACTTACGAATTGCCAATGCGATGACGTGTCGATGCTATGTGCGTGTCGATGTATTGGTTATGGCTTGTCGTGGCTGAGGTAGCCACCCCATTCTTACACGTCACTGGCGGTTCGTACCAACAAATAAAGGTGAAGTGCTGTACAGTAAAAGATGCGGGCACTTCACCTGTTTCGTGGGTACATGTAAACACTCTCAAATGTTTCTTAATTCAGGGTACAGGAATATTGACTATAATTGAATAATACTTTTTGCCATAAAACTGGCACCTGAAAGTTGGGTGGTTTCGTCTGTTCCTTGTACGCTGCAACAACTGATTTCAATTGTTAAAATTGAAATTGTCAACTATGCCTGGATGTTGCTTTTAAAATTGAATGAGACAATAGATGCTTCACATCAGCTGTTAGATGGTTACATCACAATCAGGATATAGTCTTTCCATGCAAAGAAGACCCTCTTGCAAGATGGGGAAATGACTCCAGCAGCTTGGTCAATATTTGTTGTTCAAGAATTATAAATTTGTGTTTTGAATTGTCGATCAGAATGGTCTTGTAGAAGATCAAATTGTTTCCTACAATTTGAGATCAAATTGATAATTTTTGAACCAAAATTGACCGAGCTTGAGTCATTTTCCCATCTTGCCAGAGGGTCTTCTTTACTTGGACAGACTATAGTTATAGGGTAAGAGGTAGTAGAAGAGTGAAAAGGTAGCTAGAGTAAAGGAGAAGGAAAAAAGAGTTTAAAATAGATATGGGTTAAACGAAGAGGAAGATCGATCACACTGGGTAGGGCGTGGGGTTGTGGGGTGTGGGGTGTGGGATTGTGTGGTGTGGGCGTTGGAGATTTAAGTGGGTTTGGAGGCATTTTAAGCGGTTGGCGGTTTCCAGGAAGCAATGCATTGAGCTCGAATTGAAGTTATCTGGAACAACTTTGGTTAACAGATCATTACACAATGACTGTGCTACGCGATTTCCCAGCGATTTTCTTCACTGGGCAATTTCTCATTCGCTTTTTCTTACCCTCGATCACTCTATCTCTCTCTCTTCATCATCAATACCTCTCACTCACTCTCTCTTTCTCAATACCTTTCACTCTCCTTTCTCTCTATCTCTCTCTCTTCATCATCAATACCTCTTACTCACTCTCTCTCTCTCAATACCTTTCACTCTCCTTTCTCTGTATCTCTATCTATGAATCTCACTATCTCTCTCTCTCCTCAGTAACTATTTGTCTCTCTCTTCTTTGACTCGAGCCTCTTTCTCATTAGTTTTTTCTTACCCTTGATCACTCACTCTCTTTTTCTACCTTTCTCTCACTCTCTATCCAATAATCTTTCCATTTCTCTCTTTTAATAATCGTTTGTCTCTTTCATTTCCTCTTTGTCTTTCTTACTCTCTTTACCGATCTCCACCATACTTCTCTCTCACACTCTGTATCTATGAATCTTTCTCTTCCAATAACCATTTGTCTCTTGCTCATTCACTGTCCAGCTTCCTCTTTGTCTTTCCTACTCTTCTTGTTTGAGGACCGACCTCAAATCATCCAATCAGCATTTTCGTTCTTTCAAATTGCCTGCCAGAATAGGATTATTGAACTTTGATTTGAATAGTAGTTATAGTGTGTTATTGAATGATTGTTCTATTGTTTTCGAATATTATACAATATGAAATTCTTAGTATGCCATTGATTAACTGGAAATGACTCCAGCAGCTTGGTCAATATTTGTACAAGAATTATAAATTTGTGTTTTGAATTGTAGATCAGAATGGTTTTAGTAGTAGATCAAAATCTTTCCTATAAATTGATAATTTTCGAAGTGTGAATAGTGTGATAGTTTTCGATGTGTGAATGTAATATACATAATACTTTATTGGAATTAATAAACTATATATATATATTGACAGAACCGTAAACATGTTTCACAAAAATTAAAGTCTATAGTCTGACCAAGCAAAGAAGACATTCTAACAAGATGAGAAAATGACGCCAGTTCGGTCAATATTTCTTAATAAAATTATAAATTTAGTCTAAAATTGTAGATCAGAATGTTCCCTTCAATTAGAGATTGAAATTACAATTTTTAAACCAATTTTGACCGTTCTGGAGTCATTTTCCCATCTTGCCAGGATGACTACTTTGCTTGGACAGACTGTAACACTAGACTAAAGTCATGTCACTAGATATGTATTTACAGCCACAGCTTATTACGTGATAAATTTGAAATACAGTACGGTACTTATTTTATCCTATAGTCAAGATGAGGGTTTCCTTGAAACAATTTGCCAAGTATGTTGCAAAAGTCGATAAATGTTAAAATAATACATTTATTTCTCATTTCATCAGCATTTCTCTTCAGCACTTCCTATTCCTGTGACTGGACAAAAATAACTCATTTTCTCTCTCATTCATTCCTCTGTCTCTAAAATCCTTTATTCACAAAAATAGCAATACAATATGTCAATATTCTTGTTTCTCTCCACCAAAATTTCCGTCAATCATAATTCTGCTTACATATTATGTAATACTAATCCTCTACTCCTATAACTGGTTTGGACCAGAATAGCCTTTTCTCTCTTTACTCCCAATCATGGCCTATTTTTCCCAATAACTGGAAAAAAGTGAATCTGACGCCAAAAAATTGGGCGGTTTCGTCTGCTTATTATGCGCTTGAACAACTGATGTTGAGAGTTTTTGAGATTATTCTTGAGAGTTGAAATTTGTGAGTATAGTGAAAGTGGACATTGTGGATAGACATATAACCTACATCTTAAACCTTCATCATCATCATTCATCATCACTCATTCATCCTTTGCTTAAAATACTTGGAAACCAAGTCGCAATTGTAAAGAATAGAGAATGTTATCAGAGTTATTATTTAGCTATGACTAGATGATGTTTTTAAAATTTGAAGAGACATCATCAGGCTACATCAGCAAATTCTGGTCGAACAAAAGAGACATTCTGGCAAGATGAGAAAGTGACTAGAGCTTGGTCAATATTAACAAAAAATTATCAATTTGTTTTTAAATTGTAGAACAGAATGTCTTCTACATTTTGAGTCCAAATTCAAAATCTTTGAATCAATATTGATCGAGAAAGAGCCATTTTCCCATCTTGCCAGAATGTCTTCTTTGCTCGACCAGACTAGTAGGTTACATGACGTACAAGAGACAGACGAAACCGCCTAGATTTATGGCGTCTGCTATATCTCATTCTATCTCTTTCTTTCTTCTCTCATCCTCTAAACCCATCCTCTATTCATCCATCCTACTTATCGTGGGTTAAGTGGAAGAGGAGGCTCTTGTGCCTCCACTTCGCCCACATCTCTTGTGTTGTACAAAGTGGAAAATAGAGACATTTTATCTATCTATCTATCATCATGTTCATTCTCATCATTGTAGCATATGTTTTCCAGAAATACCTTCTCTCAATCAATGTTCGTATCCAGAAATAGTTGATGCCCTTTCAGAATCAGTTCAGCCGAGGTTAGTCCGAGATTCTATTTCAGCTCACACAATCCCTATTTATAGAAATCTGTGCTCGCTTGACAAACCTGAATAATAACCATTATTGTAACACTCTCATCAGTTGCCAATCTCACGGCACTGGCGGCTCGTGCCCACGGGAATAGATGAAGTGCTGTACAGTAAAAGATATGGACACTTCACCTGTTTCGTGGGTACGAGCCGCCAGTGTCTCACGGCTGGTTACATGGAACACAATAATTGTTTCACATTCAATTATTGAATTTTGAGCGATGGTAACTAGTTTAATTTAATATAATCAAAGTTAACTGTTTCAATTAAATATGATTGACGTTAACTGACTTTAAACAATGTCAACGTTATTGGACGGAGCTGAATGTTACACTCTAGGTCTAGAGATAGTTAACGAGATTATTTGACCTATATGACAATAATTAATTATATCAGGCCTTGTACATGATAGTCAATTAATTGTACTCTATTTACTAGGCGTTGATAAATAGTATGTACAATTGTACTAGGCGAGCTTGTACATTTTCGTATTTTTAGTACTTTTTGTATTTTTAGTACATCTTCGTATTTTTAGTACATCTTCGTATTTTTAGTACATTTAAGTACAAGATTATGTACTTATTATTAAGTATTTTTATTTGACGGATCTCGGTAGAGGTTTTGCCGTAAACAAAGTCAAATTACGTCAATATTGACGTCATCTGTTCTATCTTTGTCAAAGATAGAAACAGATGACGTCAATATTGACAAAGATAGAAACAGATGACGTCAATATTGACAAAGATAGAAACAGATGACGTTCAATATTGACAAAGATAGAAACAGATGACGTAAATATTGATAATGATTTTGACAAATTACGTCAATTTATCAATGTGTACATTGAAACAGCAGGTCAAATTGGTTGTTAAAACTTGACCAAATCTCAGAAATCGCGATCACTAGGAGACAAAAAAATAGACAAAACATCGCACATGTGGAAAATTTGTGTTGAATCGCGATATTGAAATTTTTTTTCAGAGGGGATTTTTATAGAACTTTTTTCTCCACTGTATGTGAGAAATCAACCTGGGAATTATTGCACATTTCTCCTGAAACATTCTGTTTAACTTGTTGCCCTATATTGTAGTTTACCTTATATTGTAGCTTGCCGTATATTGTAGCTTGTTGCTTTATAGGCCTATTATAGTTTTCCATATACACAGAAGTTACAGACTTCAGACTGGTTTCATTGAATTCCTCAGCTAATTTTACATAGGAATTGATTATTTTAGAACCTCAGTAAAGCCTCTAAAAGATTAGAAAAATAAATATTTTTGGAAAAATCTCAATTTTCCGCCATTGTTATCTCGGTAACAAAGCGTTCTTGGGGGTTGGTCCCATGAAACTTTTTTGTCTTCTTGGTGTAAGGAATCAGCCTGAGAAGTATTGCACATTCCTCCTGAAACACTCTGTATATTGTAGCTAAGTAGCTTGTTGCCCTATATTGTAGATCGCTTTACATTGTAACTCGCCGTATATTGTAGCTATTTTGCAGTGTTGCCGCACCGAGCTATAGTCGAGATCTGGCGATTATTTTCTCATCAGTGCGCGATCTCCAAGTTACGACCGCATCTCGAAAGTTTCTCGCATCAAAAGTTTACGAGCCGCAATCAGCCACACCTTAAAGCAGACGCCATCAGAACTGGCGGTCGACGATTGTCAGTTATTGATGCTCAGCTCTGTCAGGACAGTCTGAAAGCGGTCCACGAGAGCAGAACTGTTTGGTTGGGGTCGCTCTTGACATGTGAGCTCTGGCAGACCGCTCGCAGACGGTCCTGACAGATGTAAGCAGCGATAACAATCATTTGTCAACCGCCAGGTTTGTTCGAGTCTGCTATATTTTTCTACTTCAAGTTTGAAGATCTGTATGGACAAAGTTCTATTCGTACTGAAGATCTGTAGAGACCAAGACTCACTGATGTTACTAGAAAACACTGGCGGCTCGTGCCCACGAAACAGGTGAAGTGCTGTACAGTAAAAGGTACGGGCACTTCACCTGTTTCGTGGCTACGAGCCGCCAGTGCTAGGAAATTGTGAAATACTGTAGGTTTATAATGGAGGATCAGTCAGTGAAACGGAAAGATTTGAATAAGTCACAAATTCTTTTCGAGAATTAATTTCATCATTATTCGTTATTATGAATTATTCTATATATGAATATAGAGTAAAAATATAGCCATTCACTCTTAAACATGTGAAAAGCTTATTATTTGAATATAGCACTAAGGCCGGTATTACACGATAATAGTTCATATCTAATCATATGGAAGGAGATGAAAATACGAAATCATATTTTCATCTTTTTCCATATGATCAGATATGATCATAGAACTATTATCGTGTGATACCGGCCTAACCAAATAAATTTTAGGCCGGTATAATACGTTAATAGTTATATGATCATATCTGATCATATGGGAAGAGATGAAAATACGAAATCATATTTTCATCTCTTTCCATATGATCAGATACGATCATAGAACTATTATTATAGTGGAATAATACGAGATCATATTTCCATCTCTTTCCATATAATCAGATATGATCAAACAAATTGTATAGTGTAATACCGTCCTTAAGCCGTTATTAAATCTCCTGTACACGGCCTTAATAGTGTTGGCCAGTTGAATATCTGTAGCCAATCACAGCTCTTGTTGTTTAACTCAATGACAAGACAAAGGCTGTGATTGGCTACATATATTCAGCCGGCTGAGACTACTTACCCTTGTACAGCACGCTTTAAACGATAGGGGCTAATATTCGTATTATTATAGTTAATCATATGAAAAAAGATGGAAATATGGTTTCTTATTTACATTTTTCTTTCATATAATTGACTATAATAATAGATATATTCTCATGTAATACTACAGTGACTATAGGAGAATAATTATATATAGTATACTCTGGCCAAGCTCGAAGAGCCTCTGGCAAGATGAGAAAATGACTCCAGCTCGGTCAATATTGCTTCTAAAATTATTGATTTGGTCTCAATTTCAGGAGACATTTTGATCTACAATTTAGACCAAATCAATAATTTATGAACAAATATTGACCGAGCTAGAGTCATTTTCTCATCTTGCCAGAGGCTCTTCTTTGCTTGGCCAGACTATAACTGTAGGCTATGTAGCCGTTATTCACCTGGTTATGGCTACTTGAACGTAGCTCAAGTGTTTTGAATGTATGCTATTACATCATAGTTATTAGTTATCACACGTATTATTCTTAATTATAACTGGCGGCTCGTGCCCACGAAATAGGTGAAGTGCTGTATAGTAAAAGATACGAGCACTTCACCTGTTTCGTGGGTACGAGCCGCCAGTGTTAATTATTCAGTTTCCCACTATTGTACTCCTGAGAGCTTATTCGAAGAAAGAAAACCATTCAACCTTTCAATCCATATCCAGTTCATTTCCAGCTTTCTCCCGTACTATGGAAAGATCCTAAATCCTGAACACAAGTCCCAGAAGAGTATTCTTCACAATTACAGCTTATAATTGTTAGTTCAAAAGCTATGAAATCAAATCAAGTTACTCCTTTTTCAGAGTATGTCCTACAAAGAGCCCACAAACTGTGGTTGAACAAATCGAGGCAAACTTTTTTCAACAGGGATACGATCAGATAAACCAGTTAGAATGTTAGAATACACAAGGGATTTTTCGGAAGCGACGTTTAAAAAGGTGTGTGGTGGTCAGTTAGAATACACAGATGGGGGGGACACAGTTGTGGGGGGACAGTTCTGGGGGTTTCTAGGGTTGTAGTCGTTTTCAGGGGGGGTTGGAAGGGGGCACAGATAAATTCATCAAGTGAAGAATGCCGGCAGACATATTAATTCAGGTCAGTTGTAATTGTAGTGTCAGTTGTGTGACTGCCATAGTCTGTCCAAGCAAAGAAGACCCTCGGGCAAGATGGGAGAATGAATCAAGCTCGGTCAAAATTGGTTCAAAAATTATCTATTTAGTCTCAAATTGTAAGAAACATTCTAATTCACAGTTTAAGGCCAAATTTATAATTCTTGAACGAATATTGACCAAGCTGGAGTGATTTTCCCATCTTGCCAGAGGGTCTTCTTTGCTTGGACAGACTATACTCGTAAAATGTTGCTCTAGCCTTAACACTCACACAAACGCACAAATACCAACACAAACTCACAAAGAACTCACAAAAACCCACACAGACCTACAGGAAAACCTACACAATCTCACACTAAATCACAGAGAAACTCACAGAAAAACCTACACAGACTCACAAAAAACCTACACAAGCTGACAAAAAACTAACACAGACTCACAGAAAACCAACACAAACTCACAAAAAACCAACACAATCTCACCAAAAACTTACACAAATGCACATGCATGCTTTGGAGCTCGTACCCACGAAACAGGTGAAGTGCTGTACAGTGGAAGATACGGGCACTTCACCTATTCCGTGGGCACGAGCCGCCAGTGATGCGTAGTGTTGCATTTGTCCGACACAAATCTAGTGGAAAAAACTTGAAAGCAGTCACCTGAATGCTAGAAAAACTGAATTTTATGAACGAAGTTGCAAGCAGGGCATTGGTGATGAATGGAATTCGGTTGAGGTTGCGGCGGGTTTTTTCAAAACGCTACAATAATATTTATCTATTCAAGAGAGTTGTAGTGTGGTGTAGAAATTTATACGCGTATTTGGTTGGTTGGAACAGATTTTTGTTCTACTTTTTTGGTTTTTATTCAAGATTTTTGTTCTGTTTTTTGTGTAGATCCTACCTTGATAAATCCGTGGTTGTACTTAGTGAGAATAGAATACAAACCGAATAGTAAAGAATAAAGTAATGGTAGAGTGAAATAGAAATAGAAATGAGTAGAAACAGGAGGAGAATAGTGAATAGAAATCTATTCTATTCTCACTAGTTTCTCTCGTCTGGATTGTTAGATATAGTCAAGCCCTATTTACAAGGCAAGTTGAAAAATCGGAAAAAAATGATACGCAGTAGTGATACAGAGTCGAAGATTGATACAGGAAGGAGGCTCGTTGATATAAGACATTTTTGCAACGCTCAGGATCGCCGCCATATTGGAAAAAAGCTGATTCTATTTCTCAATTATTAAACATTTCGGGAGCATTTTAACTTAGTTAAGGTATTTTTTATTTGAATTGATAAAAATTAATAATAAAACAGATAAATTCAGACAGGAGGTATAGAGTACGAGTAGACAGAATAAGTTTGAGATAGCCAATAGTTTCTCCAATCAATAATCAATCAATCAATCAATAATCAATCAATCAATCTCCCCCGATTTTTGGCATTATCAAGTGAGCATTATCATTATCATCACTTTTCAAATATATTGTATCAATGAGCTTCCTTCCTGTACGATTGCGTATCAATATCAGAATTTTCTGTTTAACTCGTGAAGAGGACGATAGGATGATGGGATGAGGGGTATGGAATGAAACAGGAAACACGCATAGGGAAAGAAACAAGGAACAAACATGACTTGATATGTAAGAAAGAAGCAGAAAAGCAAGGAAGAAGTGATAGGAGATAAAGGAAGACGGATATAAGAAGCAAGGAAGGAATATGAAAAAAATTAGAAGATACAAAAAGAAAGATGATGCAAGAAGAATATGGATGCAAAAAGTAGCAAAGATGGAATGCGACAAGGGAGAGGAATGGAAAAGGCAATAAGGAAGAAGCAATAAAGAGGCAAATAAAAGTTAATTTACATGTAGAATAGGACTCTAAAATGTAATCCATGTCTGGTCCAGTGCATAGCTGTTCAAGCAAAGAAGACATTCTGGCAAGATGGGAAAAAGACTCCAGCTCCGTCAATATTGATTAAAAAATTATCAATTTGATCTCAAATTGTAGGAAACATTCTTATCCATATTTTGAGACCAAACTTGAAATTTGTGAATCAATATTGACCGAGCTGAAGTCATTTTCCCATCTTGCCAGAATGTCTTCTTTGCTTGGACAGACTGTAGTCAGTCGCTCGTCAAAATAAACAGAGCAAAGAAGACATTCTGGCTAGATTGGAAAAAGACTTCGGCTCGGTTAATATTGATTCAAAAACTATCATTTTGGTCTCAAATTGTAGGAAACATTCTGATCTACGATATGAAACCAAATTTGGAATTTCTGAACCAATATTGACCGATCTGGAGTCATTCTCCCATCTTGCCGGAATGTCTTCTTTGCTTGGACAGACAAAATAAACAGAAATATGAATTGTCTCGTTGATGCGATTGAAAATTGATTCACAGAGCCGAAAGTCCCTTTATTACAAACCCTTCTGGACCATAAACTATGCATGTATATACTCTTCAACATGTATACACCCTCTAAATGACATAAATATACTCTACACAAAATTCATAAACCCTTCACTTAATTTCAAACGTTTCCGACTAGCTTCTACCCTGCAGATTATATAGGTATTGTATAGTGTAAAATACATATACGTCGACTATTATCAAAATATATGAATATAGTTTACAATACTGTGATATATATCTTTAGATCTATATATTATACATAATATGAATGTCTCTTTTCCACCCACAGATTATATACGTATATTACTGTCTACAATGTATATACGCCAACTTCTACATAATATGGATATCCTTCTTTCACCTTTCAGATTACGTATATACGTATATTGTAGTCTACTAGGCATATACGTCAAATTCAACATATAATATGAATATTATATATATGCCCTTTTCGCGCAATAGCTTACATATTATAGGCTATGTTTACTACTGTGTATGGATGATGGATTATTCCATATATTTTCATCTCCCAGCTTTCATAAACTTCGCTTCAGACAACACTATTCACGTGTATTCCAGAAATGAATTGCCACAGGTTTTTATCGCTGTATCTGAACGAATTGCATTTTTATGACTTCGGTTTGATTTATTTTATTTGCTTACTCGTTACTGAGATTGAATTTATTTCATTTACTTACTCGTTTCTGGGTGTCTTGTTGTGATTGAATCTTCATCACTGGCGACTAGTACCCACAAAAAAGGTGAAGTGCCCGTATCTTTTACTGTACGGAACTTCACCTGTTTTGTGGCCACGAGCCTCCAGTGCTCTTCATACACTGTATACCAAAATACAACATATTTATACAATACAACATAATACATAACAATACAAGAATACTAAATAAATATAAAATTCAAAAAATTGTAACAACTTATTTATAGATTGTTGGTTGATGTAGTGGAACTGCATGATAGTGTTACGGAATTCGACAGTATCTGATGGCCTTGAGACGGTTATACACCAAGTGATGGAACAGCGGGGATGGGGGGCTTTGTGTCAACAAATGATCGCAATTTTTTGTAAACAAACGATTATCTCGAACCCTCTCAAAGTCATTATACCAGAGTTTTCTAGCATTCTCTCGTTAATTCTCAGAAGCCTATATATTCGGAATGTTTGGGTTTACCAGAGTCAGTCTTACTCGAGCGTTTAAACAAGTTGTGTCAGTTGTATCTTGTGACAGACTAGACGTTGTATATAGACACTCTATAGTTATATTCATTCTGTTTATTAATCAGCTCGTATTTCTTCGTAATGTAACTTGCGTGATAAAGACTGTTTCCATTTCTTATTCAGTGCAGTATTAATCTTAGTGAAATTTGTATTGTGAAACGTTATAAACTCTTGTGCTATCTTCTGTTTTGTTATAGTTTATCTTTTTCCAGTGTGTTATAGCAGTGTAATTAATAAAGTAAATCAGTATAAATTGCCTCAAGTCTTTTATTATAGTGGAAACCCGTAACAATTGATACAACAACACCTATAGGTGAATTAAAAAATTTGGGCGGTTTCATATGCTCCTTGTGTACTGCAACAGCTGATGCTGTCAATAAGATTTTTCATCCAGATTGACATAGCTGGTGGTTTTGAAAGAAAAAGATAAAATAGATGTTTTTCATCAGCTGTTAGTAGATTACATATAACGTTTAAGAGACAGACGAAACCGTCTAACTTTTTGATGTCAGATATAATGTATTCATTATCGTATAGGTACTAATTGGAGGTGTTGTTATTTTAGTGTCAAAAAACAAATCAAGCAATTCAATTGGAAAGACTCGTATCCGTATCAAGATTTTTATAAATTTATTAATATAGCACCTGTATAAGCCACGTTTCACACCAGAGTTCATAACACATTTGTGATAACTTTTGTGATTAACTTATTATTATATAAACTTATATAATTATCATAACAATTATGTTATTAACTCTGTCAACTCAAATTAATATGAAAAGATTGAATAATTTGAATTGTATTGAATGGAATTATTCTTTCCATACACAATAATGTATCAAATTTGAATCCCTTTTGTATCTTCTTGAGAGGTAATTAAGCCGTAGGCTATATACAGCTTGAAAATTATTGTTTGAATCAAGGTCTAACTGCTAAACTGTATTAAGGTTTTCGTGCTTAGAGAGATATTCAGCAACTCAAATCATCTTCCTAAAATGCATCCAATACATCAACAATCATATTCGAACAGATAACTTTTAATCATTGAACGCTACGAATTTCGAGGATCCTCTCGTAAATTCTCGCATATATTAAATCAACAATAAATAAAGCATATATTAAATCAACTCCAATAAATCAACAATCAAATTCGAACAGATAACCTTTTACCATGGAACAATCGAGAATCCTTTCGCAAATTCTCACATAGCCTACAAAAGGTCAGATTGGGAATCATCAAAAGCAGGAAAACAAGTTGTAAGGCCGAAGAAAAGCAATGCTAGGATCGAAACGGTTTTCCAGGGATCTCCTTAATATTCCGTGGCTGATGCCTCCTAGATCTCCAACAGGAATCGGAAAAGCAAACGCCATTTTTTGTTTCCCAGATCGTATGATGATTTATGTCCCGGATTGACTATGGAAGAGGTGGAGAGGGGGAAGGGGGAAAGGTTCTATTTCACTGGCGGCTCGTGCCCACGAAACAGGTGAAGTGCCTGTATCTTTTACTGTGCAGCACTTCACGTGTTTCGTGGGCACGAGTGTTCTATTTGCAATTCTACACCTTCCTGATATTGCGGAAAGAAGAAGGATGGTAAAAAGTTGGGAAATGTGTTCAGATCTGTAGCTTGTAGTCTTGTTGTATGGTCAGCCATACTAATTCTTCGTGTTTAGAATATTGTGCAATATTACGATCAAGAAATATTGTACAAAAGTTAAAAATTGATACGCAATCGTACAGGAAGGAAGCTCATTGATACAAAGTTGAAAATTGATACGCAATCGTACAGGAAGGAAGCTCATTGATACAAAGTTAAAAATTGATACGCAATCGTACAGGAAGGAAGCTCAGTGATAGAAAATATTCGCAACATAGGGTATCTTATTTGACAATGCCGAACTCGGCGGAAAATAAAACTATAATATTGGCTCTATGAAATATTTTTTATCGATTGGAATTTAAAATAACCTGAACTAAGTATTAATGTTTTCAAAATCGAAAATCATATTTTTATATAAAAAGTAATAAATCAAATACCCTTCTCAAAAACTTTAAAAGTATTATTTTACACAGTCATGTTTCAAGCTTAAGCCCAATTAATTTTAGAATAAATTATTCTATTCACATTGAAGATGGGCAATTAAGCTTGAAACATGTCTATGTAAAAATAATACTTTTAAAATTCTTAAAAAGGGTATTCAATTCATTTCTTTTTATCTATCAATTATTTTAAATAGCCCCAAGTTAAAAATTTAATCTTATTTTCAATATGTCAGCGATCCGTGAGCATTGCAAAAATATCTTTTCAACGATCTTCCTTTTTCTTATTCACTTTTTCTTAGGGCTACTTTATTGAAGGGTACTATAATTATTATTTTAAACGGAAAACATCTTCCTTCCTGTATCAATTTTGAACTCTGTATCTTTAATGGGTATCAAAAATCAAAGCTTACTCATTTATTTTAAGAAGTTATAAGACACACTGGCGGCTCGTACCCACGAAACAGGTGAAGTGCTCGTATCTTTCAATGAACAGCACTTCACCTGTTTCGTGGGTACGAGCCGCCAGTGATAAGACATTTATCAGAGCTCAGAAAATGGCTGCCTCAGAAAAGCAAATGGTGGAAGCTACTAAGACTACAATGAAGCTCTGTGATTGGACGAGACTAACTCCCAGCTCTCCCTCCCACTTTCACCACTGGGGGGGAGCTGGCCAATAGGAATCGAGTACAGACAGTAGCATTTATAGTCTGTCCAAAGCAATGAAGACCATCTGGCAAAATGGGGAAAAGACGCAAGCTCGGTCAATTTTGGTTCAAAAATTATCATTTGATCTCAAACTGTAGAAATCGATTTGATCTACTATTGAGACCACATTTATAATTCTTGAACAAATATTGACCAAACTGGAGTGATTTTCTCATCTTGCCAGAGGGTCTTTTTTGCTTGAACAGAATATATTTAACCTTGTTTTGATATATTCAATTGTTTGGTTTTATATATATACTATAATTATACTTCTATCGTTTGGTTTTTCCTCTACAGCTTACTCACAAAGTGAGGTCACATCTATGGTATAGCAGACGCTGTAAAGTTAGGCGGTTTTGTCTGCTCCTTGTGCGCTCCTACAGCTTATTTTGTCAGTTGAAGTTGTTATTCAGCTAGGTATTGGTGAAATTTATGAAATCAAAAGAGACAATAGAGTCATTCATTCCTTGTTAGTAAGTTACATATTGTAAAAATGACAGACAAAACTGCCTAACTTTTTTGGCGTCAGCTAGACATATTTTGAAAATATTTTAGATATATCAGGGTCCTCCCAATACGCTAAGAAAACAATCTTATTTTGCGTGCATTCCTGGCCTTTATAATAACTCCCGAGTCTTCATACCGACAAAAACTGTACGATAATAATGACTGCAATTACATAGTCTGTCCAACCAAAGAAGACCCTTTGGCAAGATGAGAAAATGACTCCAGCTCGGTCAATATTGGTTCAAAAACTGAACTTTAAAACTTAGGGCTGTTTAAAATAATTGAAAAATAAATGAAAATCAAACACCCAAACGCCATAATGGCCTAATGTGCCGAAACATGTCTGTGTTTCAATAATTTTGAAGTTTTTTAAAAGGGTGTTTGATTTTCATTTATTTTTCAATTAGTTCAAAATTATTGATTCTGTCTCAATCGTAGGAAACATTCTGATGTACAATTTGAGACCAAATCAATATTTTTCGAACCAATATTGACTGAGCTGCAGTCATTTTCTCATCTTGTCAGATGGTCTTCTTCGCTTGGACAGACTATAATAGATGAATTACCGACACACTATAAGTAATACTTGTATAAATCAATATGAATCATCAAGCGAAAGGTAACTATTGTTATTGTTGCCAAATTAATAAATGTGTTAAAATAATTATTGTTCAAATTAATAAATTAATAAATAATAAATTCGAATACTATATAACATCAAGTTAATATCAGATTTCTTGTTACAGATCTCTTTATGAAAGGGAAGGAGAAAACTGGTGAGTAACAATATTTACTCTATATAACTATAATATTACTCTATAATATTTCATTTAATCAGGATATTTTTCAAAACCGATAATAATAAACTATTAGAAAAGTAAACTCAATAGGAGAGAATTCGAATGAAAATATCAATAACATTACTAATATGGAAAACATTAGTTGAAGTGATTGCACTGGTATAGCCTGGCCAAGCAAAGAAGAGCCTCTGGCAAGATGGGAAAATGACTCCAGCTCGGTCAATATTGGTTCAAAAATTATTGATTTGGTCTCAAATTGTACATCAGAATGTTTCCTGCAATTGAGACCAAATCAATAATTTTTGAACCAATATTGACCGAGCTGGAGTCATTTTCCTATCTTGCCAGAGGCTCTTCTTTGCTTGGCCGGTCTATACATTGCTTTGGAAATAATTGTTATCAGATATGATGTACGAATAATATTGTTTATTGTTTCTTATAACTGGAATAAAAAAGGCGGTTTCGTCTGTCTCTTGTACGTTATTTCGCCTACTAACAGCTGATGCATATTAATCATTGTCTCTTTTGATCTCAAAAATTTATCATCCTGACATAGCTAACTCTGAAAGACAACATCAGCTGTTGGAGCGCAGAAGGAACAGATGAAGCTGTCCAACTTTATTGCGTCAACTATGCAGTATTTCTTTATAAAATCAATTCATGTGTCATTCTAATAATTCTTTATTCTTTCTTTACAATAAAATTGCGACTTAGTTTCAAAGTATTTTAAGCAAAGGATGAATGAGTGATGATGAAGGATTAAGATGATAATTGGATTCGGTTCTATTATTCCATTGCAATTGGAATAAATTGTACACATTTAGACTCCAGTTTTTGCCTCACATTTTATTATTTTTTCCTTTCTCTTCCCTCTTCATTATCTGCTATCTATTTCCCAACTTCTTCTCAAAAACAGCTGACTAAAACAAAACTGTAAGATTGTCAACATTTATATATTTATATTCATTTATTTATATTCAAGCAACTCATGATCAATTTCTTCCTGGCAATTCTCAACATATTCCTGTGGGAAACGACGGTTGTCACAATAATTCACACCCTAAAACCACCACACACTATTTATTTATTTTCTTTTAGTTTCCGTCTTCGCCTAACCTCAATCCGTGATAGGATTTATTCCATTATATAACTGACACCCAATGTCGGCTCGTACCCACGGAACAGGTGAAGTGCCCGTATCTTTTACTGTACAGCACTTCAACTGTTTCGTGGGCGCGAGCCGCCAAAACATTCGGCGGTTTCGTCTGCTCTCCAAAAGCTTACATTGCCAATTATTAGATTTGTCATTCTTACTATGCCTATAGTTGATGTATTTGAAATCATGAGACAATAGATGCTTCACATCAGCTGTTATTAGGGTACATCATGTACAAGAGACAGACGAAACCGCCTAACTACTTGGTGTCTGCTATAACAATCAATATTTTACGAGATGTAATAGTTTTATTAGGTCACTTTATTAGTTTATTCACTATTAGTGTATTAATAGGACAGTTTATTAGATTATTACTCGTATATTAGCTTTTGGAGTATAGGTCTCATGATGTACAAGAGACAGACGAAATCCTTTTTTCCTTAATATTTGGTCCTTAATATGCAAAATGTCAATCGCAGATACACCAAAATTTCGACGCGCGGTTTATTTGGCGAACATGTGTCAATGTTTCCATTAGAATGTATTGCCGCGTTCAGTCGTAAATGCGGATTACATACATGACATAAATGTTGATAACGGATTGAAAAATGCAGAAATCGTCGACTTGAGAGAGAAAGAGATATTTGAATAGTAATAGAGGACAGAGAGATGAGAGAAAATGAAAATTAGGATGAGAAGTGATGCCCAGGTATCTTTTACTGTACAGCACTTCAATTTAAAAAGGATCGTGAAAAGTGGGAGTGAAAGAGCGAATTTCAAGGATTTCGTCTGCTCTCCAAAAGCTTACATTGCCAATTATTAGATGAAGAGAGATTCTTACTATGCCTAGGATATAGTTGAGATAGAAGGATGAATAGACAATAAAGGAAGAGAGATAGCTGATAGAAAGAAAGAGGACGAAGAGGGAACTAATGACTTGAGAGAGTGAGAAACAAGAGAGGAGAGTGAATAGATAATTGAAAAGAGATACAAAAGTTAGTATATTCAGAGGAAGGGAAATGGAAGATTAGATTAGATTAGATTACTTTTTCAATTAGATAACAAAATTCGGCTTAGATTATACTTTAGCAATATGTCAATCGCAGATACACCAAAATTTCCCCAATTTATTTGGCGAAAGTGTGTTTGTTTTCAATTATTCCATTGTAAAACGCGATTACTGCACATGAAATAAATGTTGATAACGGATTGAAAAATTGAGAAAGTGAATGGTGGAGAGAGAAAGAGATATTTGAATAGTAGAGAGGAAGAGAGATGAGAGAAAATGAAAATGAGGATGAGAAGTGAGAACAGGATAATTGAAAAAGGATCGTGAAAAGTGGGAGTGAAAGAGAGAATTTCAAGAATTTGAAACAGATTATTAATAGAATTTAGTAGATGAAGAGAGATGTTGATATGAGGATATAGTGAGATAGAAAGATGAATAGAAATAAAGGAAGAGAGATAGCGATAGAAAGAAAGAGGAGAAGAGGGAAGCAATGAGAGAGTGTGAGAAACAGTGAGAGGATAATGAAAAGAGATACAAAAGTGAGAAAGAGGAAAAGAAATGGAAGAGTGAGAGAGAGTGAGTGTGAAAGAGAGTGAAAGAGAGTGAAAAAGAGAGAAATTCAAGAATAAGTCGCACACAATTGCGGCTTATTCCCGTCATTCATACCCAAATATTCAAACGACTAAACTTAACATAACTTCGACACATTTCGTCCAATGCAGATAAACATAAAATAATTTCAACCAGACATTTCTATCATTCCCAACAATCCCTAAATACGACACGTGATTCACACATTTGAAAACTGATTATTTCAAGCATTTGTAATATAAACATTTATGTAGACACGAATATATGAACCATTTTTCACATGTGCGTACTATATTTATGTAATATTGGATGTCCGACATGAGTAGAGCAATGATTTTGAAGCGCCAAATTCCTCGTATGATAATATACTGTGTTGAGCCTGTGACCGGTGTACTGTTTTTTAGAATCTTGTTCATTTTTTGGCGAACAATGCAGGGGGTTTTCATGCAAAATATTAGGCTGATTTAATATTCTGCATATTTTATGAAAGAGTTGAGGTTTGCTCTCACAGATTGCTCGCTGGCTGTCCTGATAGAGCTGATCATAATAACAAACTTCCCGAGATATTTCCTGATTCATTGATCCCCTTTCAAACCACCATTATAATCTCCTTGGATAGACACATTGCAAAACATAGGTTCTATCTCACATAACATTTCTAGACATGTCGTAAGACATTTCAGATCTGTTTTTATAAATAAAAATATTATATAATAAATATTTTATTTATAAACTTTACACAATCAATAATATTATTCAATTGAGAACATTTACAACTTGACAATTCCCCGGTCTATTGACTGTGGCGAAGACCTAAAAAACTGAAACTGAAAGTGAAACAACTCAAATTATCGCCATTTTGAACACCGCTAACCACCATTTTGAATCAGTAGAGTAACTGTTGTCTGCCATTTGCAATCGGTTCACGCCCATTTTTCAGACGCAATCTGATTGGCTGACATGGATTTACGTCATACTGCACGGAATCCATTTTGAAACAGGCTCTTCAACCGATTACCCATTTCATTCTAGATAGATAGATAGAATAACTTTATTCATTTATAGCAAATACAACTTTGTAATATAAATACTAAAATAAGACTACTCCGTTACTAGCCATTAAACGGCGAAGTTGGGACAAGGTCCTGTCTTACACTTAACCAACTAATTCTATTGAAATGATGGATGGTTATATGGATTACCTAACAGTAAAAGTTTCTCAAGTGATCTTTTATAGTCTGTCCAAGCAAAGAAGACCCTCTGGCAAGATGAGAGAATTACTCAAGCTCGGTCAATATTGGTTCAAAAACTATCAATTTTATCCCAAATTGTAGGAAACAATTTGATCTGCTATTGAGACCACATTTATAATTCTTGAACAGATATTGATCAAGCTGGAGTCACTTTCTCATCTTGCCAGAGGGTCTTCTTCGCTTGGAAAGACTATATAATATTAGGAAATATTTTAGTATAATACTTGTTTCAGAAATGCTTATTTAGTTTGAAGTTATCACTTTTCCCCTGAACTATTCTAAAATTTCAAATTTCTATTCTAAAATGCTTAGTAAATTTCAATTGGTTCTATAAAAAAATTCAAGATTCTGTACCTTAAACATTCAAAGGTTTCTCCAATACAACCAAACTATTTATTCTATTTATAAAATTTTCCGTTATCAACTGTTCATGTTCTGATAAAAAAAGCTGAATCGACAAAAATGCTTGAAAACACTTACACGAAAAGGGCGTAACTGCAGAAACGGTGGAGACAGGAAAAGCATGATAAATAGAAGACTATAGAAAGAACTCAAAAGTATATGTTAGCATATAAGAAATAGCCTATAAGAAACTAGAATAGGAACTAAGCAGGTAAAGTAGGAGTTGATATTTCAAAAGAAGGATGAGGAGGATGAGGAGGAGGAGGGGAAGAAGGAGGAGGAGAAGAAAAAGAATCTTCTCATAACTGCTTTTTCATGTGCTTTTGGTCTTCTTTAAATCCTTATTCGCGAGATGTAGTTGCGTTTTAGACGAAAACATTACCAATCATTTTTCCTTTGGAATAAAGTTTCCTACAACATAGAATAATTCAAAATACCGGTCAACAATCAAATATCCTATTTCTATACCTTCAAAGTTGTACTATTTGGTTTTCAGCTTATTTTGTTTATTATCTCAATAAACATCAAAGTTACTAACTGGTTTCATTCGATTTCTCAGCTGATTTTACATGACAATTTACCCACTCAAGGCCGCTAACAAAAAATTATGAAATTAAAAATTTAGATGAAAATGAGAAAAGAAAGATGGCGGCTTTGTGAGTAATCGAGGACTTTCGGACATTTTGAAAATTATATTTGGGTAACTATATTTTTCACCCTGGAACATTTCCCTAGAGTATTGGTAGGGAGTTCTCAAACACCATTTATACAAATTTGAATACTGCTACCAAAATCTGCATATTATTGAAACATGGCCCAAAGTATTAAAAGGGAATCTGTATTATTACTATATACATATAGCCTACATGTTTGGCGTACAATACCATCTCCTCAGAAACCCAAATTACTATCGGCAATGCGATAGCTTGCCGACATCCATCATACTACGAAAAATCATTTTTCTGTGAATGAAATTCATGTTTGATGCCATTGTGTGCCGTCTGAATAGCAGGAAGATTAAATCTTCTTGGTCGTCCACTGTGGACATTTCTGCTCTCGGATTGGATAAACTTTTATACATTGCACCGTGATAGTACCCGAAAGATATTACATTTCGTTCTTTTTCCAAAGAAGTCATTTTGCAATTGTGTTGGCGTTGGAGAGGGATGATTACATTATATCAATAATGAGGGTTATAAGGTTATAGGGGTTAGAGGGATAATTCCCTTATCATCAATATCAATAAAATTATATTGAATAAGAATTCTCTGTTCCATGAGTGAACATTTTTCCACTATCTCACGTAGTCTGTCCAAGCAAAGAAGAGATTCTGGCAAGATGGGGAAATGACTGCTGTTCTGTCAATATTGGTTCAAAAATTATAAATTTGATCTCAAATTGTAGATCAGAATGTTTTCTACAAATTTAGTTCAAATTTACAATATTCTTGAACCAATATTGACCGAGCTGGAGTCATTTTCCCATCTTGCCAGAATGTCTTCTTTCTTATAGATCAAAATTTTTTGTACAAGGCCGTGTCTCATAAAAATTTACAATCCACAATTACTCATAATTCGTGAATTCTATTGGTGTTTCTTATCTGTCTCATAAACGTTTCTCATAATTCGGAAATTTCGCAATTTCAGCTGGATAGTTGCTATAACAAGAAAAAACCAAAACTTTGCTTCCAATGCAATGGTTTGATTAATAAATTGATTTATTATGAATATAAATATCGGTTATTACTTTTATTGAGAAATTTGGATAGAAATTATTTTTTCGCTAAAATAATATCATAACCTACAAAGCAAATAGTTATTTGAAACCTTGAAGTCGGCCATTGATGTATTTTCAGCGTCTGTAATCAGAGCAACAGCTGATTATTTCAAAAATTTGGAACATTCTAAATCGAACGTTTTATTGGTGAATCTACAATCCCGATCACTTGTCTTTCTTCAGAAAAACAAGTTGTGAATGTTTATGGGACACGGCCCTGCAGGTTCATTATTTTTGAGCCTATATGGACCGAGCTAGAGGCATTCTCCCATCTTGCCAGAATGTCTTCTTTGCTTGGACAGTCCACGGACAAGGCTATATATTGTGTATAATATACGTATATGACATATTGAGAGCATTTGAACTTGTTTGGTTCAGGTATTCCTTTTAGTTTAATGAAAATACTAATAGTTTAATAGAAAATAATAATAAAACATCAAGTTTTAGAGAGGCAATAGTAGTAATGTTTCTCCGATTCTCGGTAAAATAAACTAACTCACTTTGCAAACTCTTGTTGCAAATATATTGTGTCAATGAGCTTCCTTCCTGTACGATTGCGTATCAATTTCGGACTTTGTATCACTACTACGCAAATATATATTGTAATTGAGCTTCCTTCCTGTACGATTGCGTATCAATTTCGGACTTTGTATCACTACTACGCAAATATATATATTGTAATTGAGCTTCCTTCCTGTACGATTGCGTATCAATTTTAGACTATGTATCACTACTGCGTCCCAGAAATCCAGCGTGTAAAGAGGGCTTAGAAAACACGGCAGCAAGTTTAACAAGAAAAAAATGCAGCTAAAACCTCGAAGAGATTTTTCACAGCATTATCGCAGGAGAAAAACTGGCTTTCCGAGGTGGAAAATAAAAAGTTTTAGTCTGTTCGAGCAAAGAAGACCCTCTGGCAAGATGAGAAAATTACTCCAGCTCGGTCAATACTGATTCAAAAATTATCAATTTGATCTCAAATTGTAGGATACAGTTTGATCTACAATTTGAGACCAAATCAATATTTTTTGAACTAATATTGACCGAGCTCGAGTCATTTTCTCATCTTGCCAAAGGGTCTTCTTTGCTTGGACAGACTATGCGGTTGAAATTCTAATGTGGGAGATTGCTTGTATAGTCTGCAAGAGCAGACGCCAAAAAACAAGGCGGTTTGAAAATGTCTGTTATTAGCACCCAGCTCTGTCAGAACAGTCTGAAGCGGTCCCAACAGCGAATTAGTGGAGCTGAGGTCGCTGTAGTTTCGATGTACCCTCGCAGACAACTCTCCGACTGTCCTGAGAGAGCTGAGAATAATCAACAGTCACTCTTCAACCGCCTCAAGTTTTGGTTTCTGCTGTTGCAGATAGCGAGGTTCAAACTACAGCGCAAGATACATTATACTAGTCTGTCCAAGCAAAGAAGGCATTCTGGCAAGATGAGAAAATGAATACAGCTTGGTCAATATCGATTCAAAAATTATAAATTTGGTCTCAAATTGTAGATTAGAATGTTTTCTACAATGTTAGACAAAATTGAAAATTTTTGAACCAATATTGACCGTGCTGGAGTAATTTTCCCATCTTGTCAGAATGTCTTCTTTGTTCGGACAGACTATACCACTACTGCTTGCCTTATCTTGAGCTCTGCTTAGCGGGATAAATATATATGAGGTAGAACAAAGAACAAAGAGAAGAATGAGATAGATCAGAAGGGAGAGAAAGAAGATTAAGAGAGAGAGTATGAAAAAAGGGATGACGATAAAGAATGGAACAGAAAGGATAGGAAATTAATAGTTTTAACAAAAACGAATGGGGATATTTTTTTATTTAATTGGAAAAATACAATTGAAGGAACGAAAAAACAGGCGTTAGCCCAAAACTTCTTCTGTTCCAATTTTCATTAAAATGCCCAAATTCAGATTATGAAGAATTAGGAATTATATTAAAGTAGAAAAAGGTAAGAAAATGAAGTTAATGTGATGAGATTGGGCTATGCGTGAGAAAAGTAAATAAATGGATGGGAGATAATAAGATGATAATAATAACAGGGTATGACGTAGAGGGAAAGTAATAATTGGATCAAACACATAACAAGTGATCTTTAATTTTTCATAGGCCTACTTACTTCTCCTCCTCCTCCACCTTCTTCTTCTTTTTCTTCTTTTGGAATGTCAACTCCTATTTATAAGAAAACATATACTTTGAAGTTTTTTCTATCGCTTTCTATTTTTCTTGCTTTTACTGTCTCGTCCGCACCATTTGCAATAACGCCTTTCTTGTGTTGATGTTTTCAAGCATAAAGAACTTTAAAGCTTAGGGCTGTTTAAAATAATTGAAAAATAAATAAAAATCAAACACCCTTTTTTTGAAAACTTTAAAATTATATAAAAAAAAACACATACATGTTTCGGGAGCTAAGCCCATTCTCAATGTGGATAAAAATAGTTATCAATTAAGCTATTAATAGTTAACTATTTTTATCCACATTATAATCTTAAAGTTTTCAAAAAAAAAAGGGTGTTTGATTTTTATTTATTTTTCAATTATTTTCAAGCATGTTTTGTCGATTCAGATCTCTCCATCAGAACATCACTGGCGGCTCGTGCCCACGAAACAGGTGAAGGAAGTGCTGTACAGTGACAGATACGGGCACTTCACCTGTTTTGTGGGCACGAGCCGCCAGTGCAGAACATGAACACATAATAAACGGAATAGAATAGAACGATAGGTTCGTTGTATTGTAAAAAGTCCTGGAATGTTTCAGGTACAAAATATTGAATTATTATTGTTTGATATGAATGAATGTGACGTAAGCCATATCGGCCAATCAGATTGCGCCTGAAAAATGGGTGTAAGCGAATTGCAAATGGCGGACAACAGCTATTCAAAATGGTTTATAGTGTGTTTTAAAATGATGGTGATTTGAGAATTGAATGACTTTTCTTAAATGAGTGGTTCGAAATTTTTTATACTTGCAACAATAAGTGATGAATTAATATTTAGCCTACAATTTAGTCAAGCCTTTAAGTCTATGTAAACATGTCTGTACATCATGTATTTGTGATCTCTTCTCCTTCTTTTTCTTCTTCTTCTTCTTCTTCTTCTTCTTCTTCTTCTTCTTCTTCTTCTTCTTCTTCTTCTTCTTCTTCTTCTCCTTCTTGTTCTTCTTCTTCTTCTTCTTCTTCTTCTTCTTCTTCTTCTTCTTCTTCTTCTTCTTCTTCTTCTTCTTCTTCTTCTTCTTCTTCTTCTTCTTCTTCTTCTTCTTCTTCTTCTTCTTCTTCTTCTTCTTCTTCTTCTTCTTCTTCTTCTTCTTCTTCTTCTCTCCTCCTCCTCCTCCTCCTCCTCCTCCTCCTTCTTCTCCTCCTCCTACTTCTTCTTCTTCTTCTTCTCCTTCTTCGTCTTCTTCTTCTCCTCCTCCTCCTTCTTCTTCTTCTCCTCCTTCTTCTTCATCCTCTTCTTCTCCTTCTTCTCCTCCTCTTTCTTCTTCTTCTTCTTTTTTCTTCTTCTTCTTCTTCTTCTTCTTCTTCTTCTTCTCCTTCTTCTTCTTCTTCTTCTGCTTCTTCTTCTCCTCCTCCTACTTCTTCTTCTTCTCCTTCTTCTTCATCCTCTTCTTCTCCTTCTTCTCCTCCTCTTTCTTCTTCTTCTTCTTCTTTTCTTCTTCTTCTTCTTCTTCTTCTCCTCCTCCTCCTCCTCCTCCTCCTTCTCCTCCTCCTTCTTCTTCTTCTTCTTCTTCTTCTTCTTCTTCTTCTTCTTCTTCTTCTTCTCCTTCTTCTCCTCCTCCTTCTCCTTCTTCTTCTTCTTCTTCTTCTTCTTCTTCTTCTTCTTCTTCTCCTCCTCCTCCTCCTCCTTCTTCTTCTTCTTCTTCTTCTTCTTCTTCTTCTTCTTCTCCTTCTTCTCCTTCTTCTTCCAATTCTTCTCCATGTACAGTTCATCTTGAACCTTGTATTCTCCTTCTAGTCATTCTTCTTTCACCCACTTCTTCTAGAACACACATTCAACTCTCGACCTTCATATTTAATATTGAAGTACTGTACTGTAGTATTATAAGAGCAAGAAAATATGATAAAGCACGACTCTCATCTCTTGCGTGTTAAACTCGCCTGGCTCAATACAGCAAATGCTCTTTCACTATGTAGAAGAAGTACCCTAGAATAACGTCCCCCCCTTTCCCCCTCCAACCCCCCTGGAACCCTCTAAAAGGAGATGGTTCAGGAGGGGTTGGAAAAGTTGGTCCAAGCAAGGAAGACCTCATGGCAAGATGAGAGAATGTCTACAGCTCGTTCAATATCTGTTCAAAATTCATAAATTTTGTCTCAAATTGTAGGAAACATTCTGATCTACGATTTGAGACCAAATTTTAAAATGTTGAACCAATATTTAGCGAGCTAGAGTCATTTTCTCATCTTGCCAGAGTGTCTTCTTTGCTTCGACAGACTATACAATCTACAACATGTCACCCATAATCCATACTTCATCATCCAATCAACTTGGCAAGTTGACTGACTCACAGTCAAGTGTCTGTTCAAGCGAAGAAGACCCTCTGGCAAGATGCGAAAATGATTGCAGCTCGGTCAATATTGGTTCAAAAATTATTTATTTGGTCTGAAATTGTAGGAAACATTCTGATCTACGTTTCTAGACCAAATAAATAATTTTTGAACCAATATTGACCGAGCTAGAGTCATTTTCGCATCTTGCCAGGAGGTCTTCTTTGCTTGGACAGACTATCCCTTAACGACACTTCATGAGTCTCCCTCCATCACTCTTCAACACTTTGGCTTGTCAATCTTCTGTCTCACTCTTTCAATCTCAATGTCTTATCAATGATCTTCACCTGATGAACCTTCCTTTCTTTCGTATTCTCTTTAAATTTCTCTCCTCTTTCTCTATCACACTCTACCTCTCTCTTATACTCTTTACCTTCTTTTCTATCGCTTCCTCTTTTTCTCTCTCTTCCTCCTTTTCTCTTTCTTCTTCCTTTCATATCTCTTCCTCCTCATCTCTCACTTCCTCCTTTTCTCTCTCTTCCTCCTTTTCTCTTCTTCCTCCTTCATATCTCTTCCTCCTCATCTCTCTTCCTCCTTGTCTCTTTTCCTCCTTTTTATCTCTTCCTTTTCACTTTTCTTTCCTTTTCTCTCTCTTCCTCCTTTTCCATCTCTTACTTCTTTTATAAATCTTCCTCCTTTTATATCTCTTCCTCCTTTTCTATCTCTAACTTCTTTTATAAATCTTTCTCCTTTTCTCTCTCTTCCTCCTTTTCTCTCTCTTCCTCCTTTGCTCTCTCTTCCTCCTTTTCCTCTCCTCTCCTTTTCAACGCCTTTCCATTTAAATATTCTAATGCACAACAAGTAAGATTGCAAGGAAATAGCATATTTATTTATTTATTTATTAATCTATTGGAAACACACATCGGTGGAAAGAACAGGCATCTTGGTATTTCAAAACACAATTTTCATTAAAATATAGTCCAAAATTTGAGGTTACAAGTCCAAATTTCTTCTTCAGAAGTTTCTCACTCAAAGAAATGATCTGAAAGTGATAATAATTTTAAATTTTGAATTTTGAAGTGTTGATCCGAAAAACACACAATAGTTCCAAACTTTCATTAAAATAGGACAATTAATTGAAAAATTTAAAGCCGAAAATCATCACACACTAACACTTCCTGTAACCATATTGTTTGGATAATTGTTCTATAGGATTTTTGCATCCATATGTAACCTCTCTCATTGAATTGATTATAGAATATCCTGTAAAAATTGCAGTGTATAATATCGAAATTAGTGTGTAACTTGTAAAAATGATAAAATAATTGGATTTAATAATAACTCTTGTAATCTAGAAACTAAGCATGAATATTTTGTTGCTATCTAAATGATTAAAGAAATTTTTTATTTTATTTAAAGATAAAACAATTTATAAGATAAAAACTATAATAATCAATAAACAGGACATACAATTGTTATTTACCAAGATGAAAAAGATTTAGCCTATAAGATAATATGAAACTATATCAATAAAACAGGACATAAAATTGTTATTTATTTAATGATATTATATGAGTCATTTTTTGGCACTGCCAACATAAGATAAACTTGTGTATTGGCAGTTAGCTCTATTTATATTTTCATATCTCATCAAGTGCAGAAAATGTTTCTGATAGTACGGTAGTTAATAATAATATTATCATAAATTCAACATAATATACATTTTCTTATTCAGCAGGAGTTTATGAAATAAAAAAGAGAGACAAAATTTGTGATAAAGGCAAAAAAGACGTGATGCTAAAAGGCTCTCATGATTTTTGCTGTGAAATCACTGCAAAAGAAAAAATCTAAAAAAGTCTAAAAAAAATCTAATCTCTCTCGTTCTCTTATCTTATTCAGTTTCTGTTGATTCAAATTTGCCCCACTCTTAGGCTGAGGCCGCACTGCCGGTGGGTAGAGCCTGGAGGGTGGAGGGTAGTTGGTAAATCTATAGAACATACACATCATCCACAGTAATACATCGTATGAATGGTATGTGTTCAGTCGCCATCTTGAAATTCTTAAATATGGACAACATAACCTCAAAAAACAGAATGACGTCATACCATTCATACGATGTATTACTGTGGATGGTGTGTATGTTCTATAGATTTACCAACTACCCTCCACCCTCCAGGCTCTACCCACCGGCAGTGCGGCCTCAGCCTAAGGGTGGACGGTAGTGGACGGCAAACTGCCGAACAGTAAAATAAAGCCCCATATAAACAATGTAATTTTTATCAATCTATTGAAGCAGATAGAGCTTCCATTTATGGAAAGAATTTCTCATTCCTCATGTCATTGGGAAAAGAATTTAATTCTCCAGGGGCGTGACGTTTCATTTTTACGATTTATAGTTAATTTCAATAATTATCATATAATTGATTAACAATGAAAGCATTGAAATCTAATATTATTTAAATGATAACCATAAGTTAGTATTAGTTATTTATTATAATTAGTTATTCAATTCATTTGATCATTCTTTTCTATTTATTTTTGAATATCGAATCAACTATCATATCATTTGATTGACATCTCATCATCAACGGATACTAGAATACTAGTGTTCTAGTAAAGTCTGACCAAGCAAAGAAGAGCCTCTGACAAGAAGAGAAAATGACTCCAACTCGGTCAATATTGGTTCAAAAATTATTGATTTGGTCTCAATTGTAGGAAACATTCTGATCTACAACTTCAGACCAAATCAATAATTTTTGAACCAATATTGACCAAGCTGGAGTCATTTTCTCATCTTGCCAGTTGCTCTTCTTTGCTTGGTCGGACTATACCTGTGTCATCATCTATGTGTATTATGTAATCCACATGAATAAAGTGATTGAATTTGAATCTCTCTGTTCCATTCTCTATCTCTCTCTCTCTCTCTTTTCTTCCTTTTATTCTTCCTCCCACTTCCTCCCTTCCTTTATCACCTCATACGCTGCTACTGTGCTTTATCTTCACTTTCAATATCTTATCAATAATCTACTCCTGGGTTTTGTCCTCCTCTCTTCTGAACACATGAGTTGCTCCAAGGCGTGCTGCTGAGTGTTTGTATAGTCTGTCCAAGCAAAGAAGACATTCTGGCAAGATGGGAAAATGACTTCAGCTCGGTCAATAATGGTTCAAAAATTGTAAATTCGGTCTAAACTTGTAGGGAACATTCTGCTCTACAATTTTAGACAAAATTGAAAATTCTTAGATCAATATTGACCGAGCATTTTGTCATCTTGTCAGGATGTTTTCTACGCTTGGACAAACTATACAGGAATGGCCCAATTTCGAAAGTTGCGTGCGAGTTTTAGCGTGCCGAAAGCTGGGCTGATTTATGAAACAAAGACTTTGTAGGAAGCCTTACCGAGCTGAGAGTGTTGATTTTCTCTTTCGAAAGTGTCTTTCCGAAGTTGATGCACTGCAATATTTAGTATTGAGACTATATAAGACTATACTTATACAGAGTGTATCAGGAGGAATGTGCAATACTTCTCAGGCTGATTCCTTACACCAAGTAGACAAAAAAGTTCCATGGGACCAACCCCCAAAAACGCTTTGTTACCGAGATAGGTGGCGGCGATTGTGTAAATCTTACCCAAATCTCAGAAATAGCTATCAAAAATCGCAAAATCGCTACTAAACACAAATTCATCATTTGTGCTATGTTTTGTCAATTTTGCGTTTTTTGATCACTATTTCTGAGATTTGGGTAAGATTTCCACAATCGCTGCCATTCAAATTTTTCTTTAGAATTCGACTCTCTTCAAGTTCCATTAATAAAAAATACAATTATATGATTTCTTATCCAGTTATAACCCTTATTGTTGAAAAATGGCGTTTTCTAGCATATTTTTCCAATTATCTCAATAACCGTTAAAGTTACAAACTTGGAACTGGTTTCATTGAGTTCCTCAGCTAATTTTACATAGAAATTGATTACTTTAGAACCTCACTAAAACCTCTAAAAAATTAGTAAGATTAATATATTTTGAAAAATCTCAATTTTCCGCCATTGTTATCTCGGTAACAAAGCGTTTTTGGAGGTTGGTCCCATGGAACTTTTTTGTCTACTTGGTGTAAGGAATCAGCCTGAAAAGTATTGCACATTCGTCCTGAAACACTCTGTATAGTCACTGTAATATTTAGTATTGAGACTGGTATAATAGGTTTACATTGTTGAAACACATGATTAACTTTGATTATTTTCTAATTTGAATAGGTCCACCTCAAGGTTTTGTATTGGAGTGCTCTTTAGTTTTGTGTGGTAGAGAGGACTAAGAGTCCCAACTTCACCCTTGATAAAGGCAATTTATCTATCTATCTATTTATCTATCAAGTTGGTCAATATTGTGCTACACTTGAATAATTACGAAGTTGAATAATTTTCGAACGATGAATTTTTGAATTCTTGTGGCGACTGCTAGGTCGGTATTGGGTCTTCAATAAATAGTTTTAGTTGTATTTCATTATATTCATCGTATAAAAAATAGAATTAATGAGTATAAGATGGGAGTACGAAATCAAATTTTCATCTCATTACATACAGCATAAAACTATTGAAGTCTAGTACTGGCCTAAGTTACTCACTAAAAGTAAAACTGAGTCTAAATTCTATAAATAAATTCTTGAAATACTAACTTGATACAATCTTACTAATAAATAAATGTAATATTAGCACAAAATCGTCAATAGTAAATCAGCGTAATTCTTTTGTGAATGATACACCATCCATCATTTTTTTTGCTAGCAGCCATTTACTAAGGCAGAACTCACGAAACACTGTCAACCAATAAGAAAAGAGCAGGCGGGGCATGAAGGCGTGTCCAAGTCAAATCTGGAACATCAATTCTGGAACTTCAAAGAAGAAGAAGAAGAAGAAGAAGAAGAAGAAGAAGAAGAAGAAGAAGAAGAAGAAGAAGAAGAACAAGAAGAAGAAGAAAAAGAAGAAGAAGAAGAAGAACAAGAACAAGAACAAGAACAAGAACAAGAACAAGAACAAGAACAAGAACAAGAACAAGAACAAGAACAAGAACAAGAACAAGAACAAGAACAAGAACAAGAACAAGAACAAGAACAAGAACAAGAACAAGAACAAGAACAAGAACAAGAAGAAGAAGAAGAACAAGAAGAAGAAGAAGAAGAAGAAGAAGAAGAAGAAGAAGAAGAAGAAGAAGAAGAAGAAGAAGAAGAAGAAGAAGAAGAAGAAGAAGAAGAAGAAGAAGAAGAAGAAGAAGAAGAAGAAGAAGAAGAAGAAGAAGAAGAAGAAGAAGAAGAAGAAGAAGAAGAAGAACAAGAACAAGAAGAAGAACAAGAACAAGAAGAAGAACAAGAAGAAGAAGAAGAAGAAGAAGAAGAAGAAGAAGAAGAAGAAGAACAAGAACAAGAACAAGAACAAAAAGAAGATGAACAAGAAGATGAAGATGAACATGAACAAGAACAAGAACAAGAACAAGAACAAGAACAAGAACAAGAACAAGAACAAGAACAAGAACAAGAAGAATTAGTATCAGGATGAGGATAATGATGTCTGCGAAGTGAGAATGTTGGAAACGCGTTCGCAATACAGAATTCACAATGAAGCAACTATAGTCTGGCGAAGCAAAGAAGAGCCTCTGGCAAGATCTGAAAATGACTCAAGCTCGGTCAATATTGGTTCAAAAATCATAAATTTGATCTCAAATCGTAGGAAACAATTAGATCTTCTATCCAGACCACATCTATAATTCTTGAACAAATATTGATCAAGCTGGAGTCATTTTCCTATCTTGCCAGAGGGTCTTCTCTGCTTGGACAGACTATATAAACTTGTGCGTTGAGCCGCCATTAGTACTTTGTTACATTAGTAGCAAAGCTGCAGTCGGCTCAAGTTTAGGGTCTCTAACTTGTAATACATCTCGATCAAATGGTGGTTCGGAACCCACCTAAAGCAGTAGGTCCATTCATCTCTCATCATCATCCTTCCCATTACCCACGCACAGGCCCAAGAGCCCATGTGGGCATCACCATCAAAAAAAAAAAATAAAAATGTATACTGTGTGGAGATAACATTAACCTATACCTATACCTATACTTATTATCAGGGCCCTCGCGTGGTTTTTTGAGACGCCCTGTGCGAGATTTTAGCAGGCGCCCCCTCCCATTACCAGACGAATGCAATCCAACATTTTAAATATCTTTCTAATCTCTTGTTATTGTTTTTCTTGATAATTTTCAAATTATTGTCCTTCAGTCATTTTTTTGTCCTCGAATTCTTTCTATCTTCCTTGCATTCTTCATTGATAGAACCACTTCAGATAAATTAATTTCCCTTTATTACTCTTCTACCTTTCTCTTTATCGGCTTCTTTCTTTTTCATTTTCTACACCTGTGTATCTTCTTCTCTTACCACCTTCTCACCAACTCCTTTTTCACATTCATCAATATTGAGTTTGTATCGGAAAATTCTTGTTTGAAAGCTCAAATTCTCCAATCTCTTATCAAATCGAAAAACTTAAAATACTTCTTTTACACCCTCCAATGTATAGTTATAAGTCTAAATTAGTTTAAACTAGTTTAAATTAGTTTAGGTAATAAGTTTGAATTTCAATAAAAATGTAGCAACTTTCGAAATATGCAATTCTACATTCTTATGATTTTCTTCTCTTTCTTCCTTCTTTTTTCTATCTGCTTTTCTCAGTTTCACATTGGCGAGGTGGAACTACCCGTAAGGGTCTCCCCACCAATAAAAGCCATAAGAATTTTTTTCTCCGTTTTCCTCTATCTATTCTTTCTTGGTTCTTAGTTCCCGTGATACCTTTCTTATCATATTTCTAGTTGACTATTTCCTTGAAAAATCGTCTTGACCTCTCAAATAATCCTTCTCTTCACCATCAAGTTCTTACAACTCTCTCTTCTCTTATCCACTTTCTTTAATTCCTTCCATTTTTCTCCTCCTCCTCCTCCGTCTCTTCCTCCTCCACCTCATCCTCCTCCTCCTCCACCACCTACTTCTCATCAAACTCTACTCATTGACTTCTGTTTCTACTTCTATTAGCGTTTTCTCAAAGAGAAGTGGCGGAAATAGGCTTTGTTTGTAAGTGCGTTCAAATTCAATTTGCAGAGAAGCTTTCAAATTACCCAACACAAGAAAGCCGAGATAACAGAGCGTCTTTCTAATCCAGTTACATTTGAAAAATCAAAAATTGTAATCATTATGATGGGCTTTTGTACAGTCTCTTTAGCCACGTTTGCACCGGAATGTTAATAACATTTTTTAATAACTTTTATATAATAGTTTATATAATAAATAAGTCTATATAATAATATGTTATCCAAAAAGTTATTAACAATAATGTTATTAACATTCCGGTGTAAACGTGGCATTACACCTTAAAAAAAGTATAGCTGCCACAAAGTTGGGCGGTTGGTGAATGACTTTTATCAATTCTCAGCTCTGTCAGGACAGTCGGCGAGGGGGTGCATTAGTTCGCTGTATGTGGAACTCTCTATATCCCCTGTTCGGAAAAAGCATTGGCTATATGTGAAGCTGGCCATATCCGGATGCCACTGTATGTTGTTTGAAGGAGGAATCCTCTGAAATCGAGTCACCCGGAGCTGGCTGTATGTGGATGTGTCTGTATCTGCTGCTGGATGAAGACCACGCAGAAGTGGACCATCGCAGACAACAGAAAGCAGAGTGACAAAGTTGGAACGACCCAGTGATCCACCTATTAGAGGATTTTATTGTCTCTAAAGAAAATTCTACTTGAAAGTGGATTCTCGAATAACTTTCTATGTTATTGATCCCATTAAACAATAAAGAACAAATCAGCTCACTTCAGAACAATTTGAAAATAGAAAGAACAAAAGTAGCCTTCCGACAAAGTTATCACAAAGCTATTTTCCTCAATGGAGAGAACATTCATTACTTATATCTATTTATAAATTGTTTCAGAAGTCTATTTCTAATTTTCATTAGTTAAGTAACTAATTTATAAACTTTTGGAATACTATGATCAAATTGACTTTTGATGTACATTGAATATTTAGAAGGTTATGATGAAAACATCCACCCAACAACCGGCAAATTCAAAAGTTAGTTGTTGATATGAACTTGAATTCAAATGATTGATTTACTGTAAATATTTTACATTAGAAAGAAAGTTGATCAATATTTGGATAACTATTCGTTAATACAACAGCTCTATTCTTATTTCAAGACTTATTTTGACATTATTTGACTTTGGATTGAAAAGATTGAGGTTTCAAAAGTTGACAAATAAAAATAATGCTATGTTGTTCTGTCAGTATAGGCTAATGACAATATGAGTCCAATGTAACATTTGTTGCCTTTTCAGGATAGGCGTTTAATTTTTCGTTCCAATATTTGTGTTACAGTAACAATATAGTTAAAGTTTGGTACCGGTATAGCATTTCAACTTTTTGCTTTTCTTTAAAATGATCAAGGGTTTTTAGGCTTATACGCCCACAGATATATAGGTTATCATTTAATATTTAAAATTCTTGGAGAGCTGTCTGTGAGAGTACAACAAAAGCGTCTCCAGCTATACTGAATTACTCTCAAAGACAGTTTCACACTGTCCTGACAGAGCTGACAATTAATAACAGTCATTCGACAATCACTCAATCACGTGGTGTCAGCTGGGCTATATTTTGTATTTGATAATTCACTTTCTTTCAATTTACTTTGATTTAACGTCTTCCTCTTCATAGACTACAACTTAATCTTCCTTCTCACTTTCATTTCATGATTTCTCTCTTATTTCCTGGTCCTTATTGCTCTAGAGATGAAATAGGATAGAAAATCGTTATTATATCTTTCCTCCAATAAATGAGAAACTTTGAGAAGTTTTGGACAATGGCCTGTTTCTTATTTCCACTAAAATTGTATTATTTTGTACTAATATAAATAAATATTAATATGAATATTATTACTTATTCGAAAAATTGACAATCAAATTAAGAGAGAGCGTTTAGATGAGTTACTATTTGGATTATTATAAGATGAGCTTATGACTATAAGGCCGGTATTACACGATAATAGTTCTATGATCATAGTTAATCATATGGAAAGAGATGAAAATACGAAATCATATTTTTGTCTCTATCCATTATGATCAACTATGAAAATACTAAGTCTAAGTATCTAAAATACCTGTCTAAGAAGAGTTTCTGGGATATATTGAATGATAATTATTGTTATTTATTGGATGTTTGACATTCAAGAAGAAGAAGAAGAAGATACGAAGAAGAAGAAGAAGAAGAAGAAGAAGAAGAAGAAGAAGAAGAAGAAGAAGAAGAAGAAGAAGAAGAAGAAGAAGAAGAAGAAGAAGAAGAAGAAGAAGAAGAAGAAGAAGAAAAAGTAGAAGATGAATAAGATGAAGAAGAAGAAGAAGAAGAAGAAGAAGAAGAAGAAGAAGAAGAAGAAGAAGAAGAAGAAGAAGAAGAAGAAGAAGAAGAAGAAAAAAAGAAGTAGAAGATGAATAAGATGAAGAAGAAGAAGGAGACAGGAAGTATAAGATTAGAGAAAAGGGTGAGGGAAGAAGAAGAAGATGAGAAGAAGAGTCTTTGAAGGGCATAAAGAAGAAAGAAAAACAAAAGTGAAAGCTTTGATAGCTACCCTAATTGGATTATAAGCTTTTGAAAAGGATAGTAAGCTTTAAAGGGATAGGGCACGCACTTTGTAGGGCAGCAATCTTAGCATAATGACAAACAGACCCAGCCCTTAGTACTTGCTTGCATCCATTTTATTAAGGGATTCTCAACTTTTCAAAAAGAAAAAATTATAATCCTATTGTTTTTGTTGTCTATCGGCTCAGAAGCTAGTGAAAAGTCTCTGATCAATCGTTTGTTTTGCATTCATTGATTTTGTCAGTAATGAAGGAATATCTGTTTTGTTCGCTAAGCAAACTTTGTACCTTATACTTCCTACAGGGCAGTACCGGATTTTGTAAATAGAGGGGAAGCCAATGATTGTTGGCATGTTAGGCCAACTAGGCTGGCGCCTAGGGGCCCACACCACATGGGGGCCCGCACCACAAAAATTTCGAAAAGAAAAAATATTTTTCAGGACTTGGCAACTTGCATTCGAGCAAACTAATATCAATAAATTGAATGGCTGAACTGTGTTTTAAAATCTGTATTTGTTGAATGTAATGTATCTGTTTAATAATAATACAAGTTGAACCTATTTAAACCCCTCTTGAACAAAATCACTGTCTTTGGTGATAGAACTGCGATTTGCTGTTCACCTGCCTGGTTAAAGAATTGAATTCATATCCTCAATTCGATTGGTATTTTATTAAATAAAAGTGGCCTCAGATAATGTTTTTAAATCTTAAACTCAGTACCGGTATTTTATTGAACTTATAAAGGCTATCATTATCAATATTTTTGTTTGTTTGTCAATGGCGCAACAGCCCTATGAAGGGCCTAGGCCTACCAGCTGGTTGCCAGTTTCATATTCACCAAACTATACAGTCCGTTCAAGCATACCATTATTTTAAGAAATAGAGAAATATTCTCAAGAAATAGAGAAATATTCTCAAGAAATAGAGATTTTCTCATTTAATAGACCATAGTAAGGCCTTCTAAAACGCAATTTAAAAGTAAATTTTCACAAAATTTCCCGGACCCCCCGCTTAGCTGAGAGGGCACACCCACCAGATCCCCCCATCGGGGCCCGCACCACAAGCTGAGCCTAGGGGCCCACAGATCCTTAATCCGGCCCTGCTACAGGGTAGCTCTGTTCTTGAGATAATCACTTGTTTGGACTATTATTTTGAGAAAAATTTGTGTCGGAATAGAATAGAATGACTTCTTTATTGCAAGGACGTGGCGAAGTTTGGACAGTAATGTCCACTCTACCTACCACTTAACCACAAAACCATTGAACAGTGAGGGCTATGACTGTTTATTCTTATCTACAGGGTATTTCAGGAGGAATGTGCAATACTCTCAGGCTGATTCCTTACATCAATTAGACAAAAAAGTTCCATGGAACCAACCCCCAAAAACGCTTTGTTACAATGAAATAACAATGGCGGAAAATTGAGATTTTTCAAGAAATATTAATTTTTCTAATTTTTTAGAGTCTTTACTCAGGTTTTAAAATGATCAATTCCTATGTAAAACTAGCTGAGGAATTCAATGAAACCAGTTCCAAGTTTGTATCCTTAACGGTTATTGAGATAATTGGAAAAATATGCTAAAAAACGCCAGTTTTCAACAATAAGGGTTATAACTGGATACGAAATCATAAAATTGTATTTTTTATTGATGGAAGTTGAAGAGAGTCGGATTATAAAGGAAAAGTTTAATGGCGGCAATTGTGTAAATCTTACCCAAATCTCAGAAATGGCGATCAAAAATCGCAAAATTGACAAAACGTACCACAAGTGATAAATTTCCAACAGCTGTTGAAGAGCAAAAGGAGCAGACGAAATCGCTCAACATCTTGTCACAAGCTATAATTACAGCAACTCAGTCATTATCAACTTTGCTTGGAATACTTGCTATCAAGTCGCAATTAATCGATAGTAATAAATGAATAAATAAAAAAACTATGACTTTCTCAAACAATATTCAATTAACAATCACAGAATAGAAACACTAAAGAAGCTGACGAAGGAGCCCAGTTTTGGAGAAAGCTATAATACCAGCAGTGAGTTTTCCAACTAATATTTCAATGAACAATAAAAAACTGAGCCACATTATTCCGTCCGTTATTTTTGTTTGAAAACGATGGAGCAGCAACACAAGGGACTGTAAAATAGCCAATCTTTCTCCGTTGTCTGAGTTGAGGCTGGCAGCAAGAATATTCATCTGAGTGCTGGATTGAAGCTGCCGTCTGTCCAAGCAAAGAAGACATTCTAACAAGATGGGAAAATGACTCCAGCTCGATCAATATTGGTTCGAAAATTATCAATTTGTTATCAAATTGTAGATTAGAATGTTTCCTAAAATTTGTGACCAATTTTTTTATTTTTGAACCAATAATGACCGAGCTGAAGTCATTTTCCCGTCTTTGCGGAATGTCTTCTTGTTTGGACAGACTGTTATGGGCCATTGTTCAGTTTTACTCGTCAGATATGAGAAGAGAAGACAACTGAGACTCACTATTACACAATGTCCAGGGGGAACAACATTGTGGAAAGATGGATGATCGACTCTCTCTTTCTCTTCCTCACTTGATCACTCTGTCTCTTTCACACACACATTCTCTCTCCCAGTCTCTTCCTCTTCCTTTCACTATTTTCCTTCCTTATCCACTCTCTCTCCGCCACCCTCTCTCACTCTTAAACTCTTCATCCTATCTCTCAGTTCCCATGAAATGATCAAGTTTACATTTTTCCTTTTTTCAACTCTTTCTGACTCACTCATTTTCTGACTCTTTCTCTCATTACACTCCGTTTTTTGGTAGGCTTGAGCCCTTCATGGGCTGTTGTGCTATTGACAAAATTACACTCAGTTTTTATCTGTTTCTCTCATGAACGGAAGGTATTTTGGGAAAACTCATGGAAATATTTTCTATCTGCCTATCTTCAACTCTCATTCTCTCTATTATTATAAACGCTCTACTATTATAAGCGCTTATAAACGCTCTATTTTTATAAATGCTCTCAATCTTTCATGTATTCTATCTCTACTTTTGCTGGTGAAGAGATAAAACTCCTCCTATACCATGATACAATTTGAACAAGTGATCTTTCAATTAAAGACGAATTATGTTTTCTTTCTTTACTGGATTTATATCATACCTTGTCTTTCTCTCTCTTATTTTCCTAGCCCTTTATCTTCCAATGTCTCTGATACTCTCCAGATTTACCATGATCCAGTGTCCTCTCCCAACATTCTTATATGATTAAAGTAATCTTAACACTTAAAAATTGTGGAATTCCTGTTCAAAAATTCGACTGTTGATATTATAGAAACATTCAAGCTGCCAGTGGACCACAAAACCATGGTAATATACCTCAAATAAAGTGTAGAATTGACAAAATCTATAAGTAATTTATTCAATTTAATTTATTTTTTCCAGGAGGTGATGTTTCCGCCCGCCAAAACCAACTTGGCTTGTAGCAGCTTGGTCCTCCCAGGGTGGCCAACAACTGGCTTCAATGATGACTCCACAAACTACTCAATGGATGACGTCATCACGTTGCCAAAAGACGTCATCAACGAATCCACGTATGAAGTCATCAATAAGTACTACACGAATGACGTCATCAAGAAGTGCAACAGGGGCATGGATGACATCAAGGAGTACTACACGGATGACGTCATCAAGCCCAGTTGCAGTAATGACGTCATCCGATGCCCGATTGCAAGTTTTGTTGTCACCGGGAGGAGGTTGGCTACTGGTGTTAGTTGCAGTTTTGGTCACGTGTGGCGCTGACTGTCCGTCTATGTGCGAGTGCAAGTGGAAGAACGGAAAAGAGGCGGTGCTGTGCTTGCAGGTGAGTGAGTGCACACAGGAAGCTGGTGCTGATTGCAAGCGCTTATTTGATCTAGATTAAATTGGATAAGGTCTATTTGATTTGATTGAATGGACTAGATATTGTAAATCCACTTGCCAAAAAGCAAATTTTCACATAATAAGCTTCGATTGACGTGTGAGGATCTTTGAATCTGTGGATCCGTGAATCCGTCCTTGTCATACCACAGATCTATTGAGATACCGGCACTGGCGGCTTGTGCCCACGAAACAGTTAAAAGTGCTGTACAGTGAAAGATACGGGCACTTCACCTGTTTCATAATTGGTACGAGACGCTAGTGGATACCGGTTTTGGTTGATCAATATTTATCTGTGAATTACTGATAGTGAATTAACAATTTCTAGTAGACTCTTGTTTTAATTATAATTTATGATTTATATACTCTGTCCAATCAGAGAAGACATTCTGGCAAGATGGGAAAATGACTGCAACTCGGTCAATATTGGTTCAAAAATTATAAATTTAGTATCAAATTGTAGAAATGATTCTGATCAACAATTTTAGATCAAATGTATCATAACCATGTATAAACAAGATCAAATGTATTTTATTCAATAACCAAGTTGGAGTCTTATCCCATCTTGCCATAAATATTTTCTTTGCTTGGACAGAGTGCAGCACATAATTTTCATAAATGATACACAAGTTTATTATTTAATAACATTTTTGAGTTTTAATATGTCTTGTACGGTCCACGACTGACCCGTATGTCATCGTATCAACTGGAATTTACAAGAAAACAAACATTCTTGTATCTTGATTCCCCTATCTGAGCTTGATTCATGTAAAATCCTAGCAATAATTTCATAGAAGCCCTCTCATTTATCTTTACTCAAGTGAATCTCTAGTTGTTTATTTGATAAATCAATACGATTAAAGAGTCTGCCCTAGTCAAGAGATATTATAATGTAACTCGTGTGAGATAAGAGATACTCTATCCCAAGTCTACAAGAATCCAAGAAATTTTTAAAATTTATTCTGTATTTTATTATTTTAATTTATTTGAATCTCTTATTGCAGGCGAACCTGACAGGCCTGCCACCACAGGGCCACTTGGACGCTTCGACTCAGCTGCTAGACCTGACTGGCAACCTGGTGGCCAGCATAGGACGAGACGCGTTTCGTACCGCTGGACTGCTCAACTTGCAAAAGGTCGGTGTTACAGTATTTCAAAGTAAAATATTTTTTATAAAATATTTGCGATATCACAATTTAATGACCGATACTTGTTATGAATAATTCAATTAGTTGAATAGTATGTTGTATCTATCACGATCACTTAAGATGATACACTACGTTCTCTAAGATGATAGCCTACCACTGGCGGCTCGTGCCCACGAAACAGGTGAAGTGCTGTACAGTAGAAGATACGGGCACTTCACCTATTTCATGGGTATGAGCCGCCAGTGCTAAGCCTACATTCAAGAAGATACACAAGATATGCATAGAATGAATAATGATAATTATGTAAGAATCAAAAATGTAACTGACCTGTCTTTTATCAAGAACCTTATGTATATAAGGATTATGTATCTATCTAGAAACTGGTTTCTTGCAAGAATAAGTGCTCCCAAGATTATGCATTCAATACGATACACAAGATACTGCAACTAACACAATCAACAATGAAATTGACAGCACTGGCGACTCGTGCCCACGAAACAGGTGAAGTGCTCGTATCTTTTACTGTACAGCACTTCACCTGTTTCGTAGGCACGAGCCGCCAGTGATTGATAGGCCTTCTATAAAAAACATCATCTTCCATTCTTTCAACTCTCATTCTTGTATCTTTTCATCAAATTTTTCTTAAGAAACGTTTAACTTTTCATAAACTTTCAATTTAAAAAATTGTATCTTTTCATCAACTTTTGATTATTACTTGTATCTTGAAAGGATACATATACAGAAAATCCTTAATGTCTTCTTGAATGTATTATTTTTAACGTTAATTTGAGCTAAGAACAAGACATTTCAATGAATTCATGATCTCCAAATTTGATTGAATTTGGAGTATAGTAATGTGATATCATGATTTGGAACCATTTTCAATATTGTTAGCATTCAAAAGATCGACCAATGAGGTGAAACCAGGCGGAGCTTGTAGGCCTGTTGGTGGGAGTGATTCCTTGACCCAGTACGTGCTGCCTTCTACCAAGAGAACTTGGAATCACTTCCAAAAACAACTACAGTGGAAGCGTTTGTACGATCGACCAATGGGGTGAAAGCAGGCGGAGCTTGTAGATGTGTTGGTGGGAGTGATTTCTTTGAGCTGTGCTTGACCCAGTACATGCTGCCATCGACCGGGAGAACTTGGAACTACTTCCAACAACAACTATATTGACAGCAGTTGAACGATTGGCCAATGGGGTGAGAGGAGGCGGAGCTTGTAGCCGTGTCGGTGGGAGTGATTTCTTGAGTAGTTGCATTTGACCCAGTACGTGCTGCCATGCTGCCATCGACCGGGAGAACTCGGAACTACTTCCAACAACAACTGCATTGAACGATTGGCCAATGGGGAGGAGGCGGAGCTTGTAGGCGTTTCCAGTGGGGATAATTTCTGACTTTAATTTACTGTTTTGGCAGTAACATAAAACTTATAAATCTCATCTTCCTACTGTATTGTTGCAGGTATACCTGGCCAAATGCCGTGTGAAGAGCATCGACCGCTACGCGTTTCGAGCACTGAGCAACCTCGTCGAGCTCGATTTGAGCTACAACGCGCTGACCGCCGTTCCCTCCCACGCGTTCGAGTCCATCTCGGAGCTGCGCGAACTCAAGCTGAGCGGAAACGCGATTCAGCGCCTGCTGAACGACGCGTTTGTCAACCTCAAACAGCTGGTGCGGCTGGAGATCAGCGATTGTCGACTGACCACCCTGGAGCTGCGTGCGTTCAACGGGCTGCAGCGCACGCTTGAGTGGTGAGTGGCGAATGAATTATTAATGCCGGGTTTTTCCAAGCACACTCGAATTTGAGGGACCCTCAAGTTTACTACATTTCCTATACTTATCATAGAGAATGTCAGCTGTTCATCAAAATTTGAGGGTCTTTCAACTTTGGTTTGAGGGCCCCTCAACTCTCCTATGTTAAAAGTTTAGCTGGTAATTGACGATTCGTCAAAATTTAAGGGTCCCTCAAATATTTGAGTGTCCCTTAAAATTTGAGGGTCCCTCAAGTTTGAGTGTGCTTGAAAAAACCGGGCATAAGTGTGCTTGGAAAAACCCGGCATAAGTGTGCTTGGAAAAACCCGGCATAAAACTTATCATATCATACTTATTAGGCTAAGAGCTCATGTGGGCATCAATACCAGAAAAAAGAGTAGGCCTATTTCAAAGCTTGTAATACCGGTACAATATCTTGATAACAATATTTTATGTGTGTCTGCAAGTAAGAATTAGGTGAGTTTTCATTGTTAGTTTGAAATGAAATCTGCTTGAATAAATCCAATATAGCTGGCACCAAAAACTTTATTAATATTGCTCAGCTCTGTCAGGACAGTCTGGAGCTGTCATCGAGAGATGAATTATTAGTATAGCTAAGATCGCTCTCGTTTCGATGAACTCGTGCAAACAGTTCGCTGACTGTTCTGAAAGATCTGAAAAGTTATTAGAATCACTGGCGGCTCGTGCCCAAGAAACAGGTGAAGTGCTCGTATCTTTTACTGTACAGCACTTCACCTGTTTGGGCACGTGCCGTCAGTGATTAGAATTGATGCTAATTATTATTATATTTATTAGAATGATCAATTCTCAGCTCTGTCAGAACATTAAGCGAGCTGTCTGCAAGAGTCCATCGAAACTTCATTAATTCGCTCTCGAAGACAACTTCAGATTGTCCTGACAGAGCTGAGGAATATGTACAGTCATTTGCCAAACGTCTAAATTTTTGGCAGTAGCTATATTGACAATAGTCATGCATTTTGAAATAACACTGAACACTCAAACTCTCACACCAATTCATACTACAGTATTATAATTACACATAATATATTACAATCTCTGAAATACTTATTTCATCTAAATATTATAATTATGTGCTTTCACAATGAAGAAATTAGATCGACTAGATCCGCTTTATTAATATAATGATGAGCCAATCTATTTAGCCAATCAGGGTTAGGCACTAATTAATGATTACTTAGGCACTTATATGATTAATGATTATGTTTAACTATGATTAGGGTGGGGTATAGTGAATTTTTGTCAATCATGCTTAGGCTTAGAGGCACGTTCCTAGTACACTAAACCAACGTAATTGATCCTTTCAGGTTTGTTTAGCGTTGTGAATTGGTACAATACTACCAATACCAATTAATAATAATTAATACTAATTAATAATACTAATAATTAATACTAATTATAGTTCAATAGGCCTTTCTCACAAGCATCTCACGTAGTCTGGTCGAGCAAAGAAGACATTCTGGCAAGATAGAAAAATGACACCAGCTCGATCAATATTGATTCAAAACATGTAAATTTCGTTTCAAATTGTAGACAAAATTCTGCTTCACAATACTGGCAATCAAAATTATATTTTTTGAACCAATATTTCAATTTTATTTATTTATTTATTTATTGAAATTTTATTCAAATTTATATTTTTTGAACCAATATTTCAATTTTATTTATTTATTTATTTATTTATTAAATAAAATTGAAATATTGGTTCAAAAAATATAAATTTGTTTGCCAGTATTGTAAAACAAATATCGGTCAATATTGACCGAGCTGGAGCCATTTTCCCATCTTGCCGAATCTTCTCTGCTTCTCTTCTTTGCCCATCTTGACAGAATGTTTTCTTTGCTCAACCAGACTATAACATTCAATTGAAACTTTTCAACTTCGAATTTTTTCCAGGCTACGAATCGACAAGAACCGTTTGACGGACGTGGAGTCCAGTACGCTGACACAGTTGGACAACCTGCACGGTCTCGAATTGGCGGGAAACCCGTGGAACTGCTCCTGTGATCTGAGGCCGCTTCGGCAGTGGATTCTCAGGCATAATGTGCCTCACAGTGTGTCGCCTGTTTGTCGGGTAAGTAATGCCTCATAAAATCAAAACAAAACGAAAGTAGATGAGCAAATCAAATCGAAATATAATTTCAAAACATTATTGTGAGAAATTACTATCTAATGATACTGGTATGGAACCTACTGATATAACAGTATAACCTATACTGATATGATTGATATGGAACATTTTAAAATTTTATATTTGCTGGCGCAGACAAAAATTTGAATTTGGTATTGTGAAGAGTTAAAAAATCGTTTGTTACCGGCAAGGATTCCAATAAGCAATTTTGTAATCGCAATGATCATGAGTATCATCATGATCATTGATGTATCATCATGTATCGCAATGATCATTTTGTAATCATCGCTGATGATTCATGAGTGTTCTTGAGATTCAACTGGTCTATCATAGTTCATCATTCAAGCTCTTGAGGAGCTGAAGATTATACTATAATATTCAAGAGTTCTGTCTCCACGGTTCATTTTTCTATCGAGAAGAATTTTTAGGAAGCATTCAAGAAGATTTCCTCGTTTGGGAGATTGGCTGTCGTTATAGTAAAGCTAGTCTGGCAGCCCATTGACAAAAACTAAAAAATTACAAATTAAGCGACTTATAAAAAATTAAAAAAACATATATAGAAATATCAAATTTGAATACCATCTTGTCAAGAATCAATAGAATCATACCTGACAATTTCATCCAGTTTGATCAATCAAGACCCTTCTGATGAAAGAAACTGAAAATATACAGGAACTGATAATGAACAGAAACTTATAATAAAGGCCTAAAGACGCTCAATTGATTGTGTGTTTTCAATCATAAATTAATTGAATTGAACTGTTGTATTTGTATTTAGGCGCCACGACGCCTAGCCAACCGCTCTTGGGACAAGTTGGACGTCGATGAGTTCGCGTGCTCGCCGGCGATCAGCTCGCTGGTCGCGAGGTTGACAGTCGAGGAAGGCGCTAATGCCACCATGGCTTGCCAGGTAACAAACTCGAATTAATTGGGAAATTAGAAAACAAAATTATTATCGTCTTTAATGGATTCATCTTCTATACTGTATACATTACAACAAATTTTTCTATTCAGTATTATGATAATTATACTGTATTGACATGACAATACAGTATTTCATTTACGATCAAGAGAATTTATTGCCTTCTGGAATAGTGGTAGTCTGTCCAAGGAAAGAAGACATTCTGGCAAGGGAAATGAGTCCAGTTCAGTCAATATTGGTTAAAAAATAATAAATTTGGTCTCAAATTGTTGAATACGTTCTCATCTACAATTTGAGAGACATTTAAATAATAACCAATACAGTAGAACGCCTATAATCCGGATTAATTGCGGGACCGGGCTCTATCCGGATCATCGAATTATCCGGATTATCGAAATCACCTTACAAAAGGGACAGCAGGCCCTATTTGAAAAAAACCTGTTTCAAAATAGTATATTTTCTATTGGGAAATAATGGAAAATTATTTAGCTTCGCTAAACACTACAGATGTATTCCCTCATTACCCACTCTCTAGTAATGAACTTTAACAGTACAAATAATTTTTATTACTTGCTGAAGACCAATCCGGATTATTGACGGTCCGGATTCTCGACGCCCGGATTATCGACATTCTACTGTATTGTTCGAAAGTTATAAAATAATGTCTCAAATTGTAGATAAGGATGCAGGCTACTCTACAATTCAAGACCGAATTTATAATTTTGAACCAATATTGACCAAGTTGTAATCATTTTCCCATCTTGCCAGAATGTTATTTTCTCTGCTTGGAAAGACTTTATACATGCACAAGAATCCTACTGAGTAGAACAAAACTATGGTATCAAATTATAATCTCTATCATGAATATTAAACGGTTAATTTACTTTTTTACGAAGACGCATTCAAGACAATGCAGAAGTATAGGCATGATTCAATCATTAATAGCTTATAGGGCCTACTTTACATGATAGGTCTTTATAAATAAAAAACATTCCAATAATGATTGTGGCATTTTGTACAACTCTTAAGCGCCCTGTACACGGGGATTGTAGTGTCGGCCAGTTGAATATCTGTAGCCAATCACAGCCTTTGTCTTGTCATTGAGTCAATGACAATAACAGCTGTGATTGGCTACAGATATTCAACTGGCCGACACTACAATCCCCAGTACAGGGCGCTTAGAGTTGTACCTTAATGTTTAGCTTATTGTTTTACTCTTTATAAAACGTGACTAATGAAAAAGTAGCCTACTGTTATAAAATGAAACTTTTCTTTTCTTTCTTCAGGTGAAAGGATCGCCTCCACCCTCAGTTCATTGGCTGTGGAAAAACAAAATGGTAGCCAATGTGTCAACAGGTGGAGCTGGGAGTGGGGGAAAGAAACTCTACGTCCTGCATATGAGGGATGCCACTAGTAGGTGAGCAAAAGTTGATTTTGAAATTTATTTATTATATTTTTATAAATCATAAAAACAATATGAACAATGGTAATGTAGAAGGAATTTCCACAATTATTGATTAATTTACTAATGAAATTTCATACATAACTATTGCACTTGAAAATGATGATCATAATAGTAGTAAACTATAATGACCTATAATAACAATCAACTATAGTAATAATAGTAATGAACTTATATGAATAATAGTAATAACTGGTAATAGGTTTAAAGGTTTTTATTCTGCGAGCAAACTCATGAATTATTAGTAAGTTGAATAATAGGGCTCTTCTTATTAAACAGGACAATAGAGGAAAGGATTGATTGCATTATTATGTGAGATTGAGAATCAATTTATTGTTATATTGAATCGGAGAGAATCAGTTCCATTTCAATATTTTCCTTCCAGATTGAACATACTATCGGTAGAGCCTCAAGATGCTGGGATGTATTACTGTGTGGCTGAAAATAAGGTAAATATTCTCAATATTATATTTTTGTGAATGTGAATACAATAAGAAATAAAATTATTCCCAAAAACGAAATGAACTCTATAAACTTCTATCCTCAATCAAAATCAAATTTATTCAATGCTCTAATTCAAATACAAATAATACAGAGAGATTTCAAGAAGGAGCTTTGATCTGCCTGTTTGGTATGAGATTCTCTTTATATCTCTCAAATCATCTTGGCTGAAATCTTATATCAGGAGAAATTACAAATATTCTTCACAGCACTATTGCCTTCATTATTAGTCAATATCATTGGAAAAATATTTTTAGTTTCAATGAATATTTTGGGTAGCATATATTTTCAATTTAGAAATGTTAAATTGGCTCTCCATTTATATCATCATTTCTGCGGTTTTTTAATTGATCATCATGTTTTCGTAGTGGTGATTTTTCAGAGTAAATATTGATAAGGGCCATAACCTGAATTTGGACATCAAATCTGAATTGAGAGAGAAGGAGTTTTGGGGAAATTACTATTTTTTCATTCCTTACTGTATCATTTCAATCAGATAGTTGAATAAATTCTACTCTCAAATGATATTTTTTCAACTTATACAACAGAAAACTGTTGTATTTTAACTCCAAAGCAATAAATAATTCATTCATAATTATAATAATTTGAAAAGCATTATAATAATTCTTGGATTATCTTTTTCAGTGTTTATTATGTTTTTCTGAAAATGTTGATTAGGGATTAGGGAACAAAAGACACTTTGAAAATGGATGCCACAACAATGATCTGTTGATCATAACCTCTGCATTATCTATTATGTTTTTAAAATATCACAACTTTTGCAAAAACTATCTAATTTTTTTCTCAAACATTCCGTTCCAGGCAGGCCGTGTGCAGACCAACATCAGCCTTGCGGTCACCTACCGTCGCGGCGGTGGCCCCGGCAGCTCCTCGCTCCCTCTGCTCCTCACCTCCTCCTGGGCTCTGCTCCTGGCCAGCATCCTGGTAGCCTCCCTCTTCCTCCTGGCCGCCTGCCTCGCCGTGCTCTGCATCTGCGCAATGCGCACCAAACACAAGAACACAAACACAGGAAACACCGCACTTAGTACCAGGAGCAGCCACCAGAGCGCGGCGGCCATCTTGGATACGGGCGGACATCTTGACGGCGGCGGCAATTATGAAAAGATCGAGCTCAACCACCATCACAACAACCATAAGCCGGCCACTGTAGTGATGAATCATAGCGGAGTGCCCAAGTGTGCCAGTAATGGATATTCTGAGGTAAATAATTGAATAAATGTTTGATAAATTTCCGTTAAAATAAATTAAATATTTCAATATTGAAATTTGTGTTTAAATTAAAACATTATTAATAGCTCTAAGATTTATTATACATGAATCAGTAGCCCTGAGCAACATAATGAAATAATTAATTAGAATCTCAATTTATTGCTACATAAATAGACAAAGGACTTCTGCAACTGCAAATATTGACCAATGTACTAAATATCAGGCAAGATCCATTGAATGAAACTGATCAAAAAATCTGATCAAAAAAGCTTTTTGATCAGTTTCATTCAATGGATCTTGCCTGCTATTTAGTACATTGGTCAATATTTGCAGTTGCAGAAGTCCTTTGTCTATTTATATAGCAATAAATTGAGATTCAAATTAATTATTATTATATAATTATCCAGCAGTTGATGAGCTGCAATGTCTAATAATTCTTCCATCTATGAAATAATTTGGTGGCACGTTGGAATAATTGATATCAAGTCATGACAATAGTCAGAGGTTATCCAGGGAATGATTCTTGGATCACAGCATAGTCACAGTTATGGTCACCCCGTCTCTCTGAGAAGAAGTAGAGCCGTCGGTCCCGACTGCTTAAAAAGTAGTCGTCATCTCTCATCATCGTCCCTTCCAATACTCATGCTTATAGCACAAATGAGCATACCTACATAAATAAAGTATATGTATATTCATGGAAATTCAAATACAGTAAAACCATAAGTATAGAACATTCCAATGTAGTGCTACTCTTCATAGCTCATATTTAGATTCAGATTCATCTAATTTATTTATGTAATATGAATAAAAGTGGATGAATATTTAATATTTGAATTTAAGCAGTAGTGATTATAAAGAGTATTTAATACTCTAGTACAAAAACATTAAAAATTAGATTGATAACACAGTTTGCTTCAGTAAACTAACTATAGATAAGACTATGGAAGCTTGTAAAATGATGAATCGATCAATTCGTCATCTCAAACTGGTTCGAACTAATTCATCGCCTACTTTCGAATTCTGTCACCAGGTGGCGGTAGTGGGTCCGCTGAAGCAGCATCCGCGTCACAGCGAGTACCGAGGACTGGCGGCAGCTGATGACAATGACGCCGATTGCGAAGAAGAGGAGGAAGAGGAGGAGGAAGAAGAGGAGGAGGACTACGAAGGGAGGCGGAAAGGAGGACGTGGCAAAAGTGGGTCGACGAAACTGCAGGCGACAAGGTGAGTGGAGAATGCGAATCAGTAGAAAATCAGGAAAATATATCATGAAAAAAATGAAAGAGGAACTTTCAATCATTTTTAAATTAATTTTATTATTAATTTATATGAAAATAAGTAAGCCCTTCCCTGGCGAAGTCAAAAGGAACTAATTTCCGCCTCCTTTGGATTGTCTAAGAAATACAGTACTGCCAACTTATGATAGATACAAGAGTTGTTGATCAGAAAATTAAGAACGAACTTATGTAAATTTAAGGAAATTATATAAAGTTGAACTTATATCTTTCAGGCTTAATTCAAATGCCAGGCTTATTGAATTGGCAAATAATAAGTTCTCAGCTGCATGGAAAATTATCCAGAAATGCTCTAATGTCTAATCTCTAATCTACCTTCTGAAGTTGAGGCATCAATCTTTCCTGCCTACATTTAATTTAATCATTATACTTTTTTAATTCAATATAACAAATCCACGCAAGTATTAAATCGACTGAAATCTCAGCAGAAATATCTAGTCTTAAATAATATAGACTTTCTCTCTCACCAGGTACTGATTGTCGATTGGAAATAAAAGAGGTTTCGGTTGAGCAGGTACTGGGGATTGTCGAAAAAATGAAATCCTCTCATAGTAAAGATATTTATGACTTATCTGGCTCACTGGTCAAAAAAAGTTATTCATCCAATATTTGTTGTACCCTTGTTCTTCTCAATAATTATTGTTGTTAACAGCTTGTTCTTCTCTCTTATCTCATTTCTTTTCTGTCAGTTTAAACTTCTTCCTCTAAACTTCTCCCTCCACTCCATCTATCTTTTTGTTTCTACCATGAATTTCCCTATCAGGGCCCTCGCGTGGGATGTGCGGTCGCACAGGGCGCCATGGCCAAGGGCGCCGCGGCGGCTGATGCAAAACGGGAATTCTAAACAGGTCAATTGGGCTATTAGAATAATTTTATCACTATTTGATAAAAAAACTTATTTTACAAACAACTTGAATCCACAAGAAATTATTTCCTCTGCATAAATTCATTCATCATAATGAATTGATCAATATTGAAAAACCACCATCAATGTATGAAGCTAGCCAAGAAACGCCCCTCTTAAATTCAATTCTATGGTTGGTTGATAACCACCTTACATTCTGTCGACCAATCACAAGCCAGTTTTCGATAAACTCCTCCATATAATAATCCTATAATAATAATAATATTTTTACAGAATTGTTGTACTTTTTCAAACTTTTCTGTAAAAGGTCGGTATTAGATCATGGATAGTTTGAGTTCTATTCCATTATATTCATGGTAGGAAAAATTGAATTTATGAGAATAAGATGGGAGTGCAAAATAATTTTTTCGTCCTATTTCATACAGCATAAAACTATTGAAGTTACACGATAAAAGTAAAACTGAGTCCAAATTCTATAAAATAAATTCTTCAAAAAATACTAACTTAGTAGAATCTTACCAGCCTAAATACATAAATGTAACTTATATCATATTAGCACAAGTGCAAGATCGTCAATAGTGAATCAGCGTAATTTTTTGTGTATGATTCACCATCCATCATTTTCTTGCTAGCAGCCATTTTCCAAGACAGAACTCACAAAACACTGTCAACCAATGAGAAAAGAGCAGGCGGGGCTTGAAGGCGTGTCCCAGTCAAATCTGAAACAACACCCGTCAACTGCTTCCATCTACTGGTTGAATTTGAAAACTTTCCTAACCGATTTTTTCGGCCATTTTGATCGTAGGTGGAGCTTAGAGGCGTGTCCAATAGAAGTCAAAGCAAGTCACTCTATTGCTACTGCCATCTGCTGGCTGAATTAGGAACGAATGTTATTCAAGAAAGTTGGGTAGAGCAATGAAAATGGCTGTAATCTTCAATTTGCTTGTTATCGAGTTTCCAATTTGTTGTTAAAACATCTTTATTTCCAGTGAAATGTAATAGGCTATTTATGATGATTCTCAATATTTTATAATATGGCCCTGTTCTCTATTTTCTCTCAACTTTTAATATCGATATAGTACCTGTATATTTCGTCTGTTCTGCTCTCTTCATTATTCTCACGATTCTACATCTTCTCTCTCCTCCATCTTTCTTCCTCCTCTACCCACTCCTTCTCCTTTCCGTTCTTCTATCATCTATCATCCTTCTCAACTCCTTCTTCTACACTCTTTCACTCTTTTTTTCACTTCCACACCGTCATTCTAAAATTATTAAAAAAGTTACTCTATTGCGGTGGACATCTACTATATTGTGAAGACAACATATTCGTATTGTATTGTTTTGTGGCTTAGCCTACTCTAAAAGCTGAGTGAACGAACTTCATTCTATAACAATAAGCATGAAGAGATAATATGCGCGACTGGCTTCAACCACAGAGCAAGGTGTATATGTAGAAAATTTAACAATATAGAGATTTCTATAGAGAAGATTCACTTTACTATGTACTCTGTGTTGAACCAACTTTATTCGGTAACATGCTGTAGACGTGTAGAGTCTGGTCGAGCAAAGAAGACATTCCGGCAAGATGGGGAAATGACTCCAATTTGGTCAATATTGATTCAAAAATCATAAATTTGTTCTCAAATTGTAGAAAACATTCTTCTCTAAAACTTGAGACCAAATTTATAATTTTTGAACCAATATTGACCGAGCTGGAGTAATTTTCCCATGTTGCCAGAATGTCTTCTTTGCTAGACCAGACTGTACTTTTGTGGGAAATCGGCGGAGCTTAACTAAGTCCCCAGTGGTTTACTTTACAGGTTGCAACAAAGTCCCCGACATCACCTGAGTTTCAAAAAGACCGCACTGGACCTTGTATCGCCGGACAGTGTTTCAAATAACAAGCTCTAATTAAATTCAAATAATGAATACTCTGTGTCTAGTCTTCACGTGAATTGAGTTGGAATATGAGTTCGGTACCAAATATTATTCGAACTACTGGCGGCTCGTAACCACGAAACAGGTGAAGTGCTCGTATCTTTTACTGTACAGCACTTCACCTGTTTTATGGGCACGAGCCGCCACTGATTCGAACCACAAACAATTGGAGTTTGTTTCTTCCAGTAGAACAAATTTGTATCACAGCTTCTATGTACATCTACTTGGTCTAAACCACAGTATAGCTTGATAGTCTGGTCGAGCAAAGAAGACATTCTGGCAAGATGAGAAAATGATCCAGCTCGGTCAGTATTGGTTGAAAAATCATAAAATTGGTTTCAAATTGGAGGAAACATTCTGCTCTACAAATTTGAGGACAAATTTATTATTTTTAAACCAATTCTGATCAAGCTGCAGTCATCGATTTCCCACCTTTTCCATTTCCCATCACAATGTCTTCTTATCTTTTGTTCGATCAGATTATAATAGTTTGGCTATTGTATGACACAGTTTCGATAGGTCAGTTTATAGTTAATACATTTCCTCTTAGGGCTACTGTATTCGTTAAAACTTTAAATAATTAAAATAAAAGTACCCTTTTTTAAAAAATATTTTGCATGTTTTGGCGATATAGCTATTTTCAAGTGTAAATAGTTATTTACAGGATTATTATTTTGATTTTAATCATTTAAGATCAGTTTGGTAGTATCCGCCATACTTATGCCAATTCCCTCAAGATGAACATTGTAAGGGTAATCTTTAAAACGTTCTATTTATCTATAAAATAGAATCTATTTATCTATTTCTAATAGTATCTATTTATCATTAAAATATAATTTATTTTTCAAATATTGTAAAAATGATGAAATGAGGCTTCTTTTCAAATTGAAAATGAATAAATATAATAATTGATCAAACAGTTACCCCTTATAGTATTGTTTGTATTTTTTAAATAGTAGACTAAATGGAAAAACATTACTTTTTTATTGAGGTTTTCAAAAACATTAAGAAAAAAACATCGATTATTATTATCGACGTTTTTTGACATCGATGTTTTTGTTCTTAATGTTTTTGAAAACCTCAATAAAAAAGTAATGTTTTTCCAATCGATGATTTCCAGTATAAGGCTAGTTCTGGCTAGGCAAGATTCTTATGCCCGGTTTTTCCAAGCACACTCAAAGTTGAGGGACCCTCAAATTTTGATGAACAGCTGACATTTTCTATGATAAGTATAGGAAATGTAGTAAACTTGAGGGTCCCTCAAATTTGAGTGTGCTTGGAAAAACCGGGCATTAGACACAAGAAAGTCTTGAATGTTGCTGGCTAGGTGCCAAGAAATTTGGAAGAGTGTCACAGTGCAATCTAAGAAAACTGTAATTATGCAAATATACTTAGGGGAAATTTGATTTATTGATGAATAATAATGTTTTGTCAAACTGTAATTATGAAAATATACTTAAGGGAAATTTGATTCATTAATGAATAATGTTTTGTCACAGCGCATTCTGGGAGGAGAGCGGCGTACAACAGCACGTTATGCGTGATTCTATGATATTTTGAAAATATACTTGATTCATTTCAAGGAAATTCAGATTCAGGGAAAATTTGACTCAATAACTTTTTTGTCGCAGCGCATTCTGGGAGGAGAGCGGCGTACAACAGCACGTGATGCGTAAGGAGGTACTGGCATCGGGCACTCTGTATACAACGGCGGGCCTGCACGACGAGCGCGCTAATTTCCCCGATTTGCTCGCGAGTCCTCCGTCGGCTGCGGGCGCGATAAAGACGCACGTGCAGGAAACGTCAATTATCACGTCCACAGCTCAACGGTTCAGGTATGGATCAGTAAATCAAACACTAATTCAATTGAAAATCTTCTTCTTCTTTTTCTTAACCCCCTTCTGCCTTTACAGCGTAGGGGTTCAATTGAAAATACTGAATAAAATAATTTAGAAAAACAGGACAGCACATGCAAGTAGAATAAACTTGTGGATGGTAAGCAAAGAAGACCCTCTGGCAAGATGAGAAAATGACTCCAGATCGGTCAATATTGGTTCAAAAATTATCAATTTGGTCTCAATTGTAGGAAATGTTCTGATGTACAATTTGAGACCAAATCAATAATTTTTTATCCAATATTGGCCGAGCTGGAGTCATTTTCTCAACTTGCCAGAGGGTCTTTTTGCTTGGGCAGACTATAGGCGTATAGTTGTCAAGGTTGTGATATTATGGTAGTTAAACATATTGAATGGAAAATCAAGATATTAGATAAAGTCAAGTCAACATATAAATTAAATATATATTTTCAAACCACAAATTTATTAAAAATCAAGATTCCTGTGTCGGTTGCTACACTATCATCAATCTGGTAAACTCTGTTCAATATAGTGTCTTTTCATTTAATAAGTGGATTAAAAAGAAGAAATGAATTGTTGGAGGAAAATGTTGTTGTGACAGAATAACTGGGCAACACTGGCGGCTCGTGCCCACGAAACAGGTGAATGTGCTGTACAGAAAAAAAGGCACTTCATCAATTTCGTGGGCACGAGCCGCCAGTGCTGGGCAAGAATGTCGAATGGATTTTCATGTCTTTATGGCATTCCAAATTATCGAATAAAGAGACCAGGGCCGTGTCTTATAAACATTTACAATTAAATCTACAATCAGCATTATCGATGCATAATCTTCTCATGTCTCATGACGTCATCATAATCATGATGCATAATCTTCGAAGTATCATGGACTGTGATTTTTTCCAACATCTTTTTCTAAATAGGTGAAAATTGACGTCAAAAAGTAAGACGGTTTTGTACATCCCTTGTGTGCTCCAACAGCTGATGTTGTCAATTCATTTATTGTTACAATTGCGACTTGATAAGCAAAGGTGATGATGAGTGAGTGAATGATGATGTTATGGAGGAGAGGCCTTATCAACTTATTATTTTTCATGTACAATCAGAGTTGTTATTTAGCTATGCATAGATAATGTTTTTAAAATAAAAAGATATAACAGATGCTCTACATCAGCGGTTAGTAGGTTAAATCACGCATTGCAGTTTTTGGTAGCAGTTGTCTTATGGTAGGTTTACTCAATTCAAAACACACAGGAAATTCAATATCAAGCAATTCGAAATATTTCGAATCCTCAACTTCTTAAGGCTAGTAGAACCTTAACTGAATATTCCCACTATCATTATTGTTTAATATATACTATCATATACTACCCCATATACTATCATTATTGTTTACTCTGTATCATAAACACTGCGTATCCGTATCTTGTGATTTGTATCATTGACAATAAACTGAATGAATATTCATTAGCCTGTTATCATGATACACTAATTAGATCGTGTAGCCGCCTACCTAAATCATGTAGGTACCAAACTGCTCATATGTATAAACTCGATTACTCCCTCAAGGGATTTATTATACAAGATTGCATTACTCGTATATAGCTGAATCCAGAAAGTTTGGCGTTTTCGTCTGTCTCTGTACGTAATGTAACTTACTAACATCTAATTTAAAGCATATGTTGTCTCTTTGGATTTCAAAAACATCTTCTAGGCATAGCTGAATGACAAATTCGGTTGTTGGAGACAACTTCAGCTGTTAGAGCGTAAAAGGAACAGACGAAACCGCCTAACTTGCTGGCGTCAGCTACGTCACAATGCATGATTGAATAGAGTTGTTTCTCTTAATTGAATACGGAAAAATGTCTAAAAAGTGCCCACAGATCGTTCCAGTATTGTTATGTTATCGATATAAAGATTGAAGACTGAAATCATGATAATAAGCATAATTATCTAGTAGTTCTAAATTTGTATAATCTATTTCATATAGGCTGTAATATTCATCACACAATAGGTTTATTACACTAAGGATTATCCAACATGAATTTACATAGGCTGCTCTTTCACAGATGTATTGTATTTCCATCTCATTTCATACAGCATAAAACTATTGAAGTCTAGTATAGTCTGTCCAAGTAAAGAAGAGCCTCTGGCAAGATGAGAAAATGACTCCAGCTCGGTCTATATAGGTTCAAAAATTATTGATTTGGTCTCAAATTGTAGATCAGAATGTTTCCTACGATTAAGACCAAATCAATAAATCATCAATAGTAAATCAGCGTTATTTTTTGTGTATGATACACCATCCATAATTTTCTTGCTAGCAGCCATCTTCTAAGGCAGACCTCACGTAACACTGTCAACAAATCAGAAAAGAGCAGGCGGGGCATGAAGGCGTGTCCAAGTCAAATTGAAACATCACCCGACAACTGTACTATTGCAATCTACTAGGCTAGTTGAGTTTGGAAACTTTTTGAACCAATGTCATTGGTCAATCAGAGCATGGGCGGAGCTTGGAGGCGTGTCCAATAGAAGTCGAAGCAAATCACCCTATTGCTACTGCCATCTGCTGACTGAATTCTAAACTATTTCGAATGTTCTTCAAGAAAGTTGGGGAAAGCAGTGAAAATGGCTGTAATCTTCTAAATTTGCTTGTTACTAAGTACTCGAATTTTTTGTTGAAACATGTATATTTCCAGTAAAATGCAATATTTATGATGGCGACTACCAATATTTTTTCTGCAAAGAATTTATTATTTACTTCCTTATAATTTGCTTCCAAGCAAACCAATAAAATTAAATCGATCAATGATTAGAAACTTGATAATAATTTTTAACTTGCTGAAAATTTTTTTTGTTTATTAATACTACAATTTTTCATTCCCAACTTACGTGTAACACCATGAATATCCAAGGATCATTTTCTATTTACTAGTGCTGTCAATGATTAAGTAGGATTACGGTAAAATGTGACAGTTTAGCTCAATGTAGATCAGTCCATATTGCCTTTAGTTACTTTTTATTAATTTCTGTACGCTTTCACTAATCACATACCATAATACGTTCCAATACAACATAAAAGAATTTTCGTGTTCGTGGCTTTTCGTGTAACAAGGCCTTTCGAATGTAATCAGAAAGATTATTTGCTGTAGTGAAATGTGAAGTTATTGGCTGGAACATAGACGAGCAAGATATTCATGTAAATATAGTCTGTCCAAGCAAAGAAGACATTCTGGCAATATGGGAAATGACTCCACCTCGGTCAATATTGTTTCAAATATTATAAATTTTGTCTCAAATTGTAGAAAACATTCTACTCTACAATTTGTTACCAAATTTATAATTTTTGAATCAATATTGGACGAGCTGGAGTCATTTCTTCATCTCGCCAGAATGTCTTCTCTGCTTGGACAGACTATATCGGCTGGAGCATGGACGAGCAAAAGATATTTATGTAAATAGCTGGCACATAAATATAATATGAGGAAGGCATACATAGTGGAGGTTGCAGTACATTGACCGGGCGATTTATAGTTGGCATCTCACATGAAGCCCACTTTCCACTTCAACAAATTTTGAAGCAACCTAACCCAACCCTGTTGCTAGGGACCTATTTCAGCATGCAATAAAGCTTTCTATAAAGATTTTTTGTTAGCTGCCATGAGAATATTCAAAATTTTTAGTACGGTAGTCTGTCCAAGCAAAGAAGACATTCTGGTAAGATGGGAAAACGACTCCAGCTCGGTCGATATCGGTTTGAAAAGTATCAATTTGGTCTCTGAAAAGGGATTTCTAAAAGAGGATGACGATGAGAGATGACAATTTTTTTTATTGCGGTTGATGCCTACATAAGCATTTTAGCTTGTGCGTGGGTAATGGATCATGAGTGCGAAGGTGATTGATGAGGTGAAAAACAGCCATGCCACTGGGATTCGAACCCAAACCTTATTTACTTTATAATTACTTTTTTACTTAATTAGTTTTTTAGGTAGGCTATGTAGTCAAGACCGACAGCTTATCTTCTCTTCTGAAAAAAGAGGTTGTCGTATCTGTGGATTGTGCTGTTGTCAAAATCTGTTCCCCGTTCAAGAATCAAACTCGGAACCTCTGTTTATCAGACCGGAGAGTTATCACTCTCTCCAACGAGCCACCCCTAAGATCAATATTCGCAACAGGTATAGTCCGACCAAGCAAAGAAGAGCCCCTAGCACGATGGGAAAATGACTCCATATTGGTCAATATATGCTCAAGAATTATGAATGTGGTTTCAATAGTAGATCAAATTGTTTCCTACAATTTGAGATGTAATTGATAATTTTTGAAGCAATATTGACCGAGCTGGAGTCATTTTCCCAACATGCCAGAGGCTCTTCTTTGCTTGGCCATACTATATCAGCGATTTGCTGTATAATGATAATGAGCCCTGATGAATGCTTCACAACTCAAGTTGTTGTTAGAAAGTCAAGTTATTTGTGATGTGATTGATGATAATTTTATTGGCACTTACTCAAACACAGCTCATAGAATCCAGTTTGTTAAATTTGACAAAACTGTTGTGTTGGACATTATTTGTTGTTGATTGCAAGGTTGTCAGATTTTAGAACCTAGCAGTGTTGTCAAGTTTCACGCGCCAGAACGTTTTAAAGGGTCAACTTCCGAGTTTTGCCGAATGAATGAAGTGCTTTTCAAGTATCAAACTTTATGAGTCTCTAGTTGCAAATGGTGAAACAAACCTACTCATAAAGCCGTTATGGTATGCGATTTTTATGAATGAGTTAGTTTGTTCGATGACTAGTAAGCTACTGTAGCAAGTTGATCTTTATAAAATTATAATGAAAGATGATGAAATTCATGAGGAAACATTTTAAGAATATGTTGGTAATATTTCAAACGTAGAAATATGAATCACTGACGGCTCGTACCCACGAAACAGGTAATAAATAATAATAACAGGTGACTGTTATTACACTTTGTTGTGACACTTTGACGAAACAGTAACCCGTATCGTCTACTGTACAGCACTTCACCTCTTTCGTGGGCACAAGCCGCCAGTGATATGAATGATTGTATAATAATAATAATGAATCTTGTGAATAAAATCTACATCGTTGTGTACAAAATTTAATCTTTAATTTACTTCTGAGATTATACGAGTACATTTGGAAACATTTACAAGATGATGAATTAAGATTTCAATATTTTTGTAATATTGATTCATACCCTATCCACGATCACTGATGTATCTTCCATTTTCCGACGGTCGGCCGCAATCAATATTATAGCCAGTCACAGCATTATATTCTTGTTGTTTACGCTCAAGGTCAAGACAAGAGCTGTGATTGGCTACAGCTGTTCGACCGTTGGATAAAGGAAGATCCACCTTTATACACACACAAGAATTTTCTCTGTTTATTTTGTCTCGTTCAAGTGATAGTGAATATAGGGTAGAGTATTGTTTTTGAGAAATGAAATATTTATTTATTTATTTGATATCAAATACAGGGATCTTGTCAAAGTGAACAAGCCTTAGCAAAGTAGCCTAATAACGATGTTTTTTTTATCGAGAGTAAGTGAGATGTAGGCTATTTTAATAAAATGCACGAATGCCATTAATCATCGTATGAGGACGACATATTGAAGCGGCGCCTAAATATAATATATGGGGCGGCTTTGACCGCCTCTTTCGAATCACCGCCCCCAGGAATAGGTTGACTGATAGGCATGCCAAAAACTGCTGCTGGGTGGAATTGACAGAGGGTGGGGGTGGCAGAATAGAGATTGTGAAGGAGGAAGAATAAGAAGGAAAGAAGACAAGGAAGAATTATTTAAATCTTTAGTTGATTTAGTTTTAGTTATTAAAATTTAATGACATCTTTAGCACGGTTTCATCATTCATTGTGTGTTGATTTCGTAACAATGTGTGGTTCTCCCATTCTGAAGATGACTGACAAACTGAACACAAATCAAACATGAAACGAACACAAATCAAACACAAACCAAACAAACTGAACATGAACCGAACACAAATCGAACTCAAACTGAACACGAATCTAACACAAACTAAACACAAACCGAACACAAACTTGACATGGACTGAACACAAACCGAACATGAAACAAACACAAACTGAACACTAATCGAAGACAAACTGAAAACGAATCAAAAAACTAAACACTAACCAAACATGAACCGAACACGAATCGAACTCAAACTGAACACAAATCTAACACAAACTGAACACAAACCAAACATGAAACAAACAGAAACCGAACTTGAATCAAACACAAACTGAAGACAAACCGAACATGAACTGAACACAAATCGAACTCAAACTCAAACTAAACACGAATCAAACACAAACCGAACTTGAACACACAAACTTGACACGAACTGAATACAATTGAACTCAAACTGAACACAAATCTAACACAAACTGTACACGAACCAAACATGAACCGAACTTGAATTGAACACAAACTGAACATGAATCAAACATGAACTGAACTCAAACTACAATAAATTAATTGAATAGCAAAATGATTTAATAACCGTTGGACAAATTACAGGGAAGATTTCTAATGATAAGATGTAAGAATCTATTTTTTGCCTTTATAATTTAAAACTTTGCCTTAAAAACTTTTGGCCTTTATGTTGTTAAGAAGGAATAAAGATTATTTGAATTTGAATTTGATTTTCATATTGTTATACAGAGTCTGTCATAGTGTCACTGACATAGATTACTGCACTCCAAAGTAAAATATAATTTTGAAAAAGCTCCCTGATCAATAGATTGGGTAAGTTGACTCACATGTCATCATGACACTTTATGATGTGCCATTAATCACACATGGCAGGGTATAGACTGTCCAAGCAAAGAAGACTCTCTGGCAAGATGGAAAAATGACTCCAGCTTGGTCAATATATGTTCAAGAATCATAAATGTGGTCTTAATAGTAGATCAAATTGTTTCCTACAATTTGAGATCAAATAAATAATTTTTGAACTAATATTAACCGAACTTGAGTCATTTTCCCATCTTGCCAGAGGGTCTTCTTTGCTTGTACAGACTATACGTACGTTCCTCATCCTCCCACAATCATCAACCCAGTAACAAACTGTGTCAATTCATCAAGCAGACACACACTATGAACAGAATTCTTCCAAAAATAGTGATTCGTCCTTACTCTTATCATCATTCATTAAACATTTAGAGTAGTTGTGAAGGTGATATTGTGGTAGTTTTGATTGTGTCTTTTCATTTATCATGTATTAAAAACTACAAGCTACTGAAGCTACTGGAACAAAAGCTCACAATGCACTGGCGGCTCATGCCCACAAAACAGGTGAAGTGCTGTACAGTAAAAGATACAGGCACTTCAACTGTTTCATGGGCACGAGCCGCCAGTGTCACAATGAAATTAATGTTCCCTCTTTGTCTAGGGCTGCTTTAAGCTATGAGCAGTGCTATCAATGTACAGTATTTCAATACATAAATCTAAATCACAGTAGGCTACCCTTTACCTATAGTATTTTTTATTTGAAAACAACATGTATCACTTGAGAATGCTTCTTAAAATCTTAGGAGAGCGAGACATGTTGTGTCCAAATACAGTATTTAAAGGGTACTGTGATTTTTATCTATCAACTTACAATGAAATAAAATATATCGGTTGCCTTCATATTCATTGAATACGATGGTAATTTAGTATTGTATTTGAAATTTAAGGATGAATTCAATGTGTTCTTTGGAAGTTTTTGAGAAAAGTTGTGACATCATCTAATAAGACAAGAAGCATAAACTAGACTTCTATCATACGAGCAGGCTAGAAGTTGTATGAAATTTAGAGTAAGAATGTAACTTGAAATACTGTACTAAACTGATAGCCAAAATAGTAGCCAAGATTGTTACACAGTAACTGGTATTGTAACTGGTAACTGGTATTGGTAACTGGATTGTTGTCACTGGTAAAATAGAGGGAATAAGTTACAATGAGTAGCCAAAATGTAGGCGAATGTGTTTATTTAGTCTGTCCAAGCAGAGAAGACCCTCTGGCAAGACGGGACAATGACTCAAGCTCGGTCAATATTGGTTCAAAAATTATAAATTTGATATGAAATTCTAGGAAACAATTAAATTTTATCTACAATTAGGAACTCATTCATAATTCTTGAACAAATATTGATCAAGCTGGAGTAATGTTCTCCATTGGGTCTTCATTGCTTGGACAGACTACTTTTGTACTAGCGTAACCATTGGTAGTTGAGTAGCCAATCGCAGTGAACGTTTTCTATTGGTCAAGACAAGCCAGCCCCTCCTATCGTGTTAAGTAGTAACAACAATGGCGGTTGAGCAGTGTAAAGTTTATTCTACAAAGCGTCATAGCTGATGACGTTTGTATGAACAGCCCATTTGTGGGAGGAGCTAGAGCTAGTCTAAGCCAATGGCAGTCGTTCACTTCTATTGGTCACTCAACTACCAATCGCAGCTGTTTGTCCTGCTCCTCTTGTTTTGTTCTTTGAATGTGTTCCAGTTTACTTGAGATTCATAATTGGTCAATAAAACATATTTATTTAGTATTACAGTAATATTATTTGGACCTAATAATGACAACTGGTGTCTCGGATCTTCAATAAATATATGTTTTGGTGATAACTCCTCTGTTGTTGTGAGGTGAAATCAAACTGTTAAATAACATTATACTGTAGTTCTATTATCTAAATAATACGTGCAACAATCATTCCTATGGTATATTCCTATGGTATAGTCTGTACAAGCAAAGAAAACATTCTGGTAAGATGGGAAAATGAATCCAGCTCGATCAATACTAGTTCAAAAAATTAGAAATTTGATCTCAAAATGTAGAAATTATTCTGATCTACATTAATTAAAGACCAAATTTATAATTTTTGTACCAGTTTTGACTGAGCTGGAATCATTTTCCCATTTTGCAAGAATGTCTTCTTTGCTTGGACTGACTATAATTATATTATCTTGGGACGAGCTAGGTCAACGTGACTAATTCAAGTAATTCGAGATTAATTAGTTTTCGAATTAAAAATTTTGAAAAACTATAATTACATATTATCATCATCAATGTTATTGTTTGCAGTAGAACGAGAGTCCTTTCTGATCGTGGTAAATCGGGAGCTGTTACTTCTGAGAGCCAATCACCGTTATTGCCCGGTAGCAGATATAGTAGCAGTGATAGTACCAATTCTCGCCTGTACGGATGTCTATCGAGGTCTTCTTCAACATACAAGTAAGGTTTCTTATTTTTCAATAACAACACTATTCAATGATGATGTATTCGAAAGCGGTAAATAGTCTGACCAAGCAAAGAAGACCCTCTGGCAAGATGGGATAATGACTCAAGCTCGGACAATATCGGTTCAAAAATTGATTTGACCTCAAATCGTAGGAAACAATTTTATCTACTATTGAGACTACATTTATAGTTATAGTTCTTGATCAAATATTGACCAAGCTGGAGTCATTTTCCCATCTTGCCAGAGGGTCTTCTTCGCTTGGACATACTATATCAATGATTCTTGGATCTTTCACTTCATTAGTTTCATTTGATACATGATCGAGTAAGTGTATCTTCTTTAATCTTTTGTACGGTATCTTATTGCAGGGAAATTGAACTGCTGTGGTCACACAGCTCAACAAGAAGTCCTGATTATAACAGCAGTTACTGTCTATAATATTAGGCCTACTACAACAGTTCTTCAAACTTAACAAAAATTACTTTTAATTGAAAATAACTTTTACTTACATTGGTTACATAGTAGTAACTAATAACTATAATAGTTCAACTGGAGTTCACTGTTTGTTTAGTCAGGTTGAAACTAGTCACTGCTATGTAAGTAGCTAAAGTTTATTCCCACTCAAAAGTGATTTTTATTAAATTTAAAAGTGGAAAAAATAATGGATACAAAACACTATACAACAGTTCCCTTCACTGTACAGTGTACACCTTGGTGTAAGAGAACCATTATTTTTAAATAATTTATTCACATACCAGCATAGTTGTGTCAAGCACAGAAGAGCCTTTGGCAACATGGCTGCCATTAATTCACTGCTGCCAGTAGTCGAAATGAAAATTGTTCTAGTATAACCAAATTTAGGAAGAAATAGTACAGATTTTGACTATTTTTTTCTGTTTCAGTTCATTATTATGTTATGATTTGTGCTATCATATGTCAATAATTAAATAAATAAATGTATAAAAAATATTTCCATTCGTGAAATCAATATGATTACGTTTAGTGTAAAAACGGTAGGTTGGCTGAAGTGAATTTTTACCCTGGAATTCTGAATTCTGCGCATGCGCGTAGTTACACTCTCACTTCCCTCCGCCATCTTGCAAGAGGCTCTTCTGTTCTTGGCACAACTATAGATATTACTATGTCGATTTTTGATTATTTATTATAATATACCGTGTAATTTTTTGAAAAAATTGGATTATTTTTTCTGTTTGTTCAGACTATCAGCTGCATCACCAGTTGCAACCGCTGTTGAAGAACGTAGTAGCAGCACACTGAACCTGAGTGCATCGGGTGCATTCAGTGCACCGGGAAGTGCATTCGGCAGTGCATCTAGTGCACGTCGCAGGGTGCCCAGCCTGCCCTCCTCACCGCTCACCTATGCAATGCAAGACTGGAGGGGAGGAGGAGGAGGAGTGGGAGGAGGAGCCACTTTAGAAACGCCAATTCTGGATATTCTCGATCCCAGCATTTATTCTCCGGCACTGGCAGCCACCACCTATGACTATCATGCTGCTCAACTGGAACGGTAACTAAAACTATTATAGAACTATTATAGGTAAAACAACTACCGTATTACCTATATTAATAGATAACAACTATTAATAGTTGAAAACATGAATAGGTAAGTATTGAGTATTGTCTGTCCAATCAAAGAAGACCCTCTGGCAAGATGGGGAAATGACTCCAGCTCGCTTAATATTGGTTCAAAAATTATCAATTTGGTCTCAAATTGTAGAGCAGAATGTTTTCTACAATTTGAGACCAAATTTATGATTTTTGAACAGATATTGACCGAACTGGAGTCATTTTCCCATCTTGCCAGAATGTATTCTATGTTTGGACAGACTATAGTTGAAAGCATGAATATATAGATGACTTGTTGAGTAGTTCTTATAGTCTGCCCAAGCAAAGAAGAGCCTCTAGCAAGATGGGAAAATGATTCAAGCTCGGTCAATTTTGGTTCAAAAATTATTAATATGATCTCAAATTGTAGGAAACAATTTGATCTACTATTAAGACCACATTTATAATTCTTGAACAAATATTGACCAGGCTGGAGTCATTTTCCCATCATGCCAGAGGCTCTTCTTTGCTTGGCCAGACTATAGCTGTGAAGGTGAAGGTGCTGATATCATAGAATAATAGATTTCTCTAATCTGAGATCCTCTTTGGTTATATTGTGGTGGTTATCCATTATAAATGTTAAGACAAGATATTGTCAAAACACATATTTATTAAAAATCGAGATACCGGTTTCGGTTGCTAGCCCACACCATTATTAATCTCTGGTACGGTAACTGAATTATATATGTAGATAGTTGTAGCAGCCGAAATAAATACCTCGATTTTTAATTAATCTAAGGTTCCACAATATATCTTGTCTTTTCATTATTTAATACGTAGATGATGTAGCCTTTTTTTGAAAACTAGTTGGCTACTGGGAAGTGACAATCTTCATGTTTCTTAAAACCGTGATAAAATAATGAGTTGAAGAGTTTTTTGAAATGTAGGTATAGGCCTAAGTACTGTTTTTCAATCTTTCTATAGCTAGATTATACAAATTACAGTGATTCCTTTATCTCAGGGCTACTTTTATCACTGTTTTTATATTTTAAATAATTCAGTTTCAGTCAAAGTAGGTACCCTTTTTCAATTACGGTATCTTATTTTTTCAATGCATTACATGTTTCGACTATTTATGCGAATTCACATTTGAAAATGACTATAAATAGTCTAAACATCTAATGCATTGGAAAAATAATTGAAAAGGGGTAGTCTACTTTGATAATAAAAATAAAATTACAGTGACTGAAGAAAGTTCACTGTAATACAAACTAAAGGCTACAGCAAGGTTTCATTCACTGAATGTGACAGAAGATCATACAATATCATTTGCATACATATTGAACTGTAGCCCATTCATTGCTTTTGGCAGTAAAAAATCAAGAATTTTACAATATTTAGATATACACTCTTTGAGATCTTATTGCCAAAATTGGTTGAATAGACATTATGTCAGAGTGTTTTATTTCATTAGATATAATATTATGTTTCATTATCTATAAAGATCCTACCTTGTTTTGGACTATTGTATAAATTAGTAGAGGACCAGTTTTGTGCATTAGCTTGTTGCATTCACCTATATATATTATCGTGGGTCAAGTGGAAGAGGGGGCTTGCATGCCTCAACCTCGCCCACAAAACTTTTGTAAAATAATTACAAAGTGTAAATAAAGGCGTTTATCTATGTATCCATCTTTATTAATATTGAATAATAAATCATGATTTTGATAATATCAGACTTTCTATATTTTTATTTTATTTATTCAGAGATAGAAACACACAATCATAATAATTATATGATAGGAAAAGAGAAAACAGGCAGGTCCTTTACTATATTGATCCCAATTTTGAAGAAGAGTTCAGTTCAGAAAAGGTTATGTTTATTGAAATCTTATTGGCACAGATATTTTTGATGCAAAAAAAAACTATCAGAGAATTTTGAATTTAGATGGTTGACACGAGAAATATGAGAAGAAAATCCACTTGAATAATTTAATTAAATATTCATTAAAATATTCTATGTTTTGTTTCCTTTTTGTCAGTTTTCTGGAAGAGTATCGCAGCCTCCAAGAGCAGCTGTCAAAAATGAAGGAGACCTGCGAGAATATGCGCCTGGGGGGTATGGGCGGCAGCGCCAGCAAAGATTCACATTTTGAAAATTCGCGCCTCACCGATCCCCTCCAGGCGCCGGTCGACGACACGCCGCGCTCCATTTTGAAAAACAAAACCAATAAGAATGGCGCCAGCCTGCCCCAGAATGCATCAGTTAACAATCCCTATTGGCTGTCAAGAGACTCGATTTTTGACTCCTCCCACAATTCTGACCTGTTCAAGAGCTGAGGTTTGCTTGATGATAATATGAGTAATTATTACCAAATTTACAGGTCATCGTTAAATCAAATATTCCAACAAATTGAACATTAGGCTACTTTTACCAAGGTGTACGGTGTAAGGCTATGGAAGAGTTTTATACTGATAAACAATATGGGAACTATAATTTATCAACGTGGCCATTGAATGTCAAATTTTTTATAGTTAGCTCGATCAAGTCCACCATACTATAGTCTGACCAAGCAAAGAAGACCTTCTGGCAAGATAAAAAAATGACTCCAGATCGGTCAATATTGGTTGAAAATTTTGGTTTTGGTCTCAATCGTAGGAAACATTCTGATCTACAATTTATTGAGACAAAATGAATATTTCTTAAACCAATATTGACCGAGCTGGAGTAAATTTCTCATCTTGCGAGAGCGTCTTCTTTGCTTGGACAGTCGGAGACAGTCGGTCTGCAAGAGCGTATCGGGTCAAGAACAATCTCAGCTTAACTATTTTGCTCTGACAAACCACTTTCAGACTGTCCTGACAGAGCAGAGCATTAATAACAGTCATTCACCAACCGCCAATTTCTTTGGCGTCTGGCCAAGCAAAGAAGACATTCTGGCAAGATGGGAAAATGACTCCAGCTCGGTCAATATTGGTTTAAAACTTATTGATTTGGTCTCAAATTGTAGATCAGAATGTTTCCTACACTTGAGACCAAATCAATAATGTTTGAACCAATATCGACTGAGCTGGAGTCATTTTCTCATCTTGCCAGAGGGTCTTCTTTGCTTGGACAGACTATTCCAGTAATGTTACTGGAGAGTGGAGTCACCTTATTTTGGGATAGTCTGTCCAAGCAAAGAAGTCATTCTGGTAGAATGAGAAAATGATTTCAGCTCGGTCAATATTGGTTCAAAAATTATAAATTTTGTCTCAAATTATAGATCAGAATGTTTCCTGTTTGAATGTTTAAGACTAAATTCATAATATTTTTGAACCAATACAGTATATATTATCGAGCTGGAGTCATTTTTCCATCTTACCAGAATGTCATCTATGCTTGGTCAGACTCAACCTACACTATATTCCGTATGAGTACTAGATTACTAAATACTATGTAAATTTATGAACAAGGATTGAAAAAAATGTTACTGTATATTGTCAAATATTTATTATAAAATAAAAATTGTTTACAATATTTCAGTTTTATACTAGATTTTTAATGTAAGTAAACATAGTATCATATTATATCAATTAAGTTATATGAAAATAATCCTATGGCTATGACATGGTACATTAAGAGATTGTAAACTAAATTATTGAGTTCTTAATATAATGTTATTTGATGAAGAAAAATGAAATCTCTGTTGAAGTACTACAGTGTTGCATACTTGAATCATTATATATTATGAAATAAAAATAAATGTGTTCATATCATTGAAAAGTGTTTCTTTCCTTACATTGCACACCTTTATTAAAGCAGTAACATACAAATCTTTTGGATAAATAAATATGATATATTCTAAATAAAATATTGAAAGTACCCTTTATACTCAATTATTAACAATTAAAATAAGTTTTCAAGATAATTAATAATACGAGACTAATAATTGACATGGAACACACAAGGCAGTAAAATATTACAATAGAGAAAAATTACAACAAAAAGTGTAATGTTGGGGAATTATATGGATATCAAATCATATCAAAATAATTTATTCATGATACATAATATTATTGGATACAATGTGAAAAAAAATCTTCTAGCAAATAAGCTAGTTGGTAGGCTACTGTTTGTTTAGTCTGTCCAAGCAAAGAACACCCTCTGGCAAGATTAGAAAACGACTCCAGCTCGGTCAATATTGGTTCAAAAGTTATTGATTTGTTATCAATCGTAGGAAACATTCTGATCTAAAATTTAAGACCAAATCAATATTTTTTGAACCAATATTGACTGAGTTGGAGTCATTTTTTCATCTTGCGAGAAGGTCTTCTTTGCTTGGACAGACTTTAGCACATATAAACAGAGCAGCACACAGTGTGTTGCTTAGTATAAGAATCTTAATATATCTGATATTGAATTATTTGATAATCAAAATTAGCTTGAAGCTCGGTTCTTTAAATTCAAAGAGATAGGAATAGGATAGGTACCTTATTGTTGAAAAATTTCTGAATAATGTAATATTGTTGAGAATCAAAATCTGAAGAAAAATGATCAGTAACTTTTTTGTTTAAAGCACACCGAAACCTCAAATCAAGATATGAAGAAGACAAAACAGAAAAAAGCAGTTTTGAAAATTGTTTCCGTAAAATGAATAAATAAATAAATTTCTATATATTATTTTTAATTTATGTTTCTTTTGTACAATGCCGGTCAAATGCATGTGATTGATTTCTTCCATGTTCACAAAAGTCACAGATGTATGGGTTAAATGACAGTTTATTCTACATATGCACTTGAATTATTGTACGTAAAGAAAAACTTAGCCTATTTCCCTGTGAATAGTTCTGTTCATTCCCATCATACTAGAAATGCTTCCTCACTTAGATTAAATCATTGTAATTATTCATATACATTGAATAGTTTTTATGAGTTTGGTACTAGGCTGTATAATAATTAACAATCTAAAGCTGCCAAATTGCTGCGCCCACAGGTTCCCGATTGGGAGTCACTTGAATATAAAAATGGTGTGTTTTCAACGAGGAGGTATTAATGCACACAGTAACATTATAACCTGAAATTTGAAAATTTCCATCAAATTTGACATATAATATATGAATTTATACCGCCACGATGAGCTGAAAACGATGAGCTATTACATGATAAAATCCGATGTACCGTTCAAAAGTTATGAATAAATATATATAATTTAGAATATAGCGGATACTTTTGACCCACCCCAAGAATCCTATGATACATTTGGTCGGATGAACATTGCTAATGGCAGTCTAGGGTCTCAGGAACAGTATTCAAGAAGTATAAGCTAATCCCAACTTTTTTAGTAAGATTCTTGTGTTAAAATATGCAATTTTTGGGGTTTTGGGGGTGTAAGGATTTTCTAAAATCGCTGTAGCACAAAAATTATTGAACATAGAAGTGTGGAATTGGTCTCAAATGAAAGAGAAATGAATTTCGCCTAGAGCTTGTTCTTTTTTGCTCGATTTGACTGGACTATTGTGGTAGAATAAGCAGAATTTGTACCAGTAAACATGTAATTTTGAACAAACAATATTTTTTCCCTATTTTCTCCCTCAAATATCTCCACTAATATTAATCCTAGTGAAAAAATGCAAATACCTATTTTGTAGAGAATTTTATTTACTTTAATTTTGTATATGACAATATTTTCGCTACAGGCCATAGTTTTCGAGTTATAAGCAAAAAACCTAAAAATGGGTCCTTTAGACCCCCCAACACCGTTACCTCCCCCCTCCAACACCGGCCAGGACTTTTAGTATGTTGTTCTTGGACCCTTCCCCTACAACTCTTCCAATTTTGGTCTCTACATGAATTTTTCCTCTCAAAAGTCTTCGTTGCCTGGACTATTAGAAAGTTAGAAGACGATTGCCACAGCCAACACTACAGAGTTGTGAGAAAAGGAAATCTGTACTCTTTAGGTTTACAAATTGATATTATAAAGCAAACCTCAAACTTTTATTAATAGTTGAATAATAATTCATTGAAGCCTGATAACAACAAAATAACAAAAACTTTTGTGCGAAAGAAAAACATCGATGTTTTTGCAATTGATCAAAATGGTCGATGTTGTTTATCATCGATGGTTTCTAAACATCGATTTTTACAAATTTTTTATTTTCCAAACTAAATTTACTGAATAAATGATTTTCTACTAATTTTAAGAAAATGCGTGTCCTATTACCTTCAGAATTTCATTTCTCGGTGCACACCATGAAAACGTATTTTCTTAGTCCAGTACGGTAACAAATTGAAAAGTATCGATGGTCAAAGAAGAAAGAACATTGTGAAGGCCGGGTGTATGCTGGGACGCAAGTAAAGCATTCCACGCGAATTAGCCAATCACAGCTCTTTTCTTGTCATCAATATAAGCTGTGATTGGCTAGTTTGCGTGGGCTGCTTCAAGTGCGTCTCAGCATACGATCGGCCGTGAAGTCGAGATTCGAGAAATATTGAGATTCGACTATTCACATGTCAAATCATTGCTGAATGCTGTGCTGAGAATGAGATCATGCTGTCATGCTGAGTTGCTTGCTAAATCCGAGACATGTTTCTCAAATTTGTTATTAGTAACTTTAATATTCATATCCATAAGTAATTAACATCTTATTTTGAATTTGGACAAAGTTTTTGTAGTCTGATCATTATGGATCACGTAAGTACTTGGATTTTATAAAACTTGGTTTTTCAAATTGAGGCTGTGTGTTTGCTAGGTTAGCTTCTGAAAGTCGTTTTACATTTTTATCATTAAGTTTTTTAGGGAATCATCTATGATACCTGCAGGAAATGTAACTCATAATTGAGCTAATTTTTTGGCAAATTTGCATACACGCTAGGAAAAGTGGCCACTGGCAAATGCCTGGTGCTCAGCACTTCTAGAACAGACTGAAAGAGGTCTACAAGAGTACGGCGGTATATGTTAATCGAAGTCACTCTTACCTCAATATGCTCTCACAGACAGTCCTGACAGAGCTACACTACTGAAATCCCATTTTAATACCTTCTGCTTCATCCATTACCCAGCTCAAGCCTACACTAGTGGGATCAATGATTAACTAGAAATTCAACAGCTATTGAGATGGCTATAATAGTTCCAACAGTAACTAAGTTACTTGAAAATGTGGTAAATTATCACCCATGAATTAATGTAAGTTTAGCCTTCCTTTATACTAAATCTTGTTTCACAGCATAAGTTACTACTGATAAGTTATAGTCTGTCCAAGCAAAGAAGACCCTCTGGCAAGATGAGAAAATGACTCCAGCTCGGTGAATATTGGTTCAAAAAATATTGATTTGTTCTCAAATTGTAGATCAGAAAGTTTCCTACAATTTGAGATCAAATTGGTTTCAATCGTTGGAAACATAGTGATCCACAATTTGAGACCAAATCAATATTTTATGAACCAATATTAACCTAGCTGGAGTCATTTTCTCATCTTTCCAGAGGGTCTTCTTTGCGGAGGGACTGTCGATACGCGGCTTTAGTAGATCAAGGCGAGCAAAGATGGGCTTGCAGTGGGCAAGATGGTCGCTGCCTGTCATGATTCAGAGTTCATGAACAGCCCCTGCCGAGTGACCCCACTGAAGCAATCCATAGGTGATGTGGCAGTGGAAGAGAGCGTAGTAACTTATAGAGCCAGTCCAAGCAAACAAGACATTCTGGCAAGACGAGAAAATTATCAAGATGCACAAAATTGTCAATGTATCACAACATTTCAAAACATACTATTGTTGTTTCGGACATATTATATTCATCAAAATTCAGGGAAGAGATAGTACAGGCTCTGCCTATACTCTATTCACGATCACTTGAGACGAAATGAACTAACTTTTTGCGTGTGTGTGCAGGTAAAGGGAGTTATTACTTCATACGATGAACAGCTGTAGCCAATCACAGTACATGGCTTTTCCTCAAGCTCAAACAAAAATAGCTACCTGTACATGCAAAAAGTTTCTTTATTTCGTCTCAAGTGATCGTGAATAGGGTGTAGTTTTTCTTGCCTGGTTATAATAATATTATTATAAAGAGTAAAATATTAATTGTTGTACTATCGTTTCGACGTTTTTACGTCATCATCAGTGTACCCTAATAGCCTATAGAATAACAGAGCTCTATTTCGAATTCCTAGGATTCTCTTTGACAATGGACTTAATCACGACTTCACACCTGACACTGTCTTCAATGGGTAAATGACTCCAGCCAGGTCAATATTGGTTCAAAAAATTGTAAATTTAGCCTCAAATTGTGGAGAACATTCTGATCTACAATTTGAGACCAAGTTTATAATTTTTGAATTGATATTTACCGAGCTGAAGTCATTTTCCAAGCTTGCCAGAATGTCTTCTTCACTTGGACAGACTATACCTGCTGTGATTGGTTGTTTCAGCTGAGTTTGTAATCAAAGACAAAACCCAGCACCTTCACTGGATCCTGAAGGTCCCGCAGCAGTTATCTTGACAAACTGTAATCTGTTTAGTAACTTATTTTGTTTTTTCTCAAGTTGAGAAATTCAACTCTTTTCTAAATTGTTCATATTATTTTCATTGTTATTTTTACAGGATCAGTTGGACACTGACAGCTGCTTGCAGGGGAGTAATAATGAGTTTGAATTCGTTGAAGTCAAGGTGGAGGCCCCTGAAGAATTGGATGTGGACCAGGTAATGCATACAAAAAAGGATTGAAATTTAAATCTATCAAGATTGAACCAATATTGACCGAGCGGGAGTCATTTTCCAATCTTGCCAAGATGTATTCTTTGCTCGACCAGACTATACATCAGCTAATATTACAAAACATGTTTTCAAAATCAATTTCAGAGCATTTTCGTACTTTATTTCTCATATTTTTATTATTTTTTTTACCATGCGTAAATTAATATATCATTTTTTCAACAATATCACCTGGTTCAATAATACTGTGCTTTAGTTTTCAAAATTAACACTGCGTTTTAAAATTATGTTCCATTGTTGTTTTTGCTTGTGAGTGTGACAAGACATTTATTTGTACCACAGTGGCGGCAAAATACTCAGATCAAGTTTAAAAATTTAAAAATTATAATATTCTTATCGTGTAGCCTACTAATGAATAATGACACTGGCAGCGCCTATGAACAATTGCTGCCATTGACTAATTTGAAGAGAAAAGATTGTAATATTTGCGTTTGAAAATGGCTAATACGCCGAAACATGTTATGCAAAATGAAAATACTGTATTTGAAAAGGGTACTTTGATCTTCATTAATTAAAAGTTCTGAGAAAAAATTGTGTGGTATCTGAATTTTTGTTTTTACAAAAACAGTAAACTTCATTTTCATATTTTCACAGGACCAGTTGGACTCTGGCTGCTCCTTGCCGGAGAGTAATAATGAAGTTGAATTCTTTGAAATGAAAATGGAGACCCCTGAAGAATTGGATGTTGAACAGGTAATATATTGAAAATTTATTCAATCAATATTAATCTACCATTGATTGATCTCTATTATTTCAGGTAAACTCTTATTAAAAACCTGATGAAATTAGTTTATGTATCCTTGGTAAATTTTGAGGCAACGATTGGGGGAAGATGGTTTATAGCTAAAGGCAAAAATTTGGACGGTTTCGTCTGCTCCTTGTACGCTCCAACAGCTGATGTTGTCATTTTGCTAAGCTTAGATTATGTTTTTGAAATCGAAGAGATGCTCTAAATCAGCTGTTTGGGTTACACTAGACAAGAGACAGATGAAACCGTCCAACGTTTTGCAGTCAGCTATACCGATAGATGACAATAGAATAATATATATACAATTACACTCATGCTATAAGAAATTTCACCTGAAATTATGTAGTAGATATTATGTGAGTCCTCTGTTAAGATTCCTCCAAAGAAAATTCTCAACATAACTTAACTTACATTGAATTTCCTTCTAAGAAGAGGCTCAACACATTGAAAAAGATGCTGTATACATTCTCTTGGTATGAAGAAATAATTGTAATCATAATACAGTTATTTCCTTGTGAATGTCCATTATTAAATGACACTTTTTCAAGCGATTTAAGTTGGTGTCAAATCACAACCTGAAACCAAATCTCTTTGTAATGTGTAGGCTTCCATGTGTATAGAATAATATTTTATAAATCTTGATAGTCTATTTTATTGAAAACCTTGTGCTACAGTTTTCGAATGATTGTACTTGGATAAAATATGTTGACCTCGTTTGATAAAGAAGCTATTAATTGATTGATTATATTGTTATGTGATACTATTGAAAATTGTAATGTTTCTTTTTTCCGTCTCTGGAGGAAAGGTAATTACACTCTTCGTTGAATAGTTGAATTACACTCTAGCTGGATGCTATTCAGAGGTGTTATGCGCCGCACTTGGTTGTGGAGACTGGCTTTTTTGGGCCGCCATTTTCCGGGCTGGAGTCGTTTTCCCGTCTTGTCGGGGTGTCCTCTTTGCTTGAACGAACTGTATAGTGGAGTGAATATGAAACTGGCAACCAGCTGGTAGACAGCTGTTGAGCCATTGTCAAACGAATGTTTCTTTTTCACGATATTATTACTATTATCAAAGATCTAGGTATTCCACTTTATTTAAAGTCAGTTTGGTGATATTTTTCAACTTTTCTCCGATGGAATTGCAGATTGAACCCTATGCTGTCAGCGAAGTGTGCAATGAAGGTGAGCCCTTCATCAGAGATCCACTATCCACCATGGAAGAAACAGAAGAACATCTACAAGGTGAGTATATTTATTACAACATCAATAGGGTATCAGCTAATTCTATACTAGCGCTCATGTGAGAGAAAAGTGAAAAATCGATGATCACCTGCAAAGTAGATTATCTACTCAATAATTTCTGAGAATTATCTCAAAAGTATCCCAGGCAAGGTTTCAATGACCTGATAGATGTTTCAGTAATGGTTATAGAAAAAAACAAGTAAATTTCCAGTTCAATCAGGAGCAAATGATTAATAATTATAATGTTGAAGAGGGTTACAATGATCAATCAAAAAGGAGTGTTTGCAAAATACTTATAAAACTATGTCACTTCTCATATGTTTATCCAGTTTATTCAGTTGTTTATGCGTCTGAAGAATGAGGTGAGAGTGCAAAGCCATTTCAACCCCTAAAAACATAATAAATTGATATTTTTAAAATTTTAAATCATCAGAAATAAAGAAAAACTATCATACAGTAAGTTATGGCAGCCTTTGCTCTTTATATTCATAGTAAATAATAATGAGATTATTGTTTCAGAAGAATTGATGACTTATTCAAATCTTCCCATTTCACTGCAAATTCCTATGAAACAACATATAATCTGTCTAAGCAAAGAAGACATTCAGGCAAGATGTAAGAATGACTCCTGCTCGGTCAATATTGGTTTAAGTATTATAAATGTGGTCTCAAATTTTAGAGCAGAATACTTCCGACAATTTAAAACAAAATTCATAATTTTGAACCAATATTGACCGAGCTGGAGTGATATTTCCATCGTGTCAGGGGTCTTCTTTGCTTGGACAGACTAGAATTAATAGAATTCTATCTACAGTCTCAAGTTGAAAATTTGGGTACAGCCCATCAGGTTGAGCATTTTTTCACTAGTAGTTGAATTAATTTTTGTATTTTACTCTGATTGTGCAGATAACCGAGACCCATTGTCGAGTGATTTGCACACTCTTGAGCATACTTCAGCTGAGCAAAGTTGGAATCCAGTTTCAGCAGAAATTGACGAAGTTGATGAAGTGGAGCAAGAGAAGCCAGACAACAACTGCCCAAAGTGTGAGTACAAGTGTACAAAACTCAGTGTTCTGCACAAACACTTCAAAACACATCACGTGGTGGCAGCTGAAACTAGTGAAAGTGGTGTTGATCAAAATAGGGGGACAGAGCAGTCTTCACCAAAATCTCATTCCACATCGACAATTGAAGGAAAACTGTTTAGTTGTGAACTTTGTGATTTCAAGACAAGAAATGGGCATCATTTGAAAAGACATCTATTAAAGCATACTGGTGTAAAACCTTTTATTTGTGAGTTTTGTGGGCATAGAGTAGCTCAAGCAGGGGATCTAAAAGTACATATGAGAAAGCATACAGGAGAAAGGCCATATAGCTGTAAGTTCTGTGAATACAAATCAACTCAATCAAGTTACTTAAAAACACATATGAGAAAGCATACAGGAGAAAAGCCTTTTAAATGTGAGCTATGTGATTTCAAATCAATTACATCAAGTTATTTAAAAGTGCATTTGAGAAAGCATACAGGGGAGAAACCTTTTAGCTGTAAGTTATGTGAATATAAAACAACTGAATCAAGTACTTTGAAAACACATCTAAGAATTCATCATATGGGTGAGAAACCTTTTAGCTGTGAGTTATGTGGAGTTAGAGCAGCTACATCGACTAGTTTGAAAGTACATATGAGAACACATACAGGAGAAAAACCATATAGCTGTGAACACTGTGATTATAAGTCAACTCAATCATGTCATGTAAAAAAGCATATGAGGAGGCATACAGGAGAAGAAAAATTTTCTAGTTGAGAGTTGAATAAACTCGAAACAACTGCATATAGTCAATTAATAATATATTATTAATACGTGAGATACGGTGAGATACTGGTTATAAAATGAGATTGACTCCCAGGATCTAAAAGTGCCATTAAACTGTGTACATTACCATATGCATCTTCAACTCAAACTTTTGCCGTTGCGAGCAATACTGTTTGCACTTTGATATTACGATGTGCACTATTAGGACTGAATGCGTTGCGAGTTGTGCTATGATAAGTTAAAGAGGTACCTATCTCTCTATTTGAACAATCTGTGACTTTCTGCTGAGGATTTTTATCACGAATTTGCAATGTGTGTGAGTTGGCAGACATGGTTTTTTCAGTGTTCAATTGTTTCAACTGAAACCAATTATCCGGATGTAACAGTGTATGATGATGATGGTTACATTTTTTACATGTCATTTCCGACTTGCTATATTTCGTATAGCGTATTTCCGACGATTAGCTATATGACTTTTGAGGAATAAACAATTGAAACACGCATTTTGTTCCTTGACTATTTTCCATCGTTCTTCTATTGATGATTGAATGAAAGCATTGCACAAATAGAGTGGATGGATTAACTGCGAGCATAACAAACATTTATTTGATTTTGACGAGTCATCATCATCATCATCATTATTGATTCGATTCTGAACTATGAAAGTATGCGAGTTTTTCAATTTTTCTGAAAATGACTGCTTTTTTATAACAGCGGTTTTACTCTGAGTTCGACCAAGAATTTTAGCTTGCTCCTTGACAAATTTAACAAGTTCATCAAAAGATGGAATTTCTTTTGATCTGCAAGACATTTCAAATAGTTTTACTGTATTATTATCAAGTTTCTTCATTGCAATATGTAGAAATATATAATCGACAAGGTTAGGGAGTTTGCACTGTTTATGGATTCAACAAAACTATCTAAAAATGTATTCAGATCTTTTGCAGTTTCTTGGATGATTGGTTTCATTGATAATATTTGATCTAAATACGTAGCAGCTAGTGAGCGCTGATCTTCATATCGATCAATTAATTTCTGGAATAATTAATCATAATTTTCTTGTACTGGAGTTACTCCGGTACCAATAGTTTCAGCTGAGCCTTGTAAACTGGAAAAAAATTCGCTCCGGCAGCTGGCGGTCGGAAAGAGTGCATTTCAAATGCAATTCTATGATGGCTTAAATCATATGACTTATAATTAGCTATTCAGGGTATGAATTCAAAGGCGCCGTTTTCGAAAAACACAATTTTTGGCATTGTGTTATTCGCCATTTTCTCTGCCATTTTTTTAATGAATTTTTTTCGTTGATGGCTCAAATTGTAGGGAATAATAAGGGTATTATACACACCAAAACACATCAAAACGATCACGTTATTGATCGATTTGTAGTGATTTTTCAAAATTTTCATCCTCTAATTTCACCCCCTACCCTTGGACCAATTTGGCTGGTTAACGAACTTGACCGAGATATTAACACTAATAATTTTTTGTGCAAAATTTGGTCGCTCTCCGATAAGCCCTTCGGGAGTTATCGTGTTAACAAGAAACTGTGCATATATAAATATATATATATATAGGGATATATGAATTTGAACGGACATCAGATTCGTGTTCTGGGGGCTCGGAAACGTGTAAAAAATATATCACATCATAAATTTTCGATTATCAGGGCAAGACCAATAGTGCATTTCTTCAAATGAAATGCACTAAAAGATACGGCAATTTTTCTAATTTTGAAAGTGTGTTATTTTCATGTATTAACGATTTAAACAATTGATAAAACACTGGCCAATCAGCTTGATTTCCATTAAAATTTGGAATTGATATTGGTGGCATTTTGGCTCTTCAATCAGTAGAAATAACTGGAGATTTAGGATCAGATTTCTTTTGTAGTTGTTGCATACATCTTTGTTCTAAATAGAAAAATATTGATTTCACTTGATCATACATATCTTTCAAATGCAGAGAGATTTGCATAGCTAACAACGAAATTTTTGTCTTCTTTAATGTTCGCTTCAATGTAGTTATCAAATGTGATAGAGAATTCATCATGGATTTCTTTACAAAATCTTGCTTTCTCAATCACTTGTTTCTCCATTCAGCGTCAGAAATTTTTAAAGTTAAATCGTAAAGAATTTGCATTCTAGAAAATAAATGATTTTTCTTTGCTTCAAGAGTTTGTGAACTCGCCATTATTGCGGATTTATTATTACTTGGGTGAAAAGATAAATTTGAGTTTATGTTTCTACAAGAAAAAAATTAAAAAGATGACAATATCATAAATGCGCTTGAGTTTGCGAATCAAAGCGTTAATGCATAATAGAGATAGAAAGAGAATCGAGAACTATGTATAGTGTATATATAGATTGCTACGTCAGTCTATTCCGATATCAAAGACGTTCATTGTTTGAACATGAATTTAGCGGTAGGCTACGTTATCTCTTTGTTTGGTCGTTGCTTGCTTGAAAATGAATTACAGTAAAATTGTATGGATTAATTATTTATAAATGAATATTATGATGCTGGTTTAATCGAATAACCTAAAATTTGAACTATTCGCGCCCGGTGGACCATTATGTACAGGCCGGTAGCTTCTTATATGAGTAGTGAGTGTTTATAAATAAGTGGTAGTAAAAATATATGAAGTTGCCTACCTTATGCTGAATAAAGATGGTCTGGTATGAGAACGGTTGGTGGGGGGAATAGAAGGAAAGGATAAAGGATGGGTTACCCAAACCTATATAGTTGACGTGTTGATTACTAATTTCACGTAAAAACACTTCACTCACTAATTTGATTTGAATAATAATTGTGGACTGTAATTTATGCGATGCAATGTTGACTTGTTCATGGTTCATAGCGTACTGGCTAGAAACAACTATGAAAGGGGTGGGGATATCTATAGTTCGTTGCCGCGCGCTTGTAAAATCCTGACTGATTATATGAAATAATAATGTACCTCTACTGGCGCATCCAAATGTCGTGTGGTATGTGCAACAAGTCGGTGAGAGGAGCAAACAATGCTGAAGTAAAGTGCATAGACTGTAACAACCAGTTCCATGGAAACTGCGTGAGTATGAAACTTGAGGAAATCAAATTTCTAATTGAAAGTGGTAAATCGTGGAGATGTAATGGATGCAAGAGATTCAACTTGTCAATAGATAAACCAGTCAAAGAGGGACAATCACCTTGGAGCAGTTAGCGCAAATGCTCACCAATGTGTCAGAGAACATTAATAGGGTGGAAAAAAGCTTGGGAGATTCTATACAATCATGTCATGAATCCATTGAAGAAGTACTCGAGAAATTGAAGAAACAAGAAAGTCAACTCAATGAGTGTCTGGATAAAATTGAGTCCCAATCTGCCGAAATAATAGCACTGAAGAAGGAAAACTAAGAACTACGTTGTGACATCTCTGAAATTCAGCAATATACAAGATAGAACTGTTTAGAGCTTCATCATTTCCCTCAGGATGAAAATGGATATCTTATTGGTGTAGTGAAATCTGTTAGCAAAGCTTTGGGACATACAATAACCAACCTGCAAATAGACAATAACAACCTGCAAATATATCACCGTCTTCAAGCATGTGAAAAAGATGCCACGAATTATAATAAAACTGACTAGAAGGATTGACAAGGAAGAGCTGTTACATCAAAGGAGGGTGATGATGAACTTTTCAACGTGGCACATGGACCTACAAACATATCCCGTTGTACTTCAACAAGAGTCTGTTGCCAGAGAACCGGGAGATGCTAGTGCTGACGAGAACGTCCAAGAAACAAAAGGACCACAAGTATCTCTGGATTAGGAATGGAAAAGATTTAATGCAAAAATCTGAGGGTCATTGAATACAGTAAAGCCGCGTATCGACAGTCCGAGGCATGTGCCACGAATGCCTCGCAGTACAGTCTGGTGACGCAAAAAAAGTATAAACTCATGGCTGAGGCATATGTGTGAATATAATCTGCAATAATCAAAAATAATTATAATTATAGTATAGTATATAGTATATAATTATAATAAAGATAATTATAATAAAAAAATCTGCATTTTTTGTAACCAAAAATGCGAGCACGCGAACAAATTGACTAGCGCCATCAAGCGGGAGACAAAGCAACTATAAGCTCTGACAATTGATAATTTGTACTTTGGAGGTTAGTTTGTGCTCAATTTGTAGATAAAAATTCAAGGCAATGCTTATTATTGCCTATTAGAACCTTCTGCACCCAAATAGAATTCTCAATCACAAAAAAGCATAGGAATGGGGTACAATTTTGAGGTTAGTTTGTAGAATTGTTCGTTGTGCGTTGCGAGGCAACAGGCACTGCTCGCTGCGAATTGTGTGCAGCGTTTGCCTCGCTGCTAGCAAACCCGGTATCGACAGTCCGAGGCATGTGTGGCACATGACTCGGACTGTCGATACGCGGTAGATAGTAGACTAGTAGTAGTACTCTTTTTTGTGTCAACAGACTGTACAGCGAGGCATTCGTAGCACATGCCTCGGGCTGTCGATACGCGGCTTAAGTGATATAAGCTAACTATCATGATAACAAATGTGCTAATTCATTTGCTAAAAGGCTACTAATTTTGAAAAATCTACAAAAGTTGAAAATAATTGACCGACCTCAATGAACTATTCTGCTTGGTACAAAATTTAAGAAGCTTAAGAGTAAACTTTGACCTTTTTAAATTTAGCTTGAAAGTTATGCAAAAAACCGCAATATATAATTTCAACAGAGATTTGTATCTATAGTGATGGGTCTGAACTTTACCCTATAGATGGATACAATTGTTTTACTAATTGTGATGACAATATCATAGAATGGGTGGAGTAGTGGTATACAGAGTGTTTCAGGAGGAATTTGCAATACTTCTCAGGCTGATTCCTAAAACCAAGTAGACAAAAAAGTTCCGTGGGACCAACCCCCAAAAACGCTTTGTTACCGAGATAACCATGGCGGAGAATTGAGATTTTTCAAAATATATCAATTCTTCTAATTTTTTAGAGGCTCTAGTTAGGTTTTAAAATAATCAATTCCTATGTAAAATCAGCTGAGGAATGCAACGAAACCAGTTCCAAGTTTGTGACTTCAACGGTTATTGAGATAATTGGAAAAATATGCTAAAAAAACGTCATTTTTCAACAACAAGGGTTATAACTACTGGATAAGGAATCATAAAATTGTATTTTTTATTAATGGAAGTTGAAGAGAGTCGGATTCTAAAGAAAAAGTTAAATGGCGGCGATTGTGTAAATCTTACCCAAATCTCAGAAATAGCGACCAAAAATCGCAAAATCGCTACTAAATACAAATTTATCACTTGTGCTATGTTTTGTCAATTTTGCGATTTTTGGTCGCCATTTCTGAGATTTGGGTAAGATTTACACAATTGCCGCCATTTAACTTTTTCTTTAGAATCCGACTCTCTTCAACTTCCATTAATAAAAAATACAATTTTATGATTCCTTATCCAGTAGTTATAACCCTTGTTGTTGAAAAATGACGTTTTTTTAGCATATTTTTCCAATTATCTCAATAACCGTTGAAGTCACAAACTTGGAACTGGTTTCGTTGCATTCCTCAGCTGATTTTACATAGGAATTGATTATTTTAAAACCTAACTAGAGCCTCTAAAAAATTAGAAGAATTGATATATTTTGAAAAATCTCAATTCTCCGCCATGGTTATCTCGGTAACAAAGCGTTTTTGGGGGTTGGTCCCACGGAACTTTTTTGTCTACTTGGTTTTAGGAATCAGCCTGAGAAGTATTGCACATTCCTCCTGAAACACCCTGTATAAGAATAAATAAATAAGAGCAATAACCAATAATATAGTTCTAATCTCTGTGGATGCTTTGAAAGTTATCATTGTTTTTTGGTAATGTTGAAATAAGTCTTATTGCTATGTATAGATTTCACAATATACCTGTAGATGAGTTCTTAAAAGAGATGAAGATTATTTTGAATAAACTTGATAATGATAATTCTATTATGACAGGTGGCGTAAATATTGATCTGCTTGATGATAATAGAGTAATAGATGAATACCAATTTATTATGTCAAGATATGGGTTCACATCTTATGTTAACAAACCGACTAGAGTAACCAACATATCAACTTCATGCATCGATCACCTATAGTTTCAATACATGACAACAAGGAATTCTATCAACCCCTCCAGTTGAATTATTTTTTGTATCTTTTCTGATTGTGCAGATAACCGAGACCCATTGTCGAGTGATTTACACATTCTTGGGCATTCTTCAGCTGAGAAAAGTTGGAATCCAGTTTCAGCAGAAATTGACAAATTGGAGCCCGAGAAGCCGGCTTCCTCTCCAGTCTACAGCTGCCCAAAGTGTGAGTACAAGTGTACAAGACTCAGTGTTCTCAACAAACACATCAGAACACATCATGTGGTGGCAGCTGAATCAAGTGGAAGTGGTGTTGATCAAAATAGGGGGAGAGAACAGTCCTCAATTGAATCTCATCCCATATCGAGCATTGGAGGGAACCTATTCAGTTGTAAACTTTGTAATTTTAAGACAAATCATCAACATAATTTGAAAAAACATCAATTTAGGCATACTGGAGTGAAACCTTATAGCTGTGGGCTATGTGACTATAGAGCAGTTGAACAAAGTTACCTGACAAGACACTTACGTAAGCATGCTGGAGAAAAACCTTTTATTTGTGAGTTTTGTGGGTATAGAGTAGCTGAAGTGGGGAATCTAAGAGTACATCTCAGAATTCATACCGGAGAAAAACCTTTTAGCTGTGAGCTATGTGATTTCAAATCAAATCAATCAAATCCTTTAAAAGAACATATGATAAAGCATACTGGAGAAAAACCTTTCAGCTGTGAGCTATGTGAATTCAAAACAAATACATCATTCAGTTTAAGAGCACATAAGAGAAGGCATACAGGCGATAAACGTTTTAGTTGTGAGTTATGTGAATATAAAACAATTGAATCAAGTAGTTTGAAAGTGCATATAAGAATTAAACATATGGGTGAGAAATCTTTTAGCTGTGACTTATGTGAAGTCAAATCATTTTCATTGTCTAATTTAAAAGTACATATGAGAACACATACAGGAGAAAAACCATATAGCTGTGAGTTCTGTGAATATAAATCAACTCAATACAGTCATTTAAAAAAACATATGAAGAGGCATACAGGAGAAGAAAAACCTTCAAAGTAAAATTTTTTGAAGCAATATTGACCGAGCTGGAGTCATTTTCCCAAATTGCCAGAATGTCTTCTTTGCTTGGACAGACTATATATGGTTTTGGATTGAAGCTGAGATTCATGGATGCAAGCACTAGAAGTAGTGATTAATGTAATCAATGGTCCCCTCTAATATGCATTTAAGATTTGATAATAACAGTTTTTGGAATATTATTTATTTATTATCAAGTTACAACATATACTTAATGGAAGGTTCAACAGGATTACTCCCAAAACTGTCCCTTTATCTAGAAAATAGTAATCATCTATCATCCATCTCATCATCCACGCACAAGCCTATGAGCTCATGTAGGCTTCACCCTCATAGAACAAATCTTAATAATTTTTCACAAGTCCAAATGTTTAGGTCATGCCTTTTGTTCTATACCCTATTCACGATCACTTGAGACGAAATGAACAAACTTTTTGCACGTGTGTGCGTAAAGGGAGGTATTACTTCATACGACGGTCGGCCGCAGTCGAACAGCTGTAGCCAATCACAGTTCTTGGCTTTTCCTCAAGCTCAAACAAAAATAGCTACCTGTACATGCAAAAAGTTTTTTTATTTTGTCTCAAGTGATCGTAAATAGGGTATAGGTTGTTTCATTTCAATTGACTTTGTTCATATTATTATCTAATTATATCTATGAGTAATCAAAAATATTGTAATATATAATATTTAGTAATTGCAAAATGTTTTCAAAAGTGTATTAAATCAATAAAAATGCTTCCAATCAGATAATTTGATATCATATTACTTGCACCTTAGTTTAGTTATTTGTTAACCTAAAAATACATCTGAAAAAGCGCAGAGGTCAATAAAGTAGAGTCAGGTCCCTTCTTATTGTTTATTTATTTAAGATTTTTCAATGATTACAAACGTGCTGTCAGAAAGTGATATTATGTCAGAAACTCAATATTGTCTTGTGGCAAACTTCATTTAAAATTGAATTAATTTTATGATTTCCTTCTGATTCTTCTTCAGATGAGGCAAAGCCATTGTCAGATGATTTGCCACCTCTCAAACACATGGCTGACAATGATGATGACCAAAGTGGAGTTACATTTGTAGGTGGTTCCTCTCCAGCTTCCTCCCCATTCTTCAGGTGCACTCGATGCTATTACAGATGTACAAGACTCACCGATCTCAACCAACACATCAGAACACATCATGTGGCAGCTGAATGGAGTGAAAAAGGTGTTAGATTGACAGAACAATCAACATCAGAACATCTTCCCAGATCAAGCAAAGAAATAAAGCTTCCCATTTGTGAAATTTGTGGTTATAAGACGAAAAAGCCTAATGATTTGAGAGTGCATTTGAGAAAGCATACAGGAGAAAGGCCTTTTAGCTGTGAGCTATGTGATTTCAAATCAATTACATCAAGTTATTTAAAAGTTCATTTAAGAAAGCATACAGGGGAGAAACCTTTTAGCTGTAAGTTATGTGAATATAAAACAAATGAATCAAGTAGTTTGAAAGTACATATGAGAAGGCATACAGGGGAGAAACCTTTTATCTGTGACTTATGTGGAGTCAGAGCAGTTTCATTGTCTAATTTAAAAGTACATATGAGAAAGCATACAGGAGAAAAACCATATAGCTGTGAGTTCTGTGAATATAAATCATCTCAATTACGTTATTTAAGAAGACATATGAAGAGGCATAAAGGAGAAGAAAAACCTTCAAAGTAAAATTTTTTAACCAATATTGACCGAGCTGGAGTCATTCCCAAATTGCCAGAATGCCTTCTTTGCTTGGACAGACTACATAAGGTTGTGGATTGAAGCTGAGATTTAAGCACTAGAAGTGGTGATCAATATAATTAATGGTCCCCTCTAACACCCCAGAGAAGGAATTTTCCTTCTCTGTCCTAATACCCATTAAGTTAGTTTTGATGAAAATTGAACAATATTGTTCTTTTACCATTCAAAATCCCAGTTTTAAGCAACAATAGGCGAGCTACTGTACTTATGATAATAACCATGATGTTATTTATCAACAGAAATTCATAGGGGAGAGTAGGGATAGTTGAGCCACTTTTTTATTTTTATTTTATTTTTTTTTTTAATTTTTTGTGACGTAGTAAAATGATGCTCTAAATGTCTCAATAAGCCATGTTCTTTTCTCTATAGAATCGTATACTTGAAATCTTGAACAAACTATCTTTACTATTAAAAAAAAATGTTTACAACAATTTTAAGAACATGGCTCAACTGTCCCCATGGTGGGGATACTTGATCATGGGGGTGGGGATACTTGATCTAGTTGGTAGAAAAAACATAAATTTACTTTTGTTAAGATTTTATATGGAAACTCTTGTGCAATACATTAATAAACTGTTACATAGTTGTAACAGGACTTATAATCTAATTTGTAATGTTAGTTTTAACAACTCCGACTACGGTTTGTATAAAAACGTATGAAAAATTGAAATAGTGAAACGTATACCATTGTTTTCTTTTTAAAGAAGAACAGTCTGATTAGAGTGTAGCTTGCAGGAATAATGAAGTCATGTAATCTAAGAAACAGAAAGTCCTTCAAACCCTGTTCTGAAGATGAAGCTTGTCACACGATCGTTTTTTGAGTTTACTATTGGAGGTCGAAGAACCATGTCTATTTGTTCCTCGTCGACAACAGAAATATCTTCAATATCTGGCCATTTAAATTTAGAATCTGAAATCCTTCTGACAAATTTAACTTCCAACCCTTCCTGTAGTACATTTATGACTTTACCAACAAATCTCTTGATACTTTTTTCCCACAAAATTTTACTAACAGCCAGTCATTAAGACATGGTTTCCTGTTAATTTCCTCATTTTCGCTTTCACTTTCACTAAGTGTCATTGTTGAACTCATACTTTTTGTTGAATATTTATCAGAGTCTGTGTCAGATGAATCTGAAGTTTTGTTTTTAGATTTTTCTGAGAAAAGCCGAGTTTTTACTGGGGGCTTCTTCAGCATAAGTCTTTTAAGTGATCTCTCTTCTTTCATTTTCTTTTTTTCAACTCTTTCAATAAGATTTTTTTTCAATTTCTTGCTTAACTGGAGTGGATGTCAAAATCGTTGATTTTGCTCTTTTCCTCCCTCCTTTGGTTAGTTCCACTAGTTGAAGGTTGTGGGTTCAACGCTGGACTTGAGGAGACAGCAGAATGAAGGTGTCACGTAAGAACACAAAAATTCATCGTCTGTAAAAATATTTTCGTTAAGAGGAACAATACCGCTTACTTTGAATCCCTTGAAAATGTTTCCCACTCTCCCTTATTATACAAGGTGAGCCAGAGAAACTTACTTATTTGAAAAAATTCCCACCCAATGAGTTGGACTGGAAGAGTGGCGTGAGAGGGTGCAACTGATGAGGAAAGTTACCAAGTTTTTTTCTCCTTCCAGCCAAATGCCATCATGCTCTAGTCTAGAGAGCAGCGGGCCTTCGCAGTCGATAGCTTCTTTTCTAATGGCCACTACGCAACATGCTTTCCGCGCTTGCTTTGAAATTACTCCTCACAGATCTCGTTCCTGGCCCTAATTCGATTCTGTTGTGGGTTCACTCATTTTGGAACTGTCACTGAACCCATAAATAGACTTCAATGGACTATCAGAACTTCGGAAAATATTGAAAGAGTGAGGCAGTCAGTTGTGCGTTCTCCCCGGCGTTTGGGTCTGCAAAACGCAGCTGCTATGGGAATTTCTGACACCACTATTCGACGAATTCTCCATGAAGACCTTCAATTTCATCCCCATAAATTGGCTGCTTTGCAAGAATTAACTGAACGCAGTTTCATTGCTCATCAAAATTCATATGGCTTATCTCTCTCAGAGGCGATTTCCAATGGCCGGCACGCTCTCCAGATTTGACTCCGTAAGATTCCTTTTTATGGGGTTATTTGAAATCTTTGGTTTATGTCAATCGACCACGGACCATAGCACACCTCAAGAACAACATTTGCGACGCTATTGCCAACATACCTATTCATATGCTGCAAAGAGTTGAGACGAATTTCAAAAATCGACTTCATCAGTGTATGTGCAATGGGGGTCGCCATCTATCCGATGTCATTTTCAAGACTGCATGAAAACAAAAATTGGGATATTGAATTCTCAAATGAAATGAAAATTCAAACAATAATCGAAGTGCTTTTGTTTTTATTGACCTTTCAAATAAATAAGTTTCTCTGGCTCACCCTGTAGTTCAATAACATTCTTTTGAAACTAAAAATAAATAAAAAATAGATATTTATCTCCTCCTCACCTATGGAAGGTTTAGTATAAGTAGTTTTAGACTGAAATGAAATTTTCCATATTCCAAGTTCTAAAAAATTACAAACGTAGAAGTTATCTGCTAATTTATCTGAACCCAAAATCATGCCAATAATCCAGTAGCTCCACCAACTAGAATAACCAGTTATAATGAATAATTTTATTGTTGGAGCAATTAGATATTGAAGTTTGCTACGAGACAATATTGAGTTTCTGACATAATATAACTTTCTGACAGCACTTTTGTAACCATTGAAAAATCTTACATAAATAAACAAGAAGGGACCTGACTCTACTTTATTGACCTCTGCGCTTTTTCAGATGTATTTTTAGGTTAGCAAATAACTTAACGAAGGTACAAGTAATATCATATCAAATTATCTAATTGGAATGCATTCATATTGATTTAATACACTCTTAGAAACATTTTGGAATCACTAAAATATTAGATAGTATTACAATATTTTTTATAACTCATAGATATAATTCTATTATTATATGAACAAAGTCAAATGAAATGAACTAAAGTGGCATAACCTAAACATATTTGGACTTATTATGAAATATTGGTAAAGAGACAGTTTTGGGAGTAATCCTGTTGAACCTTACATTAAGTATATGTTATAACTTGATAATAAATAGATAATATCCCAAAAACATGTTATTATCCAATCTTGACCCCAGGAGCACACCAACATGATTTCATTGCAAAGGTTTGTTGCAGTGCAAATTCAATTCTGAGAACTTGCCGGACGAAAATTTGAATCCATTGCGGTGTATGAGCTAACGCAGACCAATGCGTTGCGAAATATTTGCATGTGAAAAGCGCTGCATGCAGCAGAATATTTGCTGCGAATATTTGCAAACCAAATATTTTGCAACGTATTGGTCTGCGCTAGCTCATACACCGCAATGGTTTTAAATTTAACTTCTTTTTAAATTAACTTCAGTATCTCTTCTATCCTACTATCAATGCATCAGGTTGGTTAGGTTAAATACTCAAATACTCCCGCGCTCTAAATTACGATTATCTCGGTTTGGTGTGCATGCCCCAGCTAATGTTACTACAGGGTGTCTAGCAATTTGCATTAATGAAATTCAAGACTTTTTCCCGACTTTTTTCAATACAAAGTTGGAGTTTCTCTATGCTTTTTTAACGTTTTTAAACGTGATATGACATGACTTGATGTCTAAAAAATACCACCCTATGTATTAAAATAGGGTGTATTTTAAAACATACTATTAACATTATTTTGTTTACATATAGTACGGTGCAATTAGACTCGAAACTCTATGTAATTCAATTTTTATAACTAGTATTACGGTGCAATTAGTTCAAAAAAGACCGAACCTCAACATCAAAAGAGAAAGGTCGATTCATACGCCAACTTGTTCTATACAACTTCTTTATGGTTTGGTAAAAAGTTACACCCTTTTGAGCATCGGGTTTTGGGGGAAGGGGGATTGAAAGGTGCGAAATTTCAGTTTTTCGTGAGTTGATGTCAAACAAAGCGTCGGACGAAAAAATTTCATGTTTTGGATGTTTTTTCTAGAGAATAAAATTTGGAAGAGATTGAGACCAATTACAACTCTGTATCATCAACCGTTTTCAAATAACTATTTATTGAAAACTCCATAATTTTTTCACAGGAATTATTCCATTTTTTTAAAAGTTTGTAACTTTGAACTGATAACACTTGCATCCTTATTTCAAAATCCCTCTCGGCGAAATTCATTTCTCTTCAATTTGAGACCAATAAATTCACTCTTCTATGTTCGGTGGTTCATGTGCTACAGCAATTTTAGAAAACCCTTACACCCCAAAAACCAATAAAATTACATTTTATAATACGAAAAACATACTAAAAATATTAGGATTTGCTCATACTTCTAGATTTCTTCTCTTAAACCCCTAGAGTGTCATAAATATTGTTCGCACGACCAATAATATCATTTAATTCATGGGGATTGGTCAAAAGCATCCTTTTATTTTTAATAATTCATATTCCCTCATAACTTTTGAACGGTACGTCGGATTATATCGTTCAATAGCTCATAAATTTCTACTTATTACGGCGGTATAAATTCATATATTATAATCCAAATTCGGTGAAAACCTCCAAAATTCAGATTCAAATGATACTCTTGAATAATAATAATACCTGCACATTGGAAATTTCAATTTTTCACATTTTAATGCTCCCAATCCGGAAGTTGTGATCGAGAAATCTGAAAATTATCAAGAAATGTGGAAAAATCGTCCTCTTTCAGATGGTTACTATAAGAATTGCGAGAACTTTGACATAAGAAGGTTCACAACCGGTTCTCATCATCTTTTTTGTGATAAATCCACTTATTTTTCCAATTTTTGCAAATACTTCCAAATTTTATTCTCTAGAAAAAAACATTCAAGAAATCATTTCGTCCGACACTTGGTTCAGCATCAATTCACGAAAAACTGAAATTTTGCACCTTTCAACCCCCTCCCCTCGAAACCCGACGCTCAAAAGGGTGTAACTATTTACCAAGCAATAAAGGGGTTGTATAAAACAATTTGGCGTAGGAATCGTCCGTTCTCTTTGGATGTTGAGGTTTGGCCTCTTTTTTTAAACTAATTCCACCGTACTTATTAATATGCTTTAGCACTAGCTAGGGAAATATTGAAGAAGCAAAGCGGAAACACTGAACCGTCTCCCCACTAAGCTCGTTCTAGTGCCTGGCCATCAATGTCAAAAATATTGGTTCAAAAATATCAATATTTGCAAAATATCGTTTTTCTATAACCTTCTTGATACTTGTTCAGGCCCGCCCCGCCCAATATGAAAGTAATTCAACTAATAAGAAAAAAATTAACAACTATCTATGGATTTCCCGACTCAACTTCAAATTCCAGACTAATTCCCGACATTTCCCGACCTTATTTCATTTCCAGACTAATTCACGACTTTCCCGATTTTCCCGACTGCTAGACACCCTGAATAGGGACCGCGTACCTGGAAGCATTTTCAACTCAGTGCGTCTCTTCTAATGTAATGGAACTGTCATCTTCAAATGAGATGACTTGACTGTCAGGGTGACATGAGATGCAAGGTAGTGATGATGCCATATAGCAAGGAATTAACTGGAAATAGGAGGAATACTGCATGTTTTCTTTTTCAATTGGGTAGGAATATTTTTGAAAATGCAAAATCCAAGATCATTACATTGTCACAGAGGATCATTTGTACATTGGATGACTTCACTGTCAGGTTGACATTATTCTTGCCATGCATCTCATGTCAACCTCATAGTCAAGTCATCTCATGATGAACCTCTATAACAAAGGAATGATCATGTATTAGTAATTTTCAACAATATTTCTACCCAATTGAAAAAGAAAACACGCAGCATTCCTCCAATTTCCAGTTCATACTTTGCTTTACTGCATTATCCCTGCTATATACATATAACCATTCCTGATACTTATTGAATGGACCTTGTATATATAGAATAGGATAATTAGAAAAACACTTGTGACTGAACTCACAGAAAGTAGGTTCACAATGGGACCTTTGTATCGTGCAAGGAAGCTCAAATTCTCTAGGCGTTCCGCAACTGGCATCGATAATGCTGATAATTTTGTGCATTCGATGAGGGGGGTCACCGGGGTTCCAGTTCCCCGGCAACCATTTGCGGGTCTCCCTCCACCCTGCGCCAGCTGCGCCCACAATATTTTTTAGAACATGCATCCAGTACCTTGCGGGTCTATGAAGGAACATACAAAAATTGACAAAATATTAAATTCAATAATGGAAACTGATATTATCGATACTGGATCCTAATTCACTTTGCTGAGATTCATTTTTCCAGTAATAAAATAGGAGCCTTGAATCGAAAAGCGGTACTTCACGTTGGTAATTAGAATGCAAGAAAAATACAAATGTATCTGTATCAATACAAGTCCTCCGCTGAGGCCGATATTTCGTCACACACCTGCTAATTGAAGCATAGAGCCAAATAAACATAAATTTCACAAATATATTTTACATATACATCATTCAAGTTTCTAACAACAGTGGTATTTTCTTCGTGCAATAGAAAAGCTTTGATATTGTATTAGATATTTGAAACAAAAAAAAAATCTATTCACATATCCTGCTGAAACAAAGAAAACTGTTCAAATAACATGAAAGAGTTATAATAACTTTAGAAAGAGTACAAAAGATTTACAATATAAGAGTACAATATAAGAAAGGTTAGTACCGACTATAAATATTCATCTTTTTCTTTGTAAACCACAAACAAGAGCGAGTAGACCCTACCAATAAGCTATTTAGCTACGAACCCCAAAGTAATATTATAATTAATTTTCAAACGTTATAATCAAATATTCTTATGTCAAATGAATTTCGTTTTATTACTAAAATAGATTAATCATTTTACCACCAAACATAATATTATTCATCTCGTTCCTTTCAATTTCTATTCAATTATATGATATTATTATTTGATATTCAAATTACCCCGACTATATACGAGTCGAAATGGGTTGATAATTATGTAATTTTAAAAATTATGTTTGACGAATTCAGTACAAGCTTTCCCTGTAACTAAGCTTTCCAATAGTAATTGGGGCTTATTGGTAATCTTATTAAACAACATTTCATTATTTACTTAGATTTTTATTACGATTTATTGTCTATAACTAGTAGTATAAAGGCAAAGAATGATACATTAATAAGTAATATTCACAAGATAGCAGAAACGCCCATGAATTTATCAACTAATCAATAGTATAAAAAACGCACGAAATTTTCACACATCAGAATTCTGTATTTGGGTAGCAAAGCACTTCACTAGTTAAAAGGAGTTTAAAAGAATAGAATTGGCATTATACTTGAGTTGTTATTCACAAGATCAGACATAATTAATACTCATAACATGAAACATAACTAACATGATTCATATTTCACATGGAATAAACTGACATGATTCATAATATTGATATGAGAAATAAACTACTCTCCTCACCCAGGCTTTATTAATTTGATGCCTGAATTTGCCTCCAAATAATCCCACCACACTGTACCCTACTGGATATGGACAAAAGCTGCGTGGCGGCGTAGCCAACTCCCCTTCCCTCTGGTGTGAGGAGGGCATTTTCACCAGTCCTACCAAACTTCGCCCCCCTCACCAGCCTGGAGGGAGAGATGCCAGAGCGAGCAGAACTCTGGAACCCCACGGCGAGAACTGGGCCGACATGAATTTCCAGGGCCAAGGGGCTCTGGGGGAAGCGGAGGCAGATCCTCCTCACAGGGCCAATCTGAAATAGGAAAGATGAAGGTGTTAATAATAAAAGCTTTATTTCCACTCATATTTCAACAAAACCGTCCCTTGTATGATGTAATATGATTTGTGATAAGCTGTTTAGAATTAATCTATTTAAGAATTACAGACTTTGAATATTGTCCAAGATTGGTGTACTAATAACTTCATCACTTATGATGTTCCATAATTGGGAATTTCTAGCTAGTTGATCCTACCCTTTGACACAATTCGTTTCTCCACAGAGTTAATGGACATTCTCTGTTCCTGTTCATGTCTTTGAAGGGATCCACTGAGTATGAATCCTAGTAACAAAATCCAACCAACATCTGATTGTTAATCACATGATCTACTATTAACCTGACTAATATTTGCAGTAGAAAGGCATTGATATTGTCTTCAATTTTAGAAACTACTTACTCATCAGTACAGTGGACGATGGTGGGGAGGGGGCACCGACCGGGGTTTCAGTTCCCCGGCTCCCCCCAAAATTGGGGCTCTTACTGGTGGTGGCCACTCTGTTCTCAGCACCTCTCACACTCTTCTATTCTATTCACTTTCCTGTTGAAATGAATTTTTAAAAAATGAGTACATCATAGTTGTGTTCATTACTAAAATACATACATTTTTATATTAGAGATTGTCCTAATTCTCAAAGGACAAAGTCCTAATTTCTCAACACATTATCTACACTGTATAAATATGACTGATACATTTATTTACTTCATTCATGCAGTTGGATTTTTCAAGATGGCGGCTTAAGCTCACAATATGGATTTTTGGAGACTTTTAGTATGTTATATAGGGTCCTTAATTGATCGTAATATCCGGAAATTTTCAACTCAGATCTTCGATTTATACTTTTTCATGTGCAACTTGTCCAATCCAGACTACAGTTGAGTCCCAGTTATTTCTGTCAATTGTATCAAGTCTCTCAATTTGAAAGCAAAACTGATAAAAAAGAATTTTTTACCTGAATAAGACTAAAGAAATAATTGTTAGGCTGAATGACCTAATTTAGGAATTTATTCATGAGCTTCAATTTTTCTCGATAATATTTCAATACTCATTTCACCACTTCATCGATTCATTATGATTATGTTGGTAGTCTTTATTGAAAACATCTAGATTCTAGTAGAATTATTGTGGGACCCTGAATCTGTCTGACCCTGTTTAGGGTCTAATAATCAGGGATAATAACTAATATTTCGCACCAAAACCTTTGTCTTAAATTTGGAGTCCAAATTCTTAGAACCACTGCAACGAATTCACAACATATGGGTCTGCCTTTAAGCAAGGCATAAATCTAGCCCATAAATATTTACATTTTCTTTAGATAAAACATGTTGCAGTATTTATTTTAGATGTTTGCAGAGAAGGCTTGATAAAATAAATGTTTGTAATAAAATTAAAAGAACTTAATCTTAAACTATAAGATTATCTTACCTGCAAAGTAAAATTTTTGAACCAATATTGAATGAGCTGGAGTCAAAATCTAATTGCTTCAAAAATAAAATAATCCATTAGAACTGGTTGTTTTATTTGTTGGAGGTACTGGAGTCGTTTTCCCATCTTATTTGCTTGGACAGACTGTATATTGGAGTGAATATGAAACTGGCAACCAGCTTGTAGGCCTAGGCCCTTCTTGGGCTGTTGGGCTATTGACAAACAAACAAACTGGAGTTTTGGCGTGATTTTGGGTTCAGATAAATTAGGCAGATAACTTCTAAGTTTGTAATTTTTTAGAACCTGAAATATGGAACATTTCATTTCAGTCTAGAACTACTAATTATACAAGACCTTCCATAGGTGAGAAGATAAATATCTATTTCTGTTCATTTTTAGTTTCAAAAGAATGTGATTGAACTATATAATTATAAAGTTTTGTTTCTACATAACATCATGATTATTATAAGTACAGTAACTCGCCTATTGTCACTCAAAACACGGATTGTGAACAACAAAAGAACATTATTGTTCAATTTTCATTAAGTGTTAAACTAACTGAAATCTAGCCTATAAATGTTTACATTTTCTGTAGATAAAATATGTTGCATTATTCATTTTAGATGTTAGCAGAGAGGGCTTGATGTAATGAATGTTTGTGATGAAATTAAAAGAACTTAATACCGTATACAATTATTTCTGGATCAGTGTGTTCATACCTATCCAAAACCTTCATCACTACACTCTTGTATTATTGATCAACTATCATTCCACCACAACTTGAAGTTGGATTAATCTTGTGATTCCCTTCTGATTCTTCTTCAGATGAGGCAAAGCCATTGTCAGATGATTTGCCACCTCTCAAACACATAGCTGACAATGATGACGACCAAAGTGGAGATACAGTTGTAGGTGGTTCCTCTCCAGCTTCCTCTCAATTCTTCAGCTGCTCTCAATGTGATTACAAGTGTACAAGACTCACTGTTCTCAACAAACACATCAGAACACATCATGTGGCAGCTAAATCGAGTGAAAACGGTGTTAATAAGACAACAAAACAATCAACATCAAAACATCTCCCCACATCAAGCAAAAAATTAAAGCTTCTCATTTGTGGAATTTGTGATTATAAAACGAAAAGGCCTAATGATTTGAGAGTGCATTTGAGAAAGCATACAGGAGAAAAGCCTTTCAGCTGTGAGCTATGTGATTTCAAAGCAATTACATTAAGTCATTTGAAAGTTCATTTAAGAAAGCATACAGGGGAGAAACCTTTTAGCTGTGAGCTATGTGATTTCAAAGCAACTGTATCAGCCCATTTAAAAGAACATATTATGGTGCAGCATACAGGTGAGAAACCTTTTAGCTGTGAGTTATGTGAATACAAAACATATAGATCAGGTCGTTTGAAAGACCATATGAGAAGGAAGCATCATTTATTGAAGAATCCTCTCAACCAAGGACAGCTACATCAGGGAGGCGTTTGGACACTCCCCTCCCTGTCAATTCAAGGTAAATTTCATCATCAATAAGTTATAATAATCTATATTATAAAATATTTTTCCATTTAATTATTATATATTTCCAATATTTAGACAGAACGCCAAGAGAAATCTTTTCACAGAAGAAGCCTCTGAACAGTGAGGATGTTAATAATAAACTGCTTTACCAGTGATATCAAAAATAATTTTGAGAAAGTACAGTAAAATATTGTGAAAAATATAATCATTAATTCAATCTTTCCAAGTCATATATTGCAACAAATCGTAGAACACAAATGAAAATTTTGTTCTAATAGGCCCTACATAAGAATTGTTGCTTTTTGAATATTACTCCAGTACTTTAGCAACCATTATTTTTCAGACATTGTCCAAGTGTCACACTAAAATTCCAACGCAATGTGAAGCCTGTGTTATTGCTGAATGTGTCACAAATGTCTAGCTGCTCCATCTTGTTGAAATGAAGTGCTGTAATTCACATGAGATGGTCAAAGCTAAGAAATGAGGAAGTTGTTTGGCATTTGACCATATAGTGCACTAATTCAACTGTAACTGTGTTGCTTTAGTCATCTACCTCAGAAAATATGTACCAAATTATTCCATTTTAAAACATTGTACACCAGTTAGTCACTTTGGAAGAATGAAATTGCATACTTAATAATTATTGCATACAATGTTTAAAAACACGAGACATTTGTCCAATAACACCAGAGTTGTTACAGCGTGTTAGTGAGAATTTCAATGTTACACTTGGACCCTCCTTTGGGAGATTGGCTGTCGTTAGTAAAGACAGTCAGTCGTTTCCCGTCTCTGGAGGAATAGTAATTGTTGCGTTACACTCTGATTAACTGCAGAGGTGTTCTGCGCCGCCAATTGGTTGCGGAGACTGGCTTATGGTTGAGAGGATCAACGTGCTAACCACACGTTACCTCTATCCTGGTTGATGATTATTTGCTTGCTGTAAGTTGGTCTGTCCGGCCGGGGGGAATTCTGGCGGGGTGGAGGTGGCGGCTACGGCTCGGCGGGTGTTGGTTTGGAGACTGTGAGTTCTGATTGAGAATTTATGGCTTTTGGGCCAGTATTGGCCGGGCTGGGGCCGTTTTCCCGTCGTGCCGGGGTATCTTCTTGGCTTGGACGGGCTGTATAGAAGAGTGAATTTGAAACTGGCAACCAGCTGGTAGGCCTATGCCCTTCATGGGCTGATGAGCCAGACATACATACTGTCTTGGACAATGTATGCTAAATGATGGTCGCCAAATTTACTGCAGTAATATTCAAGAAGTAACAATTTTTATGTAAAAAAACAAAATTTTTATTTGTGTTCTTGCAATGTGTTATATATCCGACTTGAAAAAAAGATTCCGTGAGTCATTTTATCACATGAAATAATGCAATTTCACTGCCACACTTTGTACCTATCCAATACCATCTCACTATCATCTAGTATTATTGATATTAATCAACTATGCTTTCACCACAACTTAGAGTTGAAATAATTCAATGATTTTTTCTTATTCATATTTGTCTTATTAATTTGGTCTATTTTCACATTGTTGTTCTTTATTGAAATTGGTGTATACCGTTGGAAATATAATAAATAAATTAATGATTTGCCTCTGATTCTTTTCCAGATGAGGTACAACCAATGTCAGATAATTCACCCTTTCTCAAACACTTCTTGGTACTAGACCCAGTTCTTGGTACTCAGTCACTGAGCCAATTTGATGTTGAGCAGCCGGCTTCCCCTCCATCCTTCAGCTGCACTCAATGCGATCACAAGTGTACAACCCTCACTGATCTGAACATTCACATCAGAACACATCATGTGGCAACTGAATCAAGTGGGGAAGGTGCTAATAGGACGACAAAACAATCAACATCACAACATCTTCCTACATCAAACATAGAAATAAATCTTCTCAGTTGTGAACTTTGTGATTATAAGACAAAATATCAAAATAATCTGAGAAATCATTTAAGAAGGCATGCTGGAGAAAAACCTTTTATTTGTGAGTTTTGTGCATATAGAGCATCTAAATTAGCAAATTTAAAAGTGCATTTAAAAACGCATACAGGAGAAAAGCCTTTCAGCTGTGAGCTATGTGATTTCAAAGCAATTACATCAAGTCATTTAAAAGTGCATTCAAGAAAGCATACAGGTGAGAAACCTTTTAGCTGTGAACTATGTGATTTCAAAGCAACTGTATCAACTCATTTAAAAGTACATATGAGACAGCATACAGGTGAGAAACCTTATAGCTGTGAGCTATGTGATTTCAAAGGAATTACATCAAGTCAATTAAAAGTACATATGAGACAGCATACAGGTGAGAAACCTTTTAGTTGTGAGCTATGTGAATACAAAACAATTAGATCAGGTCATTTGAAACTTCATATGAGAAGAAAGCATACATTGAAGAATCCTCTCAACATTGAGGTCGTGAATAATCAACAGATTTTGCAGTGAGTTTAATAGTGTATTGTGCAATATGTGTTAGGATTTAGAAGATTGAGTTTACAACAAATTGATGTATCCACCCGAGTCAAATAGGCGAGGGTAGAATATGATATGAGTTTCTCACTCAAGTTTTGTACAATTATAGTTCAAATTAACAACAAGAAATCATCGTTTCACTACAAAAATAACCTCAAAACTGTTTGAAATACAGCTGTCTCTTTTCAAATTTTGTGTATTGTGCCTGGTTGCTCACTGTGTCATTGAAAGTGATTATTTGCTATGTGCTTGTCACCAGTGGCGGTGATAGCCCTCAATGAATGAAGGGTCCAAGGGTGGGCCCAGGACATATCAATGGGTGGGCCAGCTATTGAGAGCCAAAATTCGCTTTGCCCTTCACCTAAATTACAATTGGCAATTTACCTAATTGGCAAATTACAGCTTGGCTGATCATGTGACAGGTAAGGCCCGATTCCGACAGAAATAGCCTACTGTATATATAGGACAAGGATGATCATATGAAATGTATAAATATATAGCTCAAAGACACATTTCCTTCACCTTTACAATTAACACAGAAGGTATGGGAAGTGTACATGCTGATCATATTATCTTTTGTATGAAACAAATGTCTCAATTCACATCAAAGAGACATCGAACGTTCACTTCCAATTGATGTCTCTATGCCCTATTCACGATCACTTTTGGCGAAATAATAAACAAACTTTTTGAGTGTGTAATTACGGGGTGACTACCTTGGTCTCGACAAACCTTAACCTATAAACGACGTAGCGTAGACACGTCATAGCATTGGCAATGCGTATATGTGCCTGTGTCAATTTTTTGTCGAGTCGATTGACTATTGTATCGATGCTGTGGTTTGTCATCAAAACAGTTGCAGCCCTATGTATTTACGTTGTGGGTCTGTTTACTTCGTCTCAAGTCATCGTGAATGAGGTATTATTATAATATATTTCTACTATTTTTCTAGTAATGCATATAGCATTACAGCTAATAGGCTTTCATTTTTATGTAATCAAACTCCTCACTCAAAAATATCATTGCAGTTGAGAACTCATTCAACAAGTAGCTTTTTAAAAAATCAATTTATTGTAAAAACATCACAAAACAAACATCCGTAACAAAATTACAAAACATGAAACAGTTATTCAATATGAACAAAGATGCTAATGATTGAGAACAAAATTTGAGATTGGTCGAATGCACAGTTTCTTACACAAAAGTATTCATACAATTTTCTCCTCAATCATTATTACAATGGTTATCAGGTAATTATACCATTCTAAACCCTAATGCAGCCAAATACAATATTTCAAATTTCAATACAATGCAAATAATTATTGTCCCAATTGCACCAGTATTCTTATTCAAATCAACTTAATTCAAACTACAAATCCAATACTGAATTTATTTTATGCATAACTTCAACATAAATCATGTTATTATACATGAACTACTGTTGTTTTGTGAGAGCCTTTAAAGCACGAATGATATATAAGTTAGAGTAGGCTACGTACAAGCGAGCGAGCCTATCGAGTGCTTGAAATATCTCAGAGTGCTTCAGGCCGGCATTACACGATAACATTTTCTATTACATAAAATGAGATCATATCAAAAGAGATGAAAATATGAATTCGTTCTTTCATTTATTTCCATATGATTAGATACGTAATAGAAAATATGATATTGTAATACCAGCCGTTGCATATACACTATCTTAACAATGACTATTAGTATGCAGCATGAGCTTGTAATAATAATGCAAATTCATATTCACTGTCACTGGGTCCAACTGTCTGCTTGGTTTGCGTTTTTTTCTCGTGTTTAAATATTTCCACTTACATCTTTTACTTTTTTATTACATGTTTGGATAAGCAATAAATAATGAAACAGTGTCAAAGATGTATACTATTAAATCATAATCAATTATTTATAATATTATGAAATATCATGAGCCCATTATGCAACGGTTTTGAAAATCCCTTTCGAATTATTGATCTAGCTGTTTCGATGTCCATTATGATTTAGAATTTTTGGGAACACTCTCAGCTGATATTATTATTAATGTAACAATAAATTTGTTCCTGTTTACTTTTGTAATAATGGCTATTACACGTGAATGGATTTAGCAAAATCGTGCATTCACAATGAAAAGGAATATACTGAATCAGGTTACTGGAGGCTTATTATACCGGTAACTGAAAAAATATAGTTTAAATTTGATTCTTATAGATCCAAGAAAATAATATCAACTGAAAAAAATCAACTAATAACAATGTCCTGAGTGATAAAAAAAGGTATAACGTTTTATTTATAATGTACCGGTAATTCATTTGTATTAGAGTTTATACTTCACATAGATTGAATAATTGAAGAACTGAGGAAAAGTCTCGTGCTGAAAACATTATGTAGATAACACTTGTATTTTCATCTTAATTTAAAGGAAGGTTTCATTATTGTTTCATCTGATAGTCAAAACTCTCAAGTATATTTTTTTTTTTTTTTTTTGCTGTGGATGATGCCCATAGAAGTATTTTAATTCACTTGTGCATGGGTAATGGAGTGTGCGAGGGTGATTTATGAGGTTCATAAACGACCATGCCTCTGGTGGGATTCGAACCCACGACCGGGTAGCGCTAGCGTACTGAAGGTTGTAACGCCCCAGACCACTCGGCCAACCCGGCCGGCAAAAACAAATCAACAAATACAAATCATTCAAATAAAACAAATCATTCAATAATCGACTCAATACGCTTAAAAGAGAACTCGCAAGACTTGTATTTCACAATAAAGTTGAATATTTTTAAATAGCGGGGTTTGTTCCTATTGGATCAATATTTTCATTAATATAAATTTTTCTGATCATCATTGTATCTATCCTGGCACATAAAAAGAGAAATGCAATGCATATTCAAGAATCATCAAACAATTCCGCTAAAAATGTATCAAGTGATAATTTTATGTAAACCAGGTAGTATTTTAATCCTAGCGAATAATATCATACATTTCCAATAAATATGATGAAAATTTGTAGAATTTTTATAGATATGATAATGGAGATTTAAATTCCAGTTTGTTGCCAGTAAGATGCATTGGTTTACTTATGGTAATCTCAGTAAATAGTAAAACGAGTAACATTTTAACAAAAAATCTGTATAAAGTGTTGAATATGATAATTCACACACAGAATCCAGCTTCAAAATCTAGATGGCGAGCTTTTCCACACTCACTTTGAGTTGTTTTTCGCCAACCATTTCTACAGCATTCACCTTTCGTGGAGACTTTCTCGGACTGGGCTTTGAATTCGCCGGCCTGGTTTCAACTTTCAAATCTTTGCCACTTTCAATGAGGTCACTGCGATCCAGGAGCTGGTCCAGTTCTTCGTCTGAGAATCCTGAAAAATAATATTACTTGAATTAATAACAATAATAAATGAAAAGACAAGACGTTGTCAAACCACTGGTTTATTAAAAAATCGAGATTAGTAATAAATCAGTGGTTTGACAACGTCTTGACTTTTCATTTAATATGGATAACTACGACAATATCACTTTAACAACTACTCAAAAGTAATAACAATAAATTTAATTTGAGATCAATCTACTTGGAGGCACTTGGATCCGGCCAAATATAAACTCGAGTTGAAGTAAGTAAGTAGTAGTAAGTAAGTAAGTAGTAAGTAAATAAGTAGTAAGTAAGTAGTAGTAAGTAAGTAGTAAGTAAATAAGGAGTAAGTAAGTAAATCCAATTCAATATCAGTAAGTAAAGTCAGTTCAATAGTATTTATCCGGACAATTAAAGCCAATTAATTGTACAACAGGCTTCCAGAACTGTTCGTATTCGATAGTTGTCAAAAATGTTTTCCGATTTGGTTCGATTCCTAATACGATTGGCGATTTTAGACTGTCATACTTCATCTAATTATTATTTGCTCATAAATTATAAACTTAATGAACATCATTTTCATATTGAATTTCACATAGCACGAATATTGATTATTATAGTATGTTATTAAATATTATATGAATCAACCCCTACTCTGTAAGGCTGAGGCCGCACTGCCGGTGGGTAGAGCCTGGAGGGTGGAGGGTAGTTGGTAAATCTATAGAACATATACACCATCCACAGTAATACATTGTAAGAATGGTATGTATTCAGCCGCCATCTTGGAATTCTTAAATATGGACAACATAACCTCAAAAAACAGAATGACGTCATACCATTCATACGATGTATTACTGTGGATGGTGTGTAAGTTCTATAGATTTACCAACTACCCTCCAACCTCCAGGCTCTACCCACCGGCAGTGCGGCCTCAGCCTAAAGGCAGAAAGAGGGTCAAAAAAAGAAGAAGAAGATTAAATATTAAATTATGTTGTAGCCTATAGTCTAAGCAAAGAAGACATTGTGGAAATATGGGGAAATAACTCCAGCACGGTCAATATTGGTTCAAAAATTATTAAATTGGTCTTAAATTGTGAAAAACATTCTGCTCTACAATTTGAGACCAAATCCAACAAATATTGCCCGAGAAGTCATTTCCCCAGCTTTCCAAAATGTCTTCTTTTCTCGACCAGACTGTAGAAGCAGGACTACTAGTTTTCGGAAATACAGTATTCATTTTGAATTAAAAGTAGCCTACAACCAATTTAGGATTCGCAGGTAATACCATTGAGTATGAATTATGAGTATTATATTCATACACAATAAAATTGACATAGAAGTGTATGTGAAAAGATTTTCAAGATCGACTAAGAAAGAGTTTTAAGATCAAGCTTTTTATTTTGGAGGTGCTTCATACTCAATTGAAAGGAATATTTAAATTACAAAGTAGATACCAATTCCCAACTTTATATTGATCTACATACAACTACGAATTACTTTATTACTATTCCAATTCTATGGATTCATGATAAAAAAAATTGATAATGCCGTCAATAGAACTATTAAAAACTCACCACATGGATTGGAATGTACAAACGATGACTCCTTTCTCTCCTTCAGCAATGCGGCTAGTTCTTGTAAGTCCAATAAAGGTGCTTCATTTAGCTTGAAAACATCTGTAAGGAAATAAAAATACATAATTGAAACTCTAGTTCAAGAGAAGTGGTTCCAATTCAAGTATAAGATTAATTTACTTCATATTAAATTTAAATCATAATTCACAGTAAAATTACTGTAATATGAAATGGACTCATATAGTTCGGTAGATTACTGCTAATGACATGAAATCACTGTTGGACTTTCCAACTATTCTAGTATAGTATAGTATAGTATAGTATAGTATAGTATAGTATAGTATAGTATAGTATAGTATAGTATAGTATAGTATAGTATAGTATAGTATAGTATAGTATAGTATAGTATAGTATAGTATAGTATAGTATAGTATAGTATAGTATAGTATAGTATAGTATAGTATAGTATAGTATAGTATAGTATAGTATATATAGTTAGTATATAGTATATAGTATAGTATAGTATAGTATAGTATAGTATATATAGTATAGTATAGTATAGTATAGTATAGTATAGTATAGTATAGTATAGTATAGTATAGTATAGTATAGTATATAGTATAGTATAGTATAGTATAGTATAGTATAGTATAGTATAGTATAGTATAGTATAGTATAGTATAGTATAGTATAGTATAGTATAGTATAGTATAGTATAGTATAGTATAGTATAGTATAGTATAGTATAGTATAGTATAGTATAGTATAGTATAGTATAGTATAGTATAGTATAGTATAGTATATATATAGTATAGTATAGTATAGTATAGTATAGTATAGTATAGTATAGTATAGTATAGTATAGTATAGTATAGTATAGTATAGTATAGTATAGTGTATAGTATAGTATAGTATAGTATAGTATAGTATAGTATAGTATAGTGTATAGTATAGTATAGTATAGTATAGTATAGTATAGTATAGTATAGTATAGTATAGTATAGTATAGTATAGTATAGTATAGTATAGTATAGTATAGTATAGTATAGTATAGTATAGTATAGTATAGTATAGTATAGTATAGTATAGTATAGTATAGTCTGGTCAAGCAAAGAAGACATTCTGGCCGGGTGGGTAAACTATTCCGGCTCAATCAATATTGGTTCAAATTATAGAGAAAGAATGTACAATTCAAGACCTAATTTATAGTTTTTGAACCAATATTGACCGAGCTGGAGACATTTTTCCATCTTGCCAGAATGTCTTCTTTGCTCGACCAGACTTACTTCAGGCTATTTTTCTTCTCTCGATATTTGATTCATCTTTCCATTCAAAGCTGTTTATTACGTCATAGTATGCACCCAACAGTTAAATTACTCCTACTTGCAATTAAAATCACATTTTTCTCATTGGTCTATCTTTCATTGTAAACATTTATGCCTCGTGTTTATGTATTTTCATCATTTCATTTTTGTTAGTCAATGGCTCAACAGCCCAAGAAGGGCCTAGGCCTACCAGCTGGTTGCCAGTTTCATATTCACTCCACTATACAGTCCGTCCAGCAAAGAAGACACCCCGGCAAGACGTCTCATAATTATTTGCCATAATTCCTTGGATACTACAAGAGTCTATTCTAATTGATCAAGTAGATTCGTACCAGCATTTGATTCAATGGTGCAGTAATTGATGGCGACTTGACCAATGAATCAAATACATCTATTTATTTATTTATTATTGACTTTTTACAAGACGAAGTTAGGACTCATAGGTCTTCTCTTACCTACTACTTACACTTAATCTACGCACTAAGCATAAACTTTGACTCGAGCATCCCAGGCATAAATGCAAATAATAGAACAATTAAAATAGATTACAACTGAAACTGGGTGATTTAATGGAAAAAATTGCTTACAAAATAATATACCAAAGTTTCAAGGTGGTGTCTTTTCATTCAATATATTGGATATAGTCTGTCCAAGTAAACCCTCTAGCAAGATGAGAAAATGACACCAGCTCGGTCAATATTGGTTCAAAAATTATTGATTTGGTCTCAAATTATACATCAGAATGTTTCCTACAATTTGAGACCAAATCAATATTTTTTGAACCGATATTCACCGAGCTGGTGTCATTTTCTCTTCTTGCCAGAGGGTCTTCTTTGCTTGGACAGACCATAACTACCACAATATCACTTTCACAACTACTCAAATAGCTATTTGTCAACTTACCAGATTTCATGACGACTTTCTCCATCATTTTCTTGTTATTTGCGCACTTGACAATTTTCTCGTCAAAGGTACCGGCCACTGTCAGCCTGTAGACGACGACTGGCTTTGTTTGCCCAATACGGTGTGCTCTGTCCTGGGCCTGCATGTCAACCATTGGATTCTGAAAAAGATAGGACAATGATTTTTACAACACAGTATATGAATACAGTTGAATATCCTCAAATAATAGGCGTATTTTTCCCCAAAGTACCAAATTACGCCGTTGCAGCGCTACAGTCGCCATTTAGCGAATGCGCGTTGTGTAGCCACACACGCCATTAAGGGACCATCCGATCGAGTCTACATTTATTTGTGTAATTTTTAAAATTCCTTTTCCAGAAAAAGACTTGCCCAATGCAAGAAAGTGTGCTCATGGCTTCAAATCGGTTGACGTTCATTGCCAAATCAGTGAGGTAAATACCAAGGTGTTTAGAATAGTAGATGTGAAATAGCTGGCTGGGAATGTTATGATTCTAAATAAGTAAAGTGAATGGTAAATATAGTCTGACCAAGCAAAGAAGAGCCTCTGGCAAGATAGGAAAATGACTCAAGCTCGGTCAATATTGGTTCAAAATCATTAATCAGGTCTCAAATTGTAGATCACATTTTTTCCTACAATTTGAGATCAAATTGTTTATTCTTGAACAAATAATGACCAGGCTGGAGTCATTTTCCCATCTTGCCAGAGGGTCTTCTTTGCTTGGCCAGACAATACAACATGAATGATGGAATGGTGCGAGAATGTGTTAGGGCCTTCAGTGATGGCCGCAACACCATTCAAGTGAACATCAGTAATGGCTGCGGAAGGTCTCCCCAAAGTTCCTCAAGTTTGTTTATTTTGTCTCAAGTTATCGTGAATCATAGGATATAGATTTACAACTTAGTAAATATGTTAATAACTTTGACTTCAACAACAGTACTCTTTTATACTGTTGTATAGATATTAGTACACTAGGTTTTAGGTCAAAATGAGATAAATTGAACTTAATAACAAGTTATTGAACAGCTGTATGGCGACTTTTTGTATACATTGGACCATTTGTTTTATACATTTTATTTGAATACATGACTTATTAAAATCATATCAGCATGTTCAAAGGTCTGATTCAGACAGAAGGGATATAGGACGCGGACGGGACGAGGACACGACGTTCACAGAGAAGGTACATGGGATGAACGGGGCGCGGACATGCTGGGCCCTATTTCACAACGTAACAAGTCTTGTCACTAACTATGATTTATAACAAATTTACTAATCCAGCTGATTACAGGCGTTTCACGAACGTACAATTGTAGACTTGTGATAACATGTGAATTTTAACAATTTTACAAGCATTCCGCCGGTTATGAAAAGTGTTTCACGAACGTTGGCATGGTAACGAACAAGTCTTGTCAAAAAAACTTGTAATTAACCATGAAATTTCTACCTATCAATAGACCTAAGTAAGTGAGTTACAAGTGTTAATAAAGATGCTTTTCAAGGCTTCAATATGATTTTCAATGATTAGAACTATTTTATATTGTTTCTTCGTACATTTTATTATGCCAAATATGAGTCTAGAAATCTTATTTAATAAATTAGAAAAATCATCAGTACCAGTAGAATATAGGCTATGTTTATAACATGTGAGATGAGGGGAGACCACTCCAAGCTCACTATAATATTTTTTTATTCAAGTAATGGATCTAAATGGATTGAAAATGTCTTATTAATTAATTATTATTTTTATTCCAAATAACATGAGGGTTGAGCGATTTGAATTTCTAATGATTGATTCATTTTCAAAATCAATTTTATCAATCTATCTTTACCACAAATAATTCAAATTTCAACCAAAACTATATCAGTGCAAACTATGGAAAGTATCGAAAACCAAAACAGATGGCACTGATGGGTGGGAACACTTGTCAAATTGTAGAATTGTAAACTTGTAGCTCATTCCGTTTGTGAAACGCCTGTAATTAACAACTTGTTATCACAAGTACTTGTCAGTAACCATGGTTAATAACAGGACTTGTTGCTTTGTGAAATTGGGCCCAGATCAAGTGATTGTAATAATACTTTTCATTGAAATGAAATGTATAGACCAATGCATACTAAGAGACGTCGGCACAGCTGTTCAATTACTTGATATTAAATTCAATTTATCTCATTTCAAGAATAAATACTATGGAATGTGATGAGTGGCATAAGTATAGTCTGTCCAAGCAAAGAAGACCCAATATGGCAATATGAGAAAATGACTCCAGTTTGGTCAATATTGGTTCAAGAATTATAAATGTGGTCTTAATAGTAGATCAAATTGTTTCCTACAATTTGAGATCAACTTGATAATTTTTGAACCAATTTTGACCGAGTTGGAGTCATTTTCCCATCTAGCGAGAGGATCTTCTTTGCTTGGACAGACTATATGTTGACTGGTCAAGCGAAGAAGACATCCTTAGAAGAGTTGAACTCCAGTTCTGTCGATATTAGTTCACAATTTGTAAACTTGACTCAAATTCTAGATCAAAATGTTTCCTACAATAAATTATTGAGACCAAATTTACTGATTTTGAACCAATATTGACCGAGCTGAAGTAATTTTACAATCTTGCCAGAATGTCTTCTTTGCTCGACCACACTATAATAAGTGACATAAGTACCCAATCGCTGTTGAATATGATGACGGTATCGGCAGCGGTGAGGTTGATACCCAGCCCGCCAGCCCTGGTCGAGATGAGAAACACAAAAATATTGGGATCGGTGTTGAACGCGTTGATGTCCTCTTTGCGATCCATCAGATTGCACTGTCCGTCCAGCCTCACGTAGGTGTGGTTCAGCATAGACATAAACTCCTCCATTAGGTCCAACAGCATGCACGATGTCGAGAACAGCAGAACCTGTAAAAAAAGCAATTTGGATATCTCAGTATAAATATACTTGAATTACTCATATTTTACATAAATAGAAAGAGAAATATGAGCCAAATTCCTTCTCCCATAACTATAGTACACGTGACATCCAACAACAAATATATACACTATAGAAAAATAATAAATGTGCATTAAAAAATAATTCAAAAAGGGTAGCCTACTTGATAATTATTTAAAATAAAAACTATACACTGATACTTCTTTTCTTCTAGGAATACTGTATTTTTGAAACTTTAAAAAAATTATTACAATCAGAGTATTTAATTAACCTTGTATAATAATAACTGTATAGGTGAAGTCTGGTCGAGCAAAGAAGACATTCTGGCAAGATGGGGAAATGACTACAGATCAGTCAATATTAGTTCAATAATTATAAATTTCTTGACTGAGATATATTACCGATAATGCAGTCACAAGTTTTTACAAGAAGAAACTGTACGGGTGAAGTTCGGGCCAGCAAAAAAGACATTCAAGAAAGATAGGAAAATGACTTATAAATTTAGGATCAAGAATTATAAATTTCTTTACTAAGATTATCACCGACAATGCAGTCACAAGTTTTTACAGAAAGGAAAGTGTTAGGCCTACATGATACAGCAGCTCGTCATGGATCAAGGAGCCACTTTCTTATAAATTCAATCTCAAATTGCAGAAAACTTTCTGCTCTACAATTTGAAACCAAATTTATAGTTTGAGAACCGATATTGACCGAGCTGAGGTCATTTTCCCATCACCTGTATTTTTCCAATTCACCCCTAATCGAAAAATACACGAATGCCAAACTTTTTTCAAATTAAATATTATGCTGTATAATATTTCATTGTTACAGAAAATGCTATGCTAATCGTTATAAGAGCTGACACGCTCACAGCAGCTTCTAATAGAGCGGAAAATACTAAAAAGCAAGGAATAAACTGAAAACAGGAGGGTAATGCGTGTTTTCTCATTCAATTGGGTAGAAATATTGTTTTAAATGCCAAAAAACATCAACATTCAATTGCTACAGAGGATGTTAAGCTCATAATTAGATGAATTGACACAACTGACATGTTGACATGAACCTCTCACAGCAGGGATGATGCTACAAAGCAAGAAATAAACTGGAAATAGGTGGACTAATGCATGTTTTCTCATTCAATTGGGTAGGAATATTGTTTGAAATGCCAAAAACAATATCGTTTTATTGTTGAAGAGGATGCTATACTCATATTTAGATAAGCTGACACGTTGATGTGCCTTTGACAGCAGTGATGATTTCACATAGCAAGGAATAAACAGGATATAGGATGACTAATGCGCGATTCCTTATCCAATTAGGTGAGAGTATTGTTGAAAATGCTAAGAACATCATACTTTTATAGTTACAGAGGATGCTATGTTCATAATTACATGGGCTGACACAACAGTCATATTCACATCATATCAATGACAGTGATGATGCTACATAGCAAGAAATAAACTGGAAATAGGTGGACTAATGCGTGTTTTCTTATTCAATTGGGTAGGTATATTGTTGAAAATGTCAAAAAACATCAACATTCTATTGCTACAGAGGATGTTGAGCTCATAATTAGATGAGTATATGCATAGCTTCCTTTAATAGAAGGCCATGGCCTAAAAATTGACAACTATGTAGAGTGGGAAATTGTGTCCATTTAAAAGCATTGAAATCATATTCCAATCAGCTGTTCTAATGGATGCGTTTCTTGTGTGCGTTCTCACATTTGACTTGCTACAAATCATAAGCTATTTTAATAAATAACTGTCTATTCTTACTCTTTCTTGCTTATCTCTATTACAACCTATTAAAAAAACACAAAAGGAATTCTATACAAAGAGTTTCATGAACGTTTTTCATGGAAATTATGCTCAAAGAGAGAAAAACCAAGTCAACATGCATGATTTGTACCTGTACCTGATACTTTCATATGAAAAGACTGTGTCTACGGTGCGACGTTGCCATATTATTAGGGCAGGGCCTTTTATTAAAGGAAGCTATGGTATATGTCAACTAGCAGTCCGATTATCAGACGATCAGCTGTCGATTGAACTGTCAGTTCAAACTGACAGTCGATATGGATCCCAATGTTAATCAGATTGGATCTAAGACAGATGCTGAAATATGTCATTACTAATAACCTAATTGAATCAAATTCGATTACCTTATGTCCTCTTTGTTTCAGCTTTGCCAATAATGCTTCCAAAACCAGAAATTTGCCCGAAGCCTCGATTATGTCTCGGCTGACGTAGAGATACTTCTTGTCTTTTTCACAGGTGATGGGCATGTTGACCAGGTATGGATGGTTGACAATGTGCAACAACGCCATGTGCGGTTTTTGCATTTTGATCCTTTCCATAAACGCAACTTCTTTGCCACCTGCTTTCAACCTGCAAAATACAATATTAAAATAGTATATTACATAATGAGTGTGGGAAAGGCGTTTTTACATACAAATAAATTATGTTTACAAACGAGCCGTTAGGCGAGTTTGGAAAATAATTATGAGTTTGTAAACCTTCCCACACGAATTATGTACATTTCTTTTTGTCATACTAGTCTGAGAAGGATTTATTAAAATCTCAAACAACTGAAAACATTAACTAAATCCAACATAACCTCAACACAACAGCTAGCACAGAAGCACTCAGTTCATGGCGGTTCAATCGACTTGTTAATTCATACGTCGGAATTCGGAAAAAACAGCTGGACAAAATTTTGAGTGCTATAATTATCATTTTGATGATGATTAGTGCTGTAATCATCATCGAAATGATTATTCCCGCATTCAGAACAGCTGATGTTTGATTCTCTGTAAACAGCAATTTCCCAAACGTAAATTTAGCTTGGAAAGTTGTTTATTGTATACGAGTATGGGAAAAAACGTTAAGTTATTATCAATTTTATAAAAATCAAGGATTGATTGACAAGAACTGTCAACAAGTGAAATAGAATAATGAATAAATATCTACTATATTAAATTCATTTCTCTTCAATTTGAGACCAAATCCCCACTTCTTTGATTAGTGGTTCATGTGCTACAGCGATTTTTGAAAACTCTTAAACCCCCTAAAACTGAATAATTCAACACAAAAGGCTAGCTAAAACTATTGGGATTGACTCATAGTTCTATATTTCTTTTCTTGATACCCAAGATTGTACTAAATATTGTTCGTACGACCAAAAATATCATATATGCATGGGATTCGTCGAATCCATCCCTATTGCCTAGTTTATACGATGCCAATTGGCGAGGCAATTGTAATAAGGCAACTGATGCCGGGCGCAAACAGCTGATATTGTCAATAAGAGTTTTTATTTGGCAATGCCTAGATGATGGGTTTAAAACAAAAAGAATCAATAGATACTTTACATCAGCTGTAAATTTCAGAAGACAATTTTCTCGCCAATTGGCATCGTATAAACTAGGCATAAAGGACAGCAGAACTTAGCTGGAAATTAGACTTCAGCGCTCTCTTTTCTCTCTAATACGAACTACTCCAGGACCTTCATTCCATGTTTACATGACCGAAAATTGTAATAATTATAACAAAATTCCAATGTTTATTTGTGATAGAATGAGTTAACAAGAATATATCAGAATGAAATGCTTAGCTTTAGGCAACTAGTAAACTTTTTGTACACTTGGCGCGCTGCCCGCGTTGCCCTATATTCTCAATTATTATTATTCCCTCATAAATTTTGAATGGTACGTCATGACGGTACTTATGATAGATAGTAAATAAATAGAAAATGATAGTAAAGACTTACCTATCAGCCCATTGCTTGCACTTGGGTAGATGTTTCAACGCAAAGAATTCATTTCGTTTTGGAGATTTGAATTTAGTGGTAGCACCTCTCAAGCTACCGTAGACAAAATCGTCATCTTCCTCATCAAAAGAATTCTTATCTTGAAAGTAGAATCTATACGATCGAGAAGATTTTCTCTTGGCTGGAAGCTCGTCCTGAAACATTACATTTTAATCTATACAAATCGTATTTTCTCAAAATCATCAATTTCTATGATTACAAAGTTTATGATTTCTAAGTTACAAAGTTTTTTGTCTAAAACTATCTTCTAATAATACTTTGAAAATGGGTAATTTTTCCCAATAAATCATCACGATTCGCATTACTATTTTCAAGCTATATGAAATATTGATAAATTAAATTAAAATCAAATACCCTTTTTTTTTAAAAAAAAACTTTAAAATTGTGCATAAGTTGAAGTATGTTTTATATAAAATATATAACCATGGTGTTTCTTTTCCAGAAAGAAGGTGCCTAACTTTAGATGATTTCTGGGGGTATATGGAACTTTTTTGATACTTGATGGAAGGAATAATCCTTTCTCCGAAAACACGGTATAAGTTGTTACCCATTTAATATTCCTTTAAATTACAACCATACCCAACATAATATGGTTTAAAATTATGTTTAAACGTTCTACTTCTTTTTCGTAACCCCCTTCTGCCATTACAGCGTAGGGGTATGTTTAAACGCAATATTATTGAATATAGTCTATCCAAGCAGATAAGACATTCTGGCAAGATAGGAATTAGACTCCAGTTTGGACAATATTGTTTCAAAAAAGATAAATTTGTTCTCAAATTGTAGATCAGAATGTTTCCTAAAATTTGAGACAAAATTTACAGATTTTGAACCAATATTGACCGAACTGGAGTCATTTTCCCATCCTGTCAGAATATCTTCTTTGCTTGGACAGACTGTAATAATGATATTTTTCTCTTGTGACCTCGCAATGTCTACCTGGCAATATGAGTAAGTTATGCATGAATCTCAATCCAACAATTTTCACATATAAATAATACATTTATTAGCATTGTCGTTATCTTCCAAGAAGATATCTTGTGAAGTGTTTCGGTATTATTAGTTAATAATAATGGTTTGAATTCTAAAAAAAAAATCTTTTTTAAATGGCTGATTAAAATAACTATAACCCACATGGTTTTCCATGTTTCCATCTAGTAAAAATTAGGTTATATGGCGAAGTGGAACAACCCTTGGGTCTGCCCACTACTGAAAACCATACGCTAAATAATAATTTTAAGAAAAAATATTTTTTCGCTACACTTCACGGAAATAAGCTGCTTACCAGTCCCTATGTAGACTAGGAAGTCGTCATTTACATACATAATCAATCAGCTGTTGTCCTCGAGCGGAAAGAAGTCCTTTCCATACAAGGACCATCACTTTCCAAGCGTGGACAGCTGACGCCATCTAGCGAGAGAAAATGCAACTACAATGGACCATCACTTTCTTTGAAACTGCCAGAAATTTGTCAAAAACAAGAAACTTTGTATTGCTATTGTACAATTTAGGATGATCGTACAAAAACTATCATTAGCTTAAACATTTCTGGACTAAGAAAAGAAAATCGAATATTCTGATAGTTATTAAGTAATATCCATTTGATTAAATCAAAAATTTTGGATGCAAACTTTCAATACTTAGCAGTTCAGCTTACTCCAGATTCAGCTCAGCCAAAGCTAGTATAGTAAGTTATCTGGTCTCAGCTGTTCTTAGATTTCATTAATCCTATTTGTTTTGTTCATCCATGAAATTGGATTGATAATATTTATTTGAAGTGTAGCGAAAAAAATTATACACAACTCGCCCAGGAAGTTTTTTACGGTATCCGGAATTATTCCCAGGCTTGGCAAGCCTCGCCCGGGAACTATCCTCATACCGTAAACTTTTCCTTCCCAGGCTTGTGGCGTAATGTACTATTACTCACCGAGTCTACGACAGGGATTTCTTTGTTTTCCAAGGATTTGGTGATTACATACTCATACAATTCCATCTGCATATCTGTCATGGGACAATACACCACAACTTCCTTTTTGGGAGGAATGTCAAGAGCAATATCGTTTTTAGTGCGTCGGAGCACAAATGGAAACAGAATCTGAAAAATAAATACAATTTCAAAGTAACAACAAAATAAACATTTAGAGAAAGTCATAGCCCACTATCCAATGTACCTATTCGTTGTGTGCAAGTGGGTGGAAAGGATATTTTTGGCGATCGAGGCGCTATTGGCGGATCATTTCGGCGAAAAATTGAGTGAATTAACATTGGAGGAGATAGGGCTAAACCTAAAATAATGTCCTGGAGAATTTGTTGTGTTCTGGATTGTAAAAATAAAACACGCAATGGAAATTTCAAGTTCTACACTTTTCCAGTTGCCATACATAAGTTTCATCAATAAAAATAATGGTTCACTGCATTGAATAAATATTGATAGGTGAAGCTAACCTAATTGTTTTGTTTACGTGCAAAAGAATTTATCGATCAAGTAGGACCATGGAGTGCTCCATTCTAACCTGTACATGAGGTAATGTACATGAATAGTTTTTATGTTAGTTAATCTAATAAGCTGTTACTATCAACGCAAAAACTCTATTAATTATGTTTTAATAAGGAATATTCATATCATTCAATTTTTCAAATAAATGTGAGCTTGCGCCAATTTTTCATTTTCATGTAAGATAACTTATCAGCTGTTATCTCAAAGTTTTTGTCGACTCTCAAATACATCTGTTTGCGGTTGTCTGCTCTCAAATACTTGAAAACTAGGATTTTTCTAATATAATGAGCTATAATACTATCAATAACTAACATTCATATCCTAAATATCATGTTCTAATTACTGAGAAATGCATGAAGCAGCAAATAATACCATTCCAATTATAAATGCGTTTTTCCCATTTAGCGCTATGCTTTGTATGCTAAAACGCGTAGAAAAGTACACACGATAATCCACCAGAGCGCAGCACGGTAGATGCTCATAGCGAATAGCCTGATTGAGCAAATAAGTCATTAATTCTGGCAATATAGGGGAAATGACTCCAGCTTGTTCAAATTGTAGGAAACATTCTGCTCTACAATTTAAGATCAGACTATACGTGAGCTATAGTCGAATATCTATCCATATTCCAGATGTACTATAATCTGTCCCAGCAAAGAAGATCCTCTGGCAAGATTAGAAAATGACTCCGAATTAGTCAGTATTGGTTCAAAAAATATTGATTTGGTCTCAAATTGTACATCAGAATGTTTCCTACAAATTGAGACCAAATTGATAATTCCTGAATCAATATTTACCGAGCTGGGGTCATTCTAGTATCTTGCCAGAATGTCTTCTTTGCTCAACCAGACTATACCTACAACCTTTTATAGTATCTTGATTGTAGCTTTCAATTATTATTGCCAATCACAACAATGTTCAAATTCATTGTTCAACATTACTTCACTGAATTCTATTTTTTAAAAAGTGCAATGATTCAATGATTTATTTCAGCCAAAAAATACATAAAGTAAGTTACATTAGGCCAAGTCATAATACAATACAAGATATTCAAATCTAATGAAATAAAGAGCCAAAGTACTTTGAAACCGCATCTCACCAAAGTTATTATAGTCTGTCCAAGCAAAGAAGACCCTCTGACAATATGGGAGCATGACTCAAGCTCGGTCTATATTGGTTCAAAAATTATCAATTTGATCTCAAATTATAGAGCAGAATGTTTTCTACAATTTGAGAACAAATTGAAATTTTTGAAACAATATTGACCGAGCTTCAGTCATGCTCCCATCTTGTCAGAGGGTCTTCTTTGCTTGGACAGACTATAGATGTAGGGTTGATGATTGCTGGAGCCTATAACTTCTTGTCAGTCCAAGCTAAAAATACATTCTGGCAAGATGGAAAAATGACTCCAACTCGGTCAATATTAGTCCAAAAAATATGAATTCAACCTCAAATTGTAGAGGAAAATGTTTTCTACAACTTGAGACCAAATTTGTAGTTTCCAAACAAATATTCACCGAGCTGGAGTCATTTTCCCATCTTGCCAGAATGTCTTCTTTGCTCGACCATACTAGAGACAGATAACTTTTCTGACTCTGCCTTCATGTACTATTGTATTGTTGGCTATGAATATATTGAATTTGACTATACTAGTAATATGAGTTATAAGTTTTTTATCACATATATCAAGCATACATTGATCACAATGAACACACCTGATGTAGAGTGGAGACCATCTGTTCTTCTCTCTCTTTCTGCAGAATTTTCTCGGCTTCTTTCCCGGCGTTGTTCAGGTCAAGCCATGTGTTGAAGGTGGTTATATCGTTGAACATATCGGGTAGCAAAAAGTGCAGCAGTGTCCACAATTCTGTCAAGTTGTTTTGCAAAGGTGTGCCGGTCAATAGGAGGCGATTGTGCGAGTGGCATGCGGTGAGTACTCTGTTAACATTAATACATGAATTAAAAATAAAGAATGACATCAATTTTACAGTTACATTGGTTATTTATCAGTTTTTGGTGAAGATTGTAATTTATTTATTCAGTTTCAAGTGAACTATGATTCAAGTTTCAGTTTCAAGATGATCATGTAAGGTACTAAAGTATTGTCTGTCCAAGCAAAGAAGACCCTCTGGCCAGGTGAAAAAATGACTCCAGCTCGGTCAATATTCGTTTAAGAATTATAAATGTGGTCTTGATAGTAGATCAAATTGTTTCCTACAATTTGAGATCAAATTTATAATTTTTGAACCAATATTGTCCGAGCTTGAGTCATTTTCCCATCTTGCCAGAGGGTCTTCTTTGCTTGGACGTCAATAGTTATATGTTTAACGCTGTACGTAAGCACAACTATCAGCAAATAGCAGGTTGAGATGGAGGTTTACAAACTAATGTTTTGGACTAATACCAATGTTCACTTAGACGTACTATCAAATAAATTTCTGGTTACAACGAATATTGCATGAATCTTGTTACCTATGACAACTATTTTCAGTTTAGAGGGACTTTGCGTTCACGCTGTACTATATAAAATATATACGGTAACCAACCAATTTGAGCCAAATATTTTCATTTCCAGATGAATATCAGTTTATAAATCACACACTACTTTTCCTAGTTGTGAAACAAAACATATTACTTCTAGTACTGAATTTAAAATTTCACACTATACCCTATTCACAATGACTTGAGAGTAAAATAAACAAACTTTTTGCTTGTGAGCCCAAGAGCTCGTCTGGGCAGAACCTCAGAAACAAACAACTTGTGAATAAGGAAATTTGATAACATAATCCAAATTTTTTATTCATTTTTAGTGATAAGTTAAAATTTCTTATATAACTGACCGGTTGAGCTGAGTCTCCTTGTTTTTGATGCGATGTCCTTCGTCAATAATGATGAACTGCCAGTTGATGCCAGTCAGCACCTGGCTCTCCATTAATGGCATTTGATAAGAAGTTACAACCACTGGCATCACGGATTTCATCTTATCATTTATTTTGACCGGCTTTGTCAACTTCTTGCGCAAAGCATAACGCTCCTCGGCATTGCCATAAAACAGTACAACCGGAACCTAAAACATAATTTCATTATTTATTTATTTTATCACAATAATACAATATTGAGCAGATAATAATCAGTTATGTTCTAATATTATTTTATAAAAGAGAACATAATTTTTCGTGGATAACAGTGAGAACAGAACAACTTGAACCTGAGAACATTTCATTATCAGTTATGCTTTAATATTATAGAATGGAATATTTTCAATTAATGTTAACATAATTTTTCGCAGATAACAGTACGATCAAGCATTTATATGTAATAGTTGATTAATTTTTGGCGAGAATATTCTGGATGGCTTCACTATATCATAAATTAATTAGCCTACTCATGTTTCCTTTTTTCTATTGCTACCATCAATGTACCCTTTTCAATACTTTTTTGTAAACAACAAAATAAATAAATAAATTTATTTCCATTGTAAATTGACAAAAAACGTCTGTGATTCCAATTTTTAATTACTGACATACTGATTGCTTATTATGATATAAAGTGGAAGTTGGATGACCAATTGGATTGATCATTCAAAAGAGTTGAATACAGTATAATACGTGATACAGAAAGTTTTTACTTTAGCAAATGATGACTGCGAATTAATGAAAATATTAGTATGAAGCTTTTGAGGAGGCCAAGGTCCATTTAGGTCTGTAGTGCCTCGTAAGTAAGTAAATAGTATAAAGCAAATTATTGACTGCGAGTTAGTTGAAATCGAATAAAAATGACGAATTTTCAATAATTTGTGTTGAGATTTAGAGGATGGACCTCGAACGATTCAGTTGGCTCGAGCAAAGAAGATATTCTGGCAAGATGGAGATATGACTCCAGCTCGGTCAATGCATATATACATATGCGGGTCCCGTTCCAGCTAGTGCCGGGTCGGTCAATATTGGTTCAAAAATAAAAAATTTGGTCTCAAATTGTAGAAAACATTCTTCTCTACCATTTGAGACTAAATTTTCAATTTTTTAACCAATATCGACCGAGCGGGAGTCATTTCCCCATCTTGCCAGAATATCTTCTTTCCTTTGACAGACTTTTTATACCAATGAATCAATATTGTTATTTGTGTGATTATACTAGAATCCCAGTAACTTACCTGAGGCGCAAATCTTTCAAACTCCTGCAGCCAGTTGCTTAAAGTTGATAGAGGTACGACAATTAGATAAGGCCCTGGAACATTCATTTCAATGAGATGGCAAATCAGAGATATGACCTGAATAGTTTTACCAAGACCCATTTCATCAGCCAAGATTCCACTCACTCCGTTCTCAAATAGAACCTAGAACACAAGATCATGAAAATAATTACCAAGAAAAAAAATTTATTCATCATTACCAATAATTGAATCGATTTTATTTTACCAGGAAATACCAGTTCATAATGGGAGGCTCGATAAAACCTTATGTAAATGCTACTTGAAGAAGTTCAGTAATGATATGATAATTTTGTTATGGCATTTGGATTGGGAATTAATCATGTTTTCATTACAACGTTTTACCATTATACAAAATATCTCATAATTTATCAACTACCGTATATTAGTAACTAATATTAATAAATAATAAATACCGTATAATAACTAATAAATAAACTTATATTATTAATACAGTATAGCTGCATCATAGTGATAGATTCTGTGATCGATAAGTGTTGTCAAACCACTGATTCATCAAAAAATCGTGATACCGGTTTCGGTTGATACATCATTATCAATCTCTGGTAAACCTACCAGGTTCCTACGTCATCTCTGGTAAACTTACTAGAGATTGATAATGGTGTAGCAACCGAAACCGGTATCTCGATTTTATAATAGATCAGTGGTTTGACAACATATAGTCATTTCATTTAATATGGATAACTACCACAATATCACCTTCACAACTACTGAAAAGGTTACCCGAATACAATAATACAAAGTTGTTTAGTGCAAATTAATTATTATTTTCAATTGATTGAACAATGTCTTTACTTTACTTTGTGGGTTAAGTGGAAGAGGGGGCTCTTGTGCCTCAACTTCGCCCACATCACTTATGTATTGTACTAAGTGGAAAATAAAAGCATTTTATCTATCTATCTACTTTAACATGTATAAGAATCCAACCACTATGACGCAGCTATATTAATAAAATAATGTATAGAAATATAGTTGATAAAATATGAAATATTTTTTAATAGTAGTTTATGCAACGGTTGTATAATGGGAGCCTTTATAGCATGAGGTGAGATGTAAGTTAGAGCCACGAGCAAAGCGAGTGCTCTAAATATCTCACGAATGCTATAAAGGCCTAATACAACCGTTGCATACACTATTTTATCTACGACCACCAGTGTAGTTATCAGTATCAGACCAGTATCGAGCTATAGACCACCAGTATCAAGCTATCTGTAAGTGTACGCTATTATAAAAATCAACATACCATCGTTTTTCAACTTCTTTTGTCTTCATCCTACTTGAACTGTTATGATAATTAACTTATTACTTGTTAAATATGTTAAAAATAACATATCAGTCAGAACCAAAAAAACGCATTTGACAAGCAACAAAATCGTGAGTGTTGTTGTAAAAGTGAAAGTTATTAACATATTCACTAACAAAGTTATAAGTATATTAAACTATTTAAACTTTGGATTATTCAAATTAGTTAAATATTCAAATACTTAAATTGAAATATTGACGAAAAAATACTGGTAGGCTACTCAATCCCAATTGCAGTTTTGATTTTGAGGTTAGTTGAACACTGTTTACTTTTTATCACCTGATTTCGAAACGAAACAAGGAATGTATCATAAAGTGGAATTTGGACTGTATCGTAAAGTTCCTCCTGTATTGAAAAACGTTCATTACGACACGGTTCTAAGATTCCATTTTGAAATGGTAGTCATTTTGATTTCAATTGTAAAACTGAAATAGGAATTTTTCAATACGCCCATAGATAAATAATAAAATGCTATAATGAGTTATAATTAAAAAATAATTCCTTATCCAAATGCCATAATAAAATTATCATAGCATTACTAAACTTCTTTCAAATAGCATTCACATAAGTAGAAGACGCAGTTGCTATACAATATTGTTCGACTTTTGTAAAAATTCAACTTCAAAGTTGCTGATTTACTGTTGAATAAAAAATAAATAAATTGTAAAAAGTTCAAACTCACCTTTAGCCACTCCAATCCTTTCATCTGATAATCACGCAGAGCTCCACCTTCCAGAAGATTCGGCTGATTCTTAGGCACCGTGAATCCCAGAGAAGTAACCTTGGTTTCTTCAGGGGAACCACTGTCTTCCACTTCATTCTCTTTTGTTTCGGCGTCTGTTTCTTTCTCCATGTGCTGACGATGGGCTTCTTCTACTGCCTGTAATTCATTATCATTTAAAAATTAAACTTTAAACTTTGGGCTATTTAAATTAATTGAAAATCAAATACCCTCTTTAATAAAAAAACGTATTATTTTACAAGTAATACAAAAATGTTACTGTAAAATAATACTTCTAATGTTTTAAAAAAAGGTATTTGATTTTTTATTATATTTTTCAATTCATTATCATTATTGTATAGTCTTTACAAGCAAATAATGCTTTCTGGCAAGATGGGAAAATTACTCCATCTCGGTCAATATTGGTTCAAAAATTATGACAAGTGATATCAAATATACAGTATATTGTTTCCATTTCAGAAGGAAGGTGCCAAACTTCAGAGCATTTCTGGGGACACATGAAACTTTTTTTCAATGCTTGATGGAAGGAATCATCCTTGTGAAACTCTCGGTATAAGTGTAACCCAGTTAATATAGTTATATATTATAACCATACCCAGAATAACATGTTTGAAGATGATGTTTAAACGTAATTCTTGAATATAGTATGTCCAATCAGAGAAGACATTCTGGAGAGATGGGGAAATGAATCCAGTTCGGTCAATAATGGTTTGAAAATAATAAATTTGGTCTCAAATTGTAGAGCAAAATGTTTTCTAAAATTCGAGTACAAATTGATAATCAATATTGACCAAACTGGAGTCAATTTCCCATCTTTTCTAAATGTCTTGTGGCTTGAGTCTACTGTTTTATAAATGAAACACCAAGTCTCACTGTATCTACGATACAAGTAAGGAGGACCTTAATCAATTCTTACTTACTTCTTTTGTTAATACATCACTTATAGCAATGTCAATCTTCTTCTTTCTCCTCTTTGGTGCATTCTCTTTCATCTCTGCATCATCAGGCGATGGTCGTTTGGTTCTTGCATTGGTTTGATTTGCCACGTTTTCAGTCAAAACTCTCCTACTGCTTCTGCCGGCGGTGGTTGTGGTTGACTCTTTTTCTCCAGTACTGGATGAGGTGGCTGGTTTAATATTCTTACTTTTTCTGGAGAAAAAAATTGAAACAATCATTAAGGTTGTAAAAAATGTTCAGGAATTTTCGCACTTAAGAGGCTGGCACCCATTTGTAATCTGCTAACATTCAAGTCTGTAATTATACATCATATTCTCATAGTATATTTTTTGAGATTTTCATTTCACTATGAAGAAATAATATTTTAAATCACAACTTCGTATTTATTCGAACCATACACTTTGAGTTTATCTTAAGAACTAAACGTAACTTATATTCTCTATTGAAAAATAAATAAAAATCAAACACCCTTTTTTTGAAAACACACATACATGTTCTCGGGAGAATGGGCTTAGCTCCCGAAACATGTATGTGTGTTTTATAATTTTAAAGTTTTCAAAAAAAGGGTGTTTGATTTTTATTTATTTTTCAATTATTTTAAACAGCCCTAAGTTTTAAAGTTCTATATTCTCTATGTATATTATCATTCTCATAGTTTTCTGTAGAAAACATTCTACTCTGGAGTTTGAGACCAAATTTATAATTTTAGAACAAAGCTGGAGTCACGTTCCCATCTTTATAGAATGTTTTCTTTGCTCGAGCAGACTATAGCCTAGTACAGTTGATAAAATATGAAATATTTTGTAAATGGTGAAGCATGATAATTTATGGAAATTAAAACTTTAAAAATTATGCACTTCAAATATTATTAGACATTTCATTACAAAAAAAATATGTATATTTAGTCCGTCCAAGCAAAGAAGACAATCTGGCAAAATGAGAAAATGAATCAAGCTCGGTCTATTTTGGTTAAAAAATTATCAATTTGATCTGAAATTGTTGGAAAAAATTTCATCTACTATTAAGACCACATTTATAGTTCTTGAATAAATATTGACCAAGCTGGAGTCATTTTCCCATCTTGCAAGAGGGTCTTCTTTGCTTGGACAGACTATACTATTGTCTTGTGTACTTACTTCTCTTGCTTCAAATCAGAAGATTCCATTTTTTTCAACAGATGGGAGGTAAAGAATTTGCTGGTATTTAGCAAATGCATTAAGCGCTTATAAATTCTTTCTTCTTCTGCCTTTTGTTCTTCCTGAATAACATGATGAGATAAGGTAAATATTACATAATAACAATAAAATAACAACATAATATATTACATAAAAAGAATAATTATTGACAAGTAAACTCAAAATATTGGGAAAAAATCTGTAAAACAATTGAATTATGTCTTTGTGGTGCATAATCATCAGAAAATGTTACCAACTTTACAAATTTTCGTGTAAATTTTTATTAGAAAACAATAGATCCAGTTGATTGGAGTTTATAGGAGGTAAAATCGACCATTACCTAGAATTTTCTGTAATAATAATAATCAATTCAATCCGGATATCGTTATAGCAGTTATAGTCTGTCCAAGCAAACAAGACATTCTGGCAAGATGGGAAAATTACTCCAGCTTGGTCAATACTGATTGAAAAATTATAAATTTGGTCTCAAATTGTAGATAAAATTCTGATCTACAAAGTGAAACCAAATTTATGATTTTTGAACCAATATTGACCAAACTGGAGTTATTTTCCCATCCTGCCAGAATGTCTTCTTTGCTTGGACAGACTATACTATTTCAAGTTTAGCGTGAATCACTTACTTCGCTTATAACAGTTTGTTTATGTCTTCCTCCTCTCATTTCTTTCTTCTTATTAGTTGATGGTGTTTTTGATTTGGGCTGTTGGTCATCTACATGCGATTCATCTTGTTCCACAGAAATGTTTTCCAAACTGGTTTCTTCGTCATGAGTAAACGAGCTGTCATTGGTCTTAGTATCATCATCAATCTCCAATATAACTGAAATAATATAAAAAAACAAAATCAATCAACTTGGAAAATAGAGCTACAGTTCAGTATAAAGCGTGGGACAACAATTATAATTAGGTACTAATTACAACAAAATCCCTCCTTTGGAAGATTGGCTTTTCGTTAGTAATGATGGACAGTCGTTTCTCGTCACTAGAGGAATAGTAAGTGTTGCATTAAACTCTAACTGATTAACTGGATGTTATCCAGAGGTGTTCTGCGCCGTCACTTGGTTACGGAAGCTGGCTTATGGTTGATATGATCAACCTGCTAACCACCATGTTACCTCTATACTGGTTGATAATTATTCACCTTCTGTAATGGTGGTCTGAATATTAAACTGGCAACCAGCTGGTAGACCTTAGCCCCTCAAGGGCTGTTCAACCATTATTGACAAAAAACTATGAAATAGAATAGAATTTCAGTACTTACAATTATCAACTGGTAGATTCGAATCGCCAGTTGAACTGCGAGAAAATCTGCCACTGTCACTAGAATCTTCCTCAATTTTATTCTCCATGGTAAGTAGGGCTGCAAAATAAAAAGAGATAGTAAATAGTTTTAAGGGATATTGCAATTTCATGTGTACGTGTTTTCATGATTATGATGGTACACTACTGTTTTTCTTTGCTTTGGCGATTTCATTTTCATGTTAAATTCATGATCATTTATTAATTTGCTTCAAAGTATGTTTAATCAAAGTTTTGTTCATTTCTTTTGATCCTTAAGATATCATAAAACCGTACACGATAATAAAATCTCTTTCACATCAACAATTATCTACAGTTAATAAAAGTTCAAGTTATTAATTTATCTTACAGAATCCTACAAACACCAGTAATCTACCCAGTGCCAAGATTTGATTTTCATTGGCTTTCTCCTTTGGTAGATGAGCTACTGTTCTGCATTTTTCCGGCCAAGTCCTGGTAGACACAAGAGATTTCAAGATTTTTACCCGAATAAAATCAAAAGCTCTAATTCACTACATTTTCTTAATTCATTTCAAGGTATTTCAACTTCAAATTATTGTTAGATAACTCTTCGAATTTATGATACTGATCTGACCCAGATGGGCTTTCTTGGGTGGCTCGTCTGAGTAAGTGATAACGCACCAGTCTGAAAACTAACAAGACCAGACTTCAATTCTTGACCGGGGCAAATTTCTTTGACTACAGCACAATCACATAGATACGGCCTCGAAGGAGACCATAAACAGTCAATCCCCACTACCTTGGAATCATCCCTCATCTTCACTCCTCTCATTACCCACGCACAAGCCTAGGAGCTCATGTGGGTATCACCCTTAGAAAACAAACAAAAAAATAAGAGATGCTGTACTTCAGGGTACTATTGCTTTGTTTTGGATCTTCTTCGATTGTATTCAGGAGAGATTCAACAGTTTTTTTCAGAAATTGACAAGTTCTATCGCTCTCAAATACCAACGAGGAGCCCAGGCCGCATCAAGTCATCTCTAGTAGTAATCTTGCCAGTCTCAAGGGAATTACGCTAAGAGATGAATCTATCTAAAAAATTGATGTGAGCATGTGCAACGATGAGAGACCGGCGAGAATAGTCTGGTCAAACAAAAAAGACATTCTGGGAAAATGACTCCAGCTCGGTCAATATTTGTTCAAAAATCATCAATTTGATCTTAAAATGTAGAAAAGATCCTGCTCCTTCAATTAATATAATAAATTTATAATTTTGAATGAAATTTATAATCTTGGACCCGATCCTATTCATTGTAATTAGTAAGCTGGACAGTGATGGATCAAAAATCTAAATCTGCTTGATATCTGTTAGGCTGACCGCTTCAAGATGAATGCAAACAAGACCAAGCATATCTTCTGCAACCTGTCAAGAAACCTCCCTTCTCCCTTGTGATCAAGACCCTAATGGGGTCTATCTAGGACTCAACTAGACCAGCCAGATTCAACAGCTATGATAAATTTAATTATTTATTTATTCAACAATGGAGACAACGGGGGTCACCCCAAAACTGTCTCCTTTACAAAATCAAATTATACAATGCAATAATTTATACAAATTATATTAAAATTTAAAAATGAGAAAAGTAATGATATTATGATTAATGATCATAAGAGTAAGATAAAATGAAAAAAATAAAGAGGATGAAAAACAAGAAAAATGATAAAAAAACATAAAGTGACTTTAAAAACTAACAGTGGAAAAAACCAACAATATTAAAACAGAAGATTATTAAAACTTCTAATAAAAAAAGCGAAATACCGAACCCCGTTCCAAACCATATGAACACTCACACTCATACACCCAAGATATGTTTGACCTCCACCTAAGCCAAACCAGTGTATAAAATCTTGCGGAATTTAGCGCGAGAGAACCAGAAGACATCTAGTTGCACATTTATATTGTTGTAACTTCTCTACTTTCTATTCAGGGGAGAGTTGTAGCTTCTTAGAGTTCTGGAGCGTGGAACCATGAATGAAAACTCCGAACGTCGAGACACAGGTGATACATATATGTTGAACTTGGATAGTAAATGTGGAGCGTCTATTTCATTATTATAGGTGGCTGTCCAAAATCTGTTTTCAGCTGCTCAAGATGAGGTGACAAGAGACGCAGACTCATCTAGTCATGGTGTATCATTCGCAAGCTGGAGTCTTAGTCTATGCAAGCAGGAGTGATACATATGGATCCATTCCCGATCCGCTTTGCTCCCGGTCCCCGCAGCCGGCTGGAACTCAGGGAAGCTTCCCAACAAAAGTTTTCTTTAATTCAACTGACTCTCAATTGAAGTTAAAAGTGTACCATGCACAAGATTCTGCTCTCTAATCATAAAAATTTTTATCAACAGACCACAATAATAATTATTGGCTGACCTAGCCGATGATGTGCGACTATATTCCAAACTCTGGCACAGTCTGGCTGGTAGTAACTTACCCTTAATCAAGGACAATTTATTTATGGTAGTATTGAAAGTCTGCTCCCCAGATATGGGACCCTACACCGAACGAATGAATTGAACAAAAAATAACAATGTTTTTAAAACGGTGAATCAATCACTGAGTATTATCACAACAACAAATTGAGCAAGATAACTTCTTTTTCACACATAGAACAATAATCTAAAACTACAAAATTAGTTTACTTACCAACTTTTTAGAACCACTGAAGCATAGAATAATAAAAGAGAGCAAAATAAAAAGAATTACTATTTCAATGTATAATTAAATTATTAGAACCAGAATATCTCTCATGTACAGGAACAGACAGAAAGTCAGAAACAAACTACAAAGCAAGATTTTGCGAGGGAATCTTCAAGTGATCATGCGGCGTGGGATGGCGACAAGTATACCAACTTTTAGTTGATCATTTTGGGATGATTTGGACTATTTCATATGAATTCTAAAATTTTCAATTGATAAACCAATGTTGATTTTTTTCCTGCAGTTTTCGAAAAAATATAATACAGTATATTCTCAACTAATTCACAAGGCCAAATGACTAAATCAACAAGGCTTTGGAGTTTGCATTGTTGACTTTGACATTTGAAAAATTTGAGGTTAGAAAGACTAGTCAGGACAAAAATCTGTGTAGGATTGTAGAAAAAGAAATTAACTTTTCGAGAACATCTCTCTTATAGAAAATGACCATTCTAGAAAATAATTTACATTTGAAACCCAGACAAACAAGAGGTACAGAGCTATTCAGATTCAGGAACTATGTTGCTCTTACTGTAGTATCTGTTGGAGCTTTGATCGGAATTGCTTTCCAGTAAGTAAATAACGATTCAGAACTCCCAATCATTAGTTATTCACTTGTCCATAAATCAGTTTAATTTATTCTCAATCCATGACCAGTTACTATTAGATAGATTTTGTCATTTAAGAAGATAAACACAGAAGTTCATAATATATACCGTAGGCTATATAGGTAAATGGGTCTACAGACAGACATCGAGATGGCTTTCTAAACGGACAAAGAAAACTGTCAATCTTTGCCTCACACAGGTTTAGTAACTTATCTCGAAGAATTTTTTTCGTCTTCTCAGAAACCACTAGCGAGACTTGCGGGCTATGAATTGGTTGTTTGAATATATCATGTTAATCCATCCTTACTCTTCTTTTGTAAGTTGTTGAGTTTGCAATTGAAGTATAAACAACCAGTATGAAATCATTTTACCTTTCTTAATGACTTATTATGTTACAAAAATAAAATTATTGATAGATACTTCAAACCTCATTTCAAGCTTCTCTTGTCATTGTTTATAAATAATGGTAGGCTGAGATAGAAGTAACTATAGTCCATTCACGATGGCTTGAGACGAGATAAACAAAAGCTCTGCATGTGTGTGTGTTCGACTGGAGTTGCTTCGTTTTTAGCCACGACATAAACAAATCACAGCAATGCCGGAATCCCGAATTCTGTTGTAGGCTATTCAGAATAAGTAATCTATAAGACAGTAATGTTTTTTATAGATTCACATTGGGAAATTGCTTGTCTCGGTTGTTCCTTGATTGCATGAACCTAAAATGAACAAACAATTATAATAAAAGTTTTTGTGCCAATGCTTTGATTACAGTTCCGACAACAAAATTCGGTATTCGGCATTGCTGTGACTTGTTTATGTCGTGGCTAAAACGAAGCCACCCCAGTCGCGCACACACACATGCAGAGCTTCTGTTTATCTCGTCTCAAGCCATCATGAATGGACTATAAGTAATTCAATTATTTGTGGGTCCTTATAATATTAACCTTGTTTGCACACATATAAACTATAACCTTTTAAATGTTTCGGCCCATTCTACACGGGCGTAGCAAACGCGGCGTTAACGCGTAGCAAACGCGTGAAGAGAAAATCAAGATGGCTGATGAACCTAACCTAGAAAAAGTGATACAAAACCCAGCTGATCAACGCGCGCTCGACAGAACACATTGTGTTAAATGGGCTTGTCTACACAAGAAAAATAATCACGCGTTCTCAACGCGTTGACGCCCGCTGACGCTGTGAAAACGCGTGATTATTTTGCTCGTGTAGACAAGCCTATTTAACACAATGTGTTCTGTCGAGCACGCGTTGCCGACGCGACGTTTCTGCCGCGTTTGCTACGCCCGTGTAGAATGGGCCTTAAGGAGACTAAAACTGGTATTAGCAGATGATGGTAATTTTTCTCTTATTTATCATATCATTCATTCTTCATTTTAACACGGAAAAATAAATCTCAAACAATTTTTTAAATTAAAGGTTTTTTTAAACTCCCAAAAAATTATAAGTTGGCGCTCTTTTTTGATAAACTTTAAAAAGATGAATTTTAAAATAGCTTATTACTTATCAATTAAATATGATTCAACTGTTTTACCATTGATTTTCTCGTGTTTCAGATATTCTCCAATTGCTAAATCGTTTTTGGAGAGACATGTCAAGTATATGAGAGAGCACGAACCAGCTTCACCCTTAGAAATCACATCGAAAAGTCCAGCTGATATACTCATGGACTTCAAAGATTCTTTTGATAATAAAAAATACGAAATTTAGATATTTTGCTTTCCTCGATTTTCTTGGAAGAGGTGAGATATTACAATGAAAATAACTGTTTCTAATCAAGTATTAGAATTATAATTGATTAGTTCATATATCTCTTCATAACTCCAAATTTCAATCAATTTATAAAACTTTATGACTCAGCTTTCTAAATCTATTCCAATCAAACCTTTCTATTCCAAGTTGGAATAGTAAAATGAAAGCCAGGAGCAGATTTTTTTGGTCCTTCTGTGGTAGTTTCTCACATTATTGATTAATATTAATAAGTTAATCGATTCAAATATCTTCTTGCTGAGTATGGACTGTCCAAGCAAAGAAGACCCTCTGGTAAGATGGGAAAATGACTCCAGCTTGGTCAATATTCGTTCAAGAATCATGAATTTGGTTTTTATAGTAGTTCAAATTGTTTCCCACAATTTGAGATCAAATTGATAATTTTTGAACCACTATTGACCGAGCTTAAGTCACTTTCTCATCTTGCCGGAGGTCTTCATTGCTTGGACGAACTATAGTTGTGAAGTTGACATTGTGGTAGTCTTACATATTCCATTAAAATTCAGGACATTGGTTACTCATTATCTCTGGTAAACTAAAATTTTCTTTCAATATTCATAGTAAATATGAATTGAGTTATTAGATCCACAGATTTATTAAAAACCGAGATACAGGTTCCGGATTCCCCATTATTTTTAATTCCTGTTGAACTAAAACTGAAAATGGTGTAACAACCGAAACTGGTATCTCGACTTTTAATAAATCTAAGGTTTGACTAATTCATATTCACATTCACTTTGAACTAAAACTGTTTTCACAATAATTTATCCTGTCTAAAAATCCTTAATGAAAATTTAACATTCAGGTTTTCATTTTTTTTTTTTGAAACTAGATTGACAGAATAGACCTACTAGACCTGTATCTGACACTAGGCCTATTCAATTCATTAATGTCGAATAAATTTATTTGAAATGAATTGAACAGAAAACATAGCAAACACAGTGATGAGTAAAGGTACACATAATATAAATATATGCTAAGTTTAATCAGTGAAGAGAAAGGGGAAGATTTCCTTTATATTCACTGTAAAAAATCGGGGTGTATTTTAAATACGTATAATTTTCAAATATTCACTATCACTAACAAATATTATGCGTGTTTGTGCATGTAAAGGTAGTCCGTACAAGAAGACATCCTGGCAACATATGAAAATGACTCCAACTCCATCAATATTAGTTCAAAAATTATAAATTTGGTCTTTAATTGTAAAACAGAATGATCTTCAATATTTGAGAACAAATGTATAATTTAGAACCAATATTAGCCGAGCTGAAGTCATTTTTTAATATGCCAGAATGTCTTCTTTGCTTGGACAAACTAAAGGCCTTCCTTTATTCAAGGGCGGTCGCAGTTGAGAAGGTGCAGCCAATCACAGCTGTGATTTGAGACAAGAGCTGAGCTGTAATTGGCTACAGCAGTTCGACTGCGGCCGACCGTCAGGTGTCGTGAACCAATGGTCCGGCGGTCGGCCGCAGTCGAACAGCTGTAGTCAATCGCAGCTCTGGTCTTGTCCTTGAGCTTAATCAACAAGAACTGTGAACAGCTGTTTGAATGCAGCCGACCGTCGGACCGTTTCGCATAAAGGAATTTATTAAATTTAAGCCTTTAAGCCGCGTATCGACAGAGCGAGGCATGTGCCGCGAATGCCTCGCGGTATAGTCTGTTGAAGCAAAAAAGACCCTCTGGCAAGATGGGAAATGACTCTAGCTCGGTCAATATTGATTCAAGAATTATAAATGTGGTCTCAAATTGTAGAACAGATTGTTTAGACTTTTTAACAAATATTGACCAAGCTATAGAGTTATTTTCCCATCTTGCCAGAGGGTCTTTTTTGCTTCAACAGACTATACCGCGAGGCATTCGCGGCACATGTCTCGCACTGTCGATACGCGGCTTATCATGCACACGCATGCAAAACGTTTGTTTCGTCTCCAGTGATCGTGAATAGGGTATGAAAGATAAACCACCAAAAAGTTTTGGAAATAATAATTGAAGAAAAGCACATCTGGAGATCTGGTGAAAATGTTGATTGGTTTTTCTTTGTATCACTAAGTTTATTATTACTTGTTTTTTCTTTTATTTTTTTAGTTTGTGCAATAACAATATGTAGCCTATAATTTTGATTTCATAGATACTGTATCGATAAGTGAATAATAATAGGTCCCATTTTTAAATAAATGAATTCTTTTTCAGGATCAAGCTCCTATTGATCGTTCCGAATACTAACTTCTATCATTGCTAAAAATAGATGATGATCGTGTCGAATCAAAATTTTATCGAAACTGCAGTGATTTCACAATACACCGTTATTTAATAATTCAATTTCTGAAATAGCAATAAGATCTGTATATTTTCAATTACTGCTTACTTGTTACTAGAATGAGGTAGATTGTTGTAAATTATTGTAGTTTAGTATAAATAAAAACTGTTGATTATATAGTCCAATAACTTTATTACGAATGACCTTGTCTGTGCAAGCAGAGAAGACATTCTGGCAAGATGGGAAAATGTCAGCTCGGTCAATATCAGTTCAAAAATTATAAATTTGGTAAAAATAATAATATTCGTGTGACCTGGCTGGCTCAGGTCTGGTGTCAGAGTTTTCAGGTCGCTCCAGATCAATTTCAGGGTCTCTGACATGACTTAACGACTGTTTTTAGGCAGCCGGGACCGACGGCTTAACGTGTCCATCCTAAACACGGGATAAATTTGGTTTAAAATTACAGGGAACAATCTGATCTAAAAATTGTGACCAAATTTATAATCTTTTAACCAATATTGACCGAGTTGGAGTCATTTTTCCATTTTGCCAGAATATCTTCTTTGCTTAGACAGACGACTTGATGGTTGATGATTGAAGACCCCACCTTATTCAGAAATGTAGGAGTGCCAGCTGGTAGGCATAGGCCCTTCATGGGCTGTTGAGCCATTGACAAACAAACAGGAGTGCCAGCTTCCAAAGTAATTTAATAAATAATGAAACGTTTTACGATAATAACTACGGTAACTTTCTTCCTGAATTCAATTTACGACATTAAAGTTTATGAAAAGATAAATTACTGTAATGATAGTTGATAAACTCAATTTATTACTAAAATTATCTATTGTTCATGTCGTCTATAGCTAGTGCCAAAAATCAATACGGACTGTTATCGATTGTCAGCTCTCTTAGGGCAGTCGACGAGCTGTCTGCAAGACTGAATCGAAACGAAAGCGACCCCAGCTATACTAATTCGCTTTTGAAGACAGCTTCAGACTGTCCTGACAGAGCTGAGCATTAATAACAGTCATTCACCAATAACCTTAATTTTTGGGGCCAGCTTTAGTTACTAATTTATATAGTGAGCTTAATCTGAAAAGACACGTCTTACAGTGTTAAGTTAATTGTCACGGCGTATCTTCTGCGAATTCTTCACTGAGTTATAGTCTATCCAAGTAAAGAAGACCCTCTGGCGAGATGGGAAAATTACTCCAGCTCGGTCAATATTGATTCAGAAATTATTGGTGTGGTCTCAATTGTAGGAACCATTCTGATCTACAATTTGAGAACAAATCAATTATTTTTGAACCAATATTGACCGAGATGGAGTCATTTCACCATCTTGCCAGAGGGTCTTCTTTGCTTGGACAGACTATAGCAACATCCGAAATACTGGTAGACTATTGCAAGGGAAAAACTCTGCAACGACATCAACTATCTAGCTGTGTACCAATGAATATGTCTTGAATCTTCAGGTTTCAATAACAGTAATTCATACCTATCAGTCCAACTCTTATACAGAATTAAGTCCTAATAGCACAGTGAAAACTTTGAACTGTCTTTTTTCGGGTTCAAATCACAACTACGTAAAAATCCAACTCATCTTTCGTTAATGAGGAGGTCAAGGCCCATCTCCATGAAGTAAGTAAGTGAGTATCTTCCGTTAATACTCCTATCAATTTATGTTAAAATAGAATAGCTTATTAGTCTCTGACTAGGTACTAGAATACTGAAGAAAAAAATCTTCCGTTATAATCACAGTCGTTTATCTCACCCCTTCCTGCAACATTGAATCATCTAAAGATCTAGAAAGAATAATTGAAAGAGGTAGGTTCTTCCTAAATAAGTGAACAATCGTCATTACAAGGATAATAAGTTATTATTCTAGAGGGTTTTTTTAGAAGTAAATCACGAACCCCCATAAATGGTGCAATTATCTGTGATTTCAGAAATCTCTGCAGACATGTAATTTGTGTTGGAAGATTGACAGTGGTGATAATCTTTCTAAAATTATATCTATAATTGACGCTCATCTCAGTAATAAATAGAGTTCGCTAGCTTTACGTCGTTTTTGACAGTCTACGCAGTTTGGTGGAACGTTGACTTGGTTTCTGAAGCTTAGGGGTAACTTACATTTTATCAAAAATATTGGTTCCCAAGTACCTTATGAATCTTATATTATAGGTAGCTACATTTCATTAGAAAGGTATTGAAGTTCATAATAATACAGATTACATGAATATTGGAATATTTTTTGAAAAATTTTGCACAGCAGTTTATGAAGTTGGTTCTTTTATTAAAAATAATTCGGCAGGCCTACAGTTGATATAGTTTATAAATTTTATTCAAAATTTGGTACAATCTAAAATATATATAGTAGAGATGAGCCACATTTTATTCAAAATTTGGTAGAATCTATAAATATATATAGTAGAGGTGAGCCACATTTTATTCAAAATTTGATACAGCAGTTAACACAGTTGTAAAACTTCAGCTACTACATTTTATATAGGTACCGGCCGGTAAGTTACTTGATAAATTTCAGACAGTATTGGTGAATGTTACCGTATACAGAAGTAGGAAAGGTTTGATTCCTTCGCAGTAGGCTACAACATTCATATGGAAAGGATTTCTTTATATTAGGTGGCCAGACCCTTTTCATAATGAATTATTTTATTGAATTTATGTTTCCAAGAAAATACTCAACATATACAGGATGTTTCAGGAGGAATGTGCAATACTTCTCAGGCTGATTCCTCACACCAAGTAGACAAAAAAGTTCCATGGGACCAACCCCCAAAAACGCTTTGTTACCGAGATAACAATGGCGGAATATCGCAAAATTGACAAAACATAGCACCAGTGATAAATTTGTGTATGATAGCGATTTTCGATCGCTATTTCTGAGATTTGAGTAAGATTTACACAATCGCTGCCACCTAACTTTTTCTTCAAAAACCGACTCTCTTCAACTTCCATTAATAAAAAATACTAATTTATGATTCCTTATCCAGTTATAACCCTTATTGTTGAAAAATTGAGTTTTTCAGCAAATTTTTGCAATTATCTCAATAACCGTTGAAGTTACAAACTTGGAACTGATTCTATTGAATTCCTCAGCTTATTTTACATAGGGATTGATTATTTTAGAATCTGAGTGAAGCCTCTAAAAAATTAGAAAAATTGATATGTTTTGAAAAATCTCAATTTTCCGCCATTGTTACCTCGGTAACAAAGCGTTTTTGGGGGTTGGTCCCATGGAACTTTTTTGTCTACTTGGTGTAAGGAATCAGCCTGTATTGCACATTACCTACTCCTGAAACACTCTGTATAGGTAAATTTATCATGACTGCGGTGTGAAGGATTTTATTTATTGCCAAAATATTTACAAGATGCCAGACACCTGGATGCCAAGACACCGGGATGCCAAGACACCAGTATGCCAAAAACTTGAATGTAGCCTATCTTATTTGCAAATGAATAAATAAATATAAGGGCCTGATAATAATTATTCCATCAAAAATTTCATTATAACTATACCAACGATAGAGTTGGAATCTCTCATTCATTGAATCAGTGAATGCTCATAGATTTTTCATCAGGCTCAAAAGAATAAAATTCCATATAGACGAATATTCTATCTCACTCAATTTGTAAGCTTCAGGATACCTATACATGAAATTTCCTACGGCCGGTATGTTCTTATTTATATGTTCTATAAAGAACTTTTATTTTTTTAATATAGCAGAATAAGTTTTAAATAAATTGAGAAGAGCTTTGATTAGAGAAAATTAGGCTTTTTATTTTTGTGAGAATTTATAGACCAGTATTTATAGGCATATTTATCTCCATATTCATTCTATTTTGAATTAATTATTCATAGGCCTACTTGGGAGATTGTTGTCTGAAACGTTCCTATCTCAGAAACACGTTCTAATGGTAAGCATAAAACTAATACCGTAACTTACGTATTAAATTAAAAATTGATATTTTATCTGTTTTTTCATTATCGTACTTGATTTGCATTGGCCTACCTCAAATAAATTATAGGATGAGTTTAAGATGAGAGTGCGAAACCATATTTTCATCTCATTTCATACAGCATAAAACTATTGAAGTCTAGTACTGGCCAAAGTTACGGTACGTACACGAAGTAAAACTGAGTCTAAATTCTATAAATAAATCCTTCAAATACTAACTTCATTGAATTTTACCAGCCTGAATACATAAATGAATATTATTATATTGGCACAAGATCGTCAATAGTAAATCAGCATAATTTTTTGTGTATGATACACCATCCATCTTTTTTTGCTAGCATTTTCTAAGAATGTACTCGCGAAACACTAGTCAACCAATAAGAAAAAAGCAGGCGGGGCATGAAGGCATGTCCAAGTCAAATTCATCTTTTTTTTGCTAGAGTATGGCCAAGCAAAGAAGAGCCGCTGGCATGATGGGAAAATGAATCCAGCTCGGTCAATATTGCTTCAAAAATTATCAATTTCATCTCAAATTGTAGAAAACAATTTGATCTACTATTGAAACCACATTTATAATTCTTGAGCATATATTGACCAATATGGAGTCATTTTCCCATCTTGCCAGAGGCTCTTTCTTTGCTCGGTTGGACTATAGCAGCCATTTTCTAAGACAGAACTCACGAAACACTGTCAACCAATAAGAAAAGAGCAGGCGGGGCATGAAGGCGTGTCCAAGTCAAAACTGAAACACCTCCCGTCAACTGCTGCCATCTACTGGTTGAATTTGGAAACTTTTCTAACCGTTGATTTCGGCCATTTTGACTGTAGGCGGAGCTTGGAGATGTGTCCAATGGTAGTCGAAGCAATTCACCCAATTGCTACTGCCATCTGCTGGCTGAATTCGGAATGATTTTGAATGTTATTCAAGAAAGTTGGGTAGAGCAGTGAAAATGGCTGAAATCTTCAATTTGCTTGTTATTGAGTTTCCGATTTTTTGTTAAAACATCTTTATTTTCAGTGAAATGGAATATTTCTGATGATACCCAATATTTTTCAGTGAAAAATTTATTATTCCATTCCTATCAATAATTAAAAAATTTAAATTTTAATGGTAGAGTACGGTACAATGTGACAATTTTGCTTAATGTAGCTATTTTTTATTAATTCCTGTATGCTTTTGCTTATCATGTATCCAATACGGTACATAAAAATACGAAACAATACGTTGGGATACATTAAAATAAGCAAGTTCCTATAATTCTTTTTGCCACACCACTGACTGCTTATAATAAAACTGTGAACATGCAAGGCAGCTTGAATCATGTTTGGCTTTGAATAGGCCTATATTATGATATGTTGGATTGCATTCGTCTGGTAATGGGGGGGCGCCTGCCAAAATCTTGCACAGGGCGCCAAAAAACCACGTGAGGGCTCTGAAACCGCCTAACGTTTTGGCGGCAGCCTACTCACATTACTTTCAAGTACGGTATATAATTATATGGGCTTCCTTCTAATAAATCAGTCATATTCTATATAATCACAGTTTCCTCTAATATTAGGCTACATCTTTCTAACTCCAAGGCTCAAATAACTGCAGAAGCGACGAAAAAAATGCGCAAATTTCTGATGCAGCGAGGCCATTTTGAGAGGAAAAGCATGCGAGTTCTGGCCAAATTCTATTTGCTGCTGACAGTGGTTCTGATCGGGAACACCCTGCAGGACATCTATTACCTGCAGGCCGATCAGTTTGAGGAGAAGGTGTTCCGCTTCAAGAACATCAACATGCTCATCTGTGGACTCGCCTATCCCCTGCTCGATAAATCCACCTACAGGTAAATAGGACAGTTTTGGGAGTTGCAAAAATTAAAATCAACACGCGTATCTATATAGTGTAGCAGTAAGCCATATTGAATTATGTCCCATTATCGTAAGATAACTTTGATTATTATTCGTCACCACATATCGAATCATGATCTATATATCATCTAAACTATATATCATATAACCCTTGACCAATATTCCGTAGGTAACACACATAAAAATAGCGTCATTATTTTATGGGCAGAAATTCACTAGGTAGGTACGGTATTCAATAATTTACTGCATTCCCAATAATAATTAAAGTTTATACTTATAGTATTATTCGAGTACTATATTGAAACAATATGAAAAAGTAATGAATACATCTCCTGGATGGTTGAATTCTCTTTTCAACGGCATATTATAGAAAATGAATTTCTGTTCATAAATTAACGGTGAAGTGTGTTGCAAAAAATTCCAAAACAGCAAATTTGCTAAACAGGTCCAGATTAGGTCTAGAAATGTTGTTTCCCATTAATTTCGAAACCAAGGTTTTCCAATTTTTTTTTTTTTGTTTATTTCACGGAAACTACTACTGAACTAAATACGTTCAAATCGAAAAATAAATAAAAATCGAACACCCTTTTTTGAAAACTTTAAAATTATAAAAAACACATACATGTTTCGGGAACTAAGCCCATTCTCAATGTCAATGACATTTAAAGTTTTCAAAAAAGGGTGTTTGATTTTTTTTATTTTTCAATTATTTTAAACAGCCCTAAGTTTTAAAGTTCTTTACGTTCAAATCATATACCCATGCAGGTTGAGCTGGAGTTAATTATGAGAACTATTTGAGAACGGTTACTCAAATAACCCTGTAAGATGATCAACGCAAATCCTTTCGAACGGAAATTGCAGGCGAGCAAAGCGAGCCTGTATGTCTCAGCTGGCACTGACAGAGGTTTTGCTGGCGAGCGAAGCGAGCCTGTTTGACTCACTGACACTGCTGATTGCTGATACTGTCGGGGGTCCAGGGGGCGGAGCCGGAGAAGGCGAGCGAAGCTAGTATGTTATAAGAACATTTATATGTTGAATGATACAAAGAAAAATGTCCTTCCTTTTTCCATTTTATTCTTATACATATTGATAATATGTTTCATTATTTTTGCAGACTGATATCCTACATAGAAGACCATGGCAAATCGGATGCAACCGGCAACAGTAACTCATCCAAATCCCGTCTCCAACTTCAAAACAAAATGAATAAAGACCTAAACCAAGTCAACAAACTTACCTACACTGTTGTGGTCTCCATAATGGGGACTCTGTCCGTGGCTCCCCTACTGGCCGCCATCTTTAAAATCTATTTGCAAATCTCTTCAAAAACCCCGGTTGACTTTAGAAACATGTCTTTGCCGATCAGTTTCTGGTACCCCGAAGAGTACGCCAGTTTTTTCACCTATTTTGTACTCTATTTGTTGCAAATGTTCTATTTCTATTTGTTTGCCGGTTATGTCTATTGTGATTTGACTTCGGCTTTTATGGCGCTGAAAATCACTATCTACGATTTGAGATTTTTGTGTTTGTCGGTGAAGGAATGGGATGAGGATAACGGTGGGCTTATAAATAAGGAGGAAGTTTTGAAGTACACAGAGTACAGAAATGAGAGTTTGGTAGAAGAAATGGTTACACGGTACAGGTCTGATATTGTCAATGTTATCAGGCTGCATGATAAGATTTGTCGGTAAGTGAAGTCTTGGAAGAGGAACAAGTATTTTATGAATACATAATCACTAATTGGTAGCCCACTCTGGCTGAGTCATTTGTACTTGAAGTGAACTATATTAATAATTATTATCAATGCATTTTCAAAGAGAAATAATATTGCAAAGCTTCAGGAACCATATATGAGCTCCTTCCTTTAGGAATAATGAAGATTGTAAGAACTGTAATGAATAGCTGCTACCTAAATGGAGCTAATATTGAGAATCAGCTATCACAGAAAATATTTTCCTCCATTCATAGATGATGAAACATGACAGTAGATTATTATTTGTCAATTTTTTAATTGAATATGATAGATTAATAGATAAATAATATCGATAGGTACAACTGTATTGCGTTAATTGATTCAAATATATTTAATAAAAAATATACTAATCATAATTTTATTTTCAGGAGAGCAAGCAGTATGAACAAGGACTTTGAAATGATTTACACTATTTATAACAATACAATTTGTTTTCAAATCTGTGTCTGTCTTTACTCTTCAGTTAAGGTGAGATGAGAAATAAGATACGGTACCTAATTAATTATTTAGAAGTGTTTCCTTCGATTCATTTTCACGTTTGTTGCTTTCGCTTTATTTTGTTTTCTATAGAAAAATTGTACTGTATATGTATATCTTTAAATTTGAAAACATTTCCAGTTTCATATAAATAATCTCACAGTAATAACTATTCCATTAAATTATCTATTATATTTCTATAAAATTTTGACTATTCATCCGGTTTTCGTGTTTTTTTTCAAATAAGTGATCGAATTCTCAGTGTAAGCCTATAAAAATATTATTATCCTATTTAAATTTTTGCAGATGGATGACCTTGTTCTAAAAATACAAAACATTTTGCTCATCATACCTTTGGCTGGAATTCTATTTCTCTATTGTTTCTACGCACAAGAGATGCTGAATGAGGTAAACTTCTATCATTTCAGAGATTCATTGGAAAGTGATAAAATGGATATCGAATCACCATTTTAATAATTTTCCATTCTACCTAACTAATTTTTTAACTACCATAACGCCTACCAAAATTGTTTTGTTTCATGTAAAACTTATGATGATCTGATGTGTATAGCCCGGGGATAAGTTTCAATCAAATACATTCATGAGAATGCAGTTTTTTGAAAAGTTCCATTCAGCGAATCTTGTCTGCTATTTAGTAGGCTACCTAATTAGGTCAATAATTGCAGTACAGTAGCAGAAGCCCTTCATGTTCAATTTATATGGCTTTCATTGGAGATTCGAAATAATTATTATTTTTATTTATTCATTGTTTAAATGTTATTCCTCATTTTCAATTCTATTTGAGCTGATTTGTTGATTTCATGAAGTGAATTATTCTTTTGTAATTATTGTTAGCGTTTCATGTAACAGGATACATAAAAGAAGGACCCTGTGTTGTCTTCATTTCTGTAACTGAATAAACAATCACTGGAAAGAACGTTTATAATATTTAGCATAAAGTATCAGAACTTGTATAAGCATTGAATATTGCAAGCATAAATTACATACTATAGCAAGCTAAATTAGTGCTGGTTTCCCGATGCATATTCATAATAGTAGTGGACGCCACAAAATTGAATTTTCAAATTATTAGAAATGCAAAATTAGATTGAGACTTTGTATTCTCACTTCATTGTCTTTTATGTAGTCAATTTTTCATATCAATCAACTCCTCTGAATGAACTGTTGACTTCCATCCAGAGAAATTATCATCATAATTGATTTCAGGTCTCTAAACAGGCAAAATAGTTTGACATTAATGAAAAATCATCAATTCACTAACATTAATCGCCAGTTTTTGAAACATTATCATTATCCTGGCATCCTGCTTTTGCAGGGCGAAAGGTTCCGTTCAACCCTATGGGAGAGTTCGTTTGTTGATAAGCCGAGATGGTACCGTTTCTCAATGCTAATCATCATGACTCGCAACGCAAAAGAGTTGGAAATGAAGCCTTTCGGATTCTATGTTTTGAATTTGAGAACGTTCTCTATGGTAAGTCAACAGCAGTTAGATTATTGGGAGTGTTCTTCAGAATACATTTTGCATCTACCTCATCTTTCACTTTATAGTACGGTACTACTAATTCAAATATCGATTTCCAACTATTAGAAAAATAACTGCCTCATTCTGTGATTAAAATTACTGTAGCAGTCGACAAAGAGTTAACTCTAGCTAATAATTGAAGCTATTTATGGTTGATATACGAGTAAAGCATTTATTCCTATTGCCTCTTTTGATTTCAAAACTATAGTCTGTCCAAGCAAAGAAGAGCCTCTGGCAAGATGGGAAAATGACTCCAGCTTGGTCAATATTTGTTCAAGAGTTATAAATGTGGTCTTAATGATAGATAAAACTGTTTCCAACCATTTGAGATCATTTGATATAATTTTTGAACCAATATTAACCGAGCTGGAGTCATTTCCCCATCTTGCCAGAGGCTCTTCTCAGCTTGGACCAGTGAATATAAAGTATAGTAAGTATGTAAGTTTCTACATATTCTTTGCTTGGACAGACCATAGTAGGCATAGCTAATATTGATAACATCAGCTGTTGGCGCGCACAAGGAGCAGGCGAAGCCTGTTTTGGCGTACTGCTACGAGTATAATTTACTGAAAATTGATTGTTGATCAATTATTACCGAAATGCTACGGTACTTCATTGGTTTTTTATCATTTTTCAGGTGATGAAAGCCGCTTATTCCTACTTCAATATGCTCAACTCTCTGAAGAAAAGGATATGAGTTATTAATTTATTGCAAAATAGTACGATTTAGTTTAAATGTTGATAGGTAATGGGAAAAATATAAATGATACTATTATTGCAAAATTGTAAATTTATTAGTAAAAAAACAATTTTATGGATATACTGTATACTTGGATATACTTGTCTATCAATAAGTTTTCAATTGATTTTAGTTCAAAATATAGCCTAAATGTAATCATCGCAGTTTGTGCTGATTACTGCTGATCAACTACTGTTGCTGAATGGTTCATTATTTCCTCTATTGAAGCTAATTTTACAGAAGTGACAAGTGAGAGGCAGGTACTGTTCTCATATTTTTATTGGGGAAAGTTTTTGCAATCGTTAAAAAAACTCGATTTCACCATGCTAGCTCTCTTGCGGGTCTACGGGCAACAGGTTGGAGATAAAAAATTACTGAACGACAGGCGACAACGCTGTCTAGTGGCAGAATAAGAGTCTGTCCAAGAAAAAAAGACATTCCGGCAAAATATGAAAAAGACTCCAACTCGGTTAATATTGATTCAAAAATTATAAATTTCATTTCAAATTGTAGAGAACATTTTGATCTACAGTTTGAGACCAAATTAACAACTCTTGAACCAATAATGACTGAGCTGGATTCGTTTTCTCATCTTGCCAGAATGTCTTCTTTTCAAGACAGACTATTAGTACGGTAACTGAGGTAGTTGGTTACAATCTTTGACGCTAGATGGTGCAAGCGTTTCCGTCTCAATACAGAGACTTTGATCCCAGAGAAGGAAAAAGCTTTCAATAATGTTCTACGGTTGTCAATGATAATTTATTATTCTTCACAGCCTGCTTTTGGATTGAGTTTTTCAGAAATTATTTTAAAGCAGAGAACGGGCTACAGCTTCTTCTGAATCAACCACGGATAAAATCCTTCTATACCTACTATATTCTATTCTATACGGATAAAATTCTTCATAATATAGCCTACCAAAAAATCACATCGACTACTATAGTCTGTCCAAGCAAAGAAGACCCTCTGGCAAGACGGGAAAATGACTTCAGCTCGGTAAAAATTGGTTCGAAAACTATAAATTTAGTCTCAAATTGTAGGAAACATTCTGCTCTACAATTTGACAATTTAAATTTATCACTTTTGAACCAATATTGACCGAGCTGAAGTAATTTTCCCATCTTGTCAGAGAGTCTTCTTTGCTTGGACAGACTATACCATAGAGGAAGAATATAAGGAACTCAATTAGTAGGCTACCCTACCACTGCACAATGAAATAGACATCCATAGAATATATTATTTTTATTACATTATTTATAGCCTAATATCAAGTTTTCATTGTGTTTATACCTAAATATCACAAATATACACTCACACCTGTGAGGCCATTATTGACTTAATCATACAGACCTAAATATTATTATCATAAGAAAAATCTTCAACAGCGAATTTCGAATTAATTTCTAGGGGAAAATCATCTTTTTCATGAGAGGAATCATGAAGAATACAGCCGTCTTAACTATGTTTGAAGTGCTGGTCCAGCTTTCATCGTCTGATTTAGATGTTGGAGCCGGTTCACTGTTATTGCTCAATCTGATCTTGGTCACTTCCATCCTGTAAATCGGAAAAAATAAGAATGAATAATTAATTTTCGAATATGCTAGTTTACAATAACCCACAACACTGGGGCTATACTGTAAGTGATCAATCAAGCAGTCGTCATCTCTCATCATTACCCACGCTTATGCTTAGAGCAAATGTGGGCATCCCCCTCAGAAAAAAAACGTTATATACAAATAAGACGATAAATAGATAAAATTGTTAGCATAGTATCGTCTGCCCAAGCAAAGAAGACCCTCTGGTAAGTTGAGAAAATGACTCCAGCTCGGTTAATATTGGATCAAAAATTATTGATTTGGTCTCAAATTGTAGATCAGAATGTTTCCTAAAATTGATGCCAGATCAATGATTTTTGAACCAATATTGACCAAGCTGGAGTCATTTTCCCATCTTGCTAGAGGGTCTTCTTTGCTTGGACAGAGTATACCTACCCTTATAGTAGTTTTTTCTAGATTCACACTTGAGAATACCGCAACTCTTGGGAGAGCGAAACATGTGTTCAAATAAAAACTACTAAAAAGGGTAGCCTACTGTGATTTCAATTTTATTTATTAACAAACATTGATATAGTATGGCCAAGCAAAGAAGAGCCTCTGGCATGATGGGAAAATGACTCCAGCTCGGTCAATATTGCTTCAAAAATTATCAATTTCATCTCAAATTATAGGAAACAATTTGATCTACTATTGGAACCACATTTATAATTTTTGAGCATATATTGACCAATATGGAGTCATTTTCCCATCTTGCCAGAGGCTCTTCTTTGCTTGGTCGGACTATAGTAGCCTAGCCCTAAACTCAAAGGTAACTGTTTCATGTATGGAGGATGGCATTAAATTAAGATTGATCTTATTAAGTACACAGCTCTTATTACAATTACAAATCATATTTCATTCTTGTCTTAGAATACAAGCACTCGATAATCGATAACAATAATACTAATCATACATCACATCGATAATCGATAAAATCAATATATCGATACATGTTACAGTAACTTTAGACAACTATACATTCAATCCAAAAAAATTGTATCAAGTCCTTTATAGTTTCCTTTTAGTTTCTTATAGTCTTTTAGTCCTTTAGTTTCTTTTAGTCCTTATAGTTTCCCAAGTTTCCTTTATAGGTATCAAATTGAATCATACGCAACTTTGTTAAGTTTGACAAATGAGAATGTGGATTTGATAGAAGATTTTTTCATTCAAGCAATTAATTTATTAAAGTGAATTCATGTCGGAGCTTTGATAAGCGATCCCAGCTGTGATCATTTAACGCTTACGTTCATTATTAGAGCTCTGTTATAAACATGCTCATTAGAAAAGCACGTCAATATCATCTATACCCTATTCACGATCACTTGAGACGAAATAAAGAAACTTTTCGCATGTACAGGAAGCTATTTTTGTTAGAGCTTAAGGAAAAGCCAAGAACTGTAATTGGCTACAGCTGTTCGACTGCAGCTGACCGTCGCGTGAAGTTATACCTCCCTTTACCCGCACACACGCGCAAAAAATTTGTTCATTCTATCTCAAGTGATCGTGAATAGGGTATAGTATCAGAACTCGGATCGCTCATCACAGCTCCGATAAAAAATCCACCTTTAGATTAGGTAATTCTCAACTATTAGAATACTTACAAGGATTGGAAAAGTTTATGGTTTTCAGAACAAGAACAAATTTCTAGTTCTAGTTTACATCAAATAGTTACAAATTTCTAGTTTACATCTAGTGTCTACTTCTTCTAGTTGAAGAATGCGAACTGCACATACATTTTCCAAAGTTTTTAATTGATTCAAGTCATCCACCACTTTCCAAGAATTATTTTTCAAAGTAAATAAATGTTTCAAAGTCCAGAATAACAAATTTTCATGACTCACAACCACACCACGAGCTTGATTTTTCCTACATTTTCCTTATACATTTCTACAAACTGTTTATTTTGTTTTTCAACCTTATCATTTTTATCTTCATTTTTTCAGGTCATCATAATTGTAAGCTTATGCGTTGACCCACAATATTGTTTACAAGTAAAGTAGTATGATATTATTGTATGATAATTAGAAAAAATGAACAAAACATAATAATAAATTATGCATTTTCCTTTTTTCATCCCATAATATCCTGATTCGTCATGTATTGCATGGTTCAGTGAGCTATATTGATGGATTTTATTTACTATGAATATACCATTTAAAAAAAGATAGCAGTTCAAATTCTAGTCGTTTTACTCGTTGCGAAAACTACAAAATACTGTAAAACTCTCGCAATAACAGCTATAGTCTGTACAAGCAAAGAAGACCCTCTGGCAAGATAAGAAAATGACTCAATCTCGGTAAATATTGATTAAAAATTATTGATTTGGCCAGAAATTGTAGATCAGAATGTTTCCTACACTTGAGACCAAATCAATAATTTTTGAACCAATATTGACCGAGCTGTAGTCATTTTCTCATCATGCCAGAGGGTCTTCCTTGTTTGGACAGACTATACTAGGCCTACTACACATGGGTAAGACAATTTACTTTCTAATCAGTTTACTTTACTGTTTGGGGCTACTTGATTATAATGAATGGAAAAATAAATCACAGTACCCACAACAAAAAAATGAAAAACTCACAAATTATCTGCTACTGCTAGACCTACTCATGGCATCAATAAAAGGTTTGCAAAGTTTTCGAAACTTTACCAAACATCATCACTTACATATAAGCGTCGCTGACTTTTTTGATAGCAGAAATTTGCTCTTCTTTAGCCAAAAGAAACATCTCCATTTCCTTTATCACTGTTCTGTATCGGTCTACCTCCCATTCCTTCGATGAAATTTCTTTTTTCAGTTTGCCAATTTCTTCCAAAAGTGAAGCATTCTCCTTGTGTGACGTCAGTTCGAGAGAATTGACCTAAAATGACAAAAAGTCATTCAATTATAACAAAAGTTGATGAGAAATTCTTCCAAAAATCAAGACAATAATTAGAAGAATTCAGATCAAAATGACAGAAACCTCAAGGAAGATGAAGATTGTAAATTTTGTAAATTTGTAGAACATTGTAAATTTTAAAAAATCGTACAGATCGAGAATCATCAGTTGTGTTAGAACATAGGTAGTTCGGTATTAATCAGTACGGCAATTATGATAAATCAGTTGATTATAAGATAGGTATCTAGATAAGTATTCTATATAATTTTGTCAATTCTTAAAAAAACATACAAAACGGTATAGGTTTCTAAATTACCTCACAGTAGTAAACTATGCCTGCTTTTTACCTCCAATGTTATATTATAAATTTATTGTTCCAATAAAATTTTCATATTTCAGATAGAAACCTGGCCTCCTGTTTTAATCTATAATGTGAGGTTTCAAGCTGTGTGTTCATCTTTGAATTTACTTATAGTACAAATAAAAAATCAAATCAAATAAAATTTTATTGCCTCGAAAGTTTTAACAAAAAATACATAATATAATACATTCACTTGAAAAACTATAAAATAAAAAAATAATGTTATTATTTCTTAAAACTTCTTAAAAGAAGATACAAGATAATACACTCAAGAAGATAAACACGATGATAAATGACGTGTATCAAAATGTTTTTAATAACTATATTGTAGCCTAACTTATATGTGAAATGTGATTATATTGAATCAATCGCAATACAATAATGCTTTATAAGAGACGTTCAATGAAAATACAATAGGTGATTAGTTTAAAATACAATTATGAACGTTCTCATTAATCACAAATTCAATAATCTCAGTGATAGGCCTACATATTACATATCTTCCACTGGCGGCGTACCCACGAAACAGGTGAAGTGCCCGTATCTTTTAATGTACAACACTTCACCTGTTTCGTGGACACGAACCGCCAGTATCTTGTGCATGAACATCTTATTGAAAGAAAATTGAACTGTAAACATACAGCTATAAAAAAAACAATGTAAATTTTGATCTCACTTTATACTGAACAAGTAATACAATTGGCCTCTATTACTGGACAAATTTCCAAAAAAACAGCAAGTGCAGATAACATCATAGTATGCAACAAGTACCTACTCTTCCCAAGGGATGTTGGAGTAACTCTCTTCCTCCCCTACCCACCCCCACTCAATATCATGGCGCCCACCCAAAACCAGATATGACTCATTTCAAATTTCAACTCACCCCCCCACTTTCCAAAACAACACCACCCAAACGCCATTCAAAACAAGAGGGTTGAGATGAAAACTTGAATGAACTTACTCACTCATCATTCCCTCACTTACTCATTCTTACTCACTCACTCACTCACACTCCCTCATTCCCTTACTCACTTACAAACGCACACTCCCTCATTTCCTCACTCACACTCCCTCATTTGCTTACTCACTCACAGTTGTTAGGCGAAGCGTAGGCTCCAGGCTTGCTGGTGAGTCATAGCACGTCTAGACTGTGGTGAGGAAGGTTTGAGGGAAGGGGGTGGTGAGGGGGCAATCGATTCCAGCAGGGGAAACTGCTGGAAGGGGAGAGGAGGGGTTGGAAAATGAGTCATCTGTTCCCCCATCCAGCACTGGAATCGAGTGAGAGGATTTCGGAAAAGCAGGATCCGGATTCAAATTGCTTCATTCATGTAATTTCCACATATTGCTCTAATATTCCCTTTTTGTGTAATATTCCCTTTAGGGCCTCTATCAGTGTATAAATGTTAGTAGATAAAAGTTTTTGTAGTTTTTCAACACAACTTTTTTTGCTTTCATTAGAGGAATTTCCAAGTTTGAAATCAATGGTTTATCCTTGAAAATGCCTCTAATGAGTGCAAAACATATTTTTGTGGAATGAAAAAACTACTAAAAAGGGTAAAGTGATTGCAATTTATTTAGACATGCTTTTAACATGTTTTAACCTAGTTTCGAACTTATTGATCAAAATTTGGTATTAGACGTTTTGGACAATAGTCTGTGTTTTTAACCAATAAGTTTATTTGTTTCTGTAAAATGAATGAATAAATACTGTAGATGGAATATTATTCAACTAAAATTCACATCTTACAAAAATAGAATAAATTATATGATTATAAATACATGCGTTGTCTTTAGAAAATATTGATTCAATTCTACTATTATTGATTCATTACTAACTTACTCGTATTATGCCTCTAATCATTTTCCAGTGAATATTTTTAAAATTTCAAACTCTATATGGTTTCATTAAAAAAAAAACTATTGACAAAGGTCTAGTTAGATTTACACCGTTAGAAACTTAGAAGACAACACCCAGACAATTTTCGTTTCATTAAAAAAATATTATCTATAAGCATATCATTAAACTGTTTGGAAGATTTAAAAAGTGTCCTTATTTATTTTTTTCCAAACAAATGACATCGTTTTAAATCTTTGAAAAGGAGTTATGTGCAATTAGCCCTTGAGCGGGGTTTAATTAACTTTCAAGATGATTGAAAATTGAAATCATCTTGATGATGAATTCATTAAGAATTCCTCTTAAACATGAAATAATTTATTGAAACAATCGTATTGATAAGTCTTGTATTAATATTGATAAGTTTCAAGTAATATTTTAATCTGAATCATCTTCTTGAATTCAACAAGTTGGAAGGAGGCTCAATAATTGAACCATATGAACACAGCTTTTTTATGATTTTATTCAACAAATTGAGTAGCTTGAATATAAGATGCAATTTGATAATTATGTTTGTGTTTTCACCCTCAAGTTCGTTGTTTTTTCATGAATGAATAAATAAATGAATACCATATAATACTATTGATAAACTTGAATCAACGAAGTTCACATAGGCAGTCTAATATGCATTCTTGAAAACCCTTTTTTCAAAGGATTCCTTATCCCAATCGCAGGGGGGGAAGGAGAGAGGATAAAATAGAGAGAGAAGAAAACTAGGCTACTAAAAACGGAATAAGGAAATAAAGGGGATCAACCATTAGCTTTAGTGTGGCGCCTCTAATCTAGCTTCTACAATATATCTGTATCTGCAGTGGCATTATCTAGTATAACATATCTATATATTATTATGTTCTGTTAACTTTATACATTCATCCATTTACAGAACATGAACTGTAATCGTACATGTATATATATATCACTATGAATATACAACCTACACAATTATTGACGAATAACTTGAATCTTATCTGTATCTGAATGTGTTGTAGAAAGGGTGATTTAACTATATGTATGAGTTACTCTTGTATATATTACTATGTACTATGAATAAATAGCACACACAATAATTGGAAAATAACATGGCGGGTTTTATCACTTTGTATTGTGGTAAGGGGAAGTCAAAGGTCTCCGCTACAGAGACAGAAAGACGCCAAAAGGTGGTTCCAAAAGTAAAGACGGTTGACGACTGACACTTATCGACTCTCAGCTCCGTTAGGACAGTCGGCAAGCTGTCCACGACAGTACATTGAAACAAGAGCGATCCCCGCTACACTAATTTGCTCCCAAAGACAGCTTCAGACTGTCCTGACAGAGCTGAGAATGAATAACAACCATTCGCCAACCGCCTTAGTTTTTGGCGTTACCTTTTATCAATTATTTAGAAGCAGTGACTGGACGTCGGTTGGAGTCAGGCGTCGGCGCCTTTTTACCTGACGCCACTCTGGCCTACTGGGGTGCCAAGGTTGAGGGGTGCACAGTTGTAGCCTGTCCAAGCAAAGAAGACATTCTGGCAAGATGGGAAATGACTCCAGCTCGGCCAATATTGGTTCAAAAATTATCAATTTGGTATCAAACTGTAGGAAACATTCTGATCTACAATTTGAGATCAAATTTATCATTTTTCAACCAATATTGACCGAGCTGGAGTCATTTTTCCATCATGCCAGAATGTCTTTGTTGGTTGGACAGACAATAAGAGAAGAGACGTCGATTTTATATGCAGCTTAAAACAAAACGAAAAGAGACTGTAGACGACATGAAATCAGATTACTGCATTTTAAAAGTTCAAGATTTTTCCATCAATACCATGAAATATAAGCTGTAAGTTTTATAAATAAAAGAGTATCAATCCTCTTTCAAGAAGGAAAAAAGCGAAATTACAGAGCTTATGCCCCGTTTTTCCAACATTGTCAAATTTTCCAAAATTGTCTAACACGATGTTAAAAAAGCACTGGTGCACACTTCTGGAATAGAACGCTCAACAAATCGTCACAAAAGACAGCCCATCTTCAATATTATTTCAAAAGATTTTCATTTCCATACATCACTGGCGGTTCGTGCCCACTAAACAGGTGAAGTGCCCGTATCTTTTACTGTACAGCACTTCACCTATTTCGTGGGCACGAGCCGCCAGTGCCATACATGAACATCCGTATAGGATTCTAAGATTGCAATTGACCAATGCATACTAAACAATTATTTTCTAATGGCGTGATCATAACTAAATCAGCTGTGAATGCGTTGGAAGATTGTCAATATTGTTCATATTGTCAATTTTGTTTACTTGATGTTTGGAAAACCCGATTTAATAATAGATTAGGTGGTATAGCCTGACCAAGCAAAGAAGAGCCTCTGGCAAGATGGGAAAATGACTCCATATTGGTCAATATATGCTCGAGAATTATAAATGTGGTTTCAATAGTAGATCAAATCATTCCCTACAATTTGAGATCAAATTGATAATTTTTAAATCAATATTGACCAAGCTGGAGTCCTTTTCCCATCATGCAAGGGGCTCTTCTTTGCTTGGTCAAACTATATCATAAACTAATTATAATTAGTAGATTTAGTCTACTAATAATCTAAACTACTAAACTAATAATCTAGTAGATTTAGTTTACTATACTAATATAGTCTACTATAGTTTACTATACTTGCTATAGTCTACTAGATTACCTAACCTACTTAGTCTACTACAAAAGTAGACTAAAGCCACGTTTACACCGGAATGTTAATAACATTTGTTAATAACTTTTATAATATAATAATAATAGGTCTATACAATAATACTTAATTCAAAAAAGTTATCAACAAATGTTATTAACATTCCGGTGTAAACGTGGCATATAAGTGGATTGTCACTAATTTATTATTATTATTGCCTTTGGTCGTATTTCCGATTGACTGTAACGTGGGGAGGGGCTGGGAGGAGCTATCAAAAGTACAGAAGTAGGGACGGCGAACGTGATTGGTCGGAATTCATGTTCCAAGCACCTGATTGGTTGAAGTTTTCGTCAGTGACGAATACGCGAAATGGCGGATACAACATGAAATGGCGACACAATGAGATTTACTGGAACGTTGGATGTGTGATACACCTCAAGAAGATTTATCAAATCCCATGGTTTAGATTTAGATTCTATAAAATTTGTCTTATCGGCAGGAAACTATTCATTTTTTTCGTTGAACCTAGTAGGCTACACATCAGAGAAATAGAGTTTCAATAATTATACGACACCTTTCAACATTACATTGTTTCGTTGGATACATGGATTATTATCACGATAGGCTACTTTACAATATTATTATGTATGATGTTTTATTTGATACATCAGATCCATGCATGCACTCTTTGCTTTGCAACATGATTTTAAAATATGACAAAGATATCGTAAAAATACAATGGATTGCAACTTTGAGAGGGAATGAGCCTAAACAGAATCTTGATCCAAACAATATTCTATTATATCAATAAATATAAGTGATTATCAAATACAATATTATTATTCATCGACAACGATTCGCTATAAGAAGATCTAGCAATGTTGTTGGTTTTTCAAAGGATTATTACCCTTACCCTAGAACCCTTTTCAATTATTGGAAAACAGATTGCTGCACTGGCGGCTCGTGCCCACGAAACAGGTGAAGTGCCCCTATCTTTTACTGCACAACACTTCACCTGTTTCGTGGGCACGAGCCGCCAGTGAATTGCTGATAGGTTGCATTCAACAAACTAAAAAACATTTCCTGTAGTTCACTATAGGTTGAAATGAAAACATCATAATTGAAAACACTTTTGAGTGGTTCAAATGCATTTCTCTGTTGATGATTCATCTATAAACCCAAATTCCGATGACCACGATAACCCACAACTGTTTGTTTATTCAAATGACTATGAGAGCCTACTGCGTATCTTAGCCTTTTTGTTTGAAAGAATTCAGCAACCTCTTATCTCACGAATAATGTACAAGCATGTTTGAAACATTGACCTTGAGATGTCAAGATTTATTAATTTAGAGTTAAATTCCCAGTATGCTACCAGGGCAGTATTATTCGTCGATGATAATGAGTGTTAATAGACCATTAATTACGTATTGCCATTGTTACAAAAAATGACAAGCCTTTAAAACACTGATATCCAACTGAAACTACTGATCACATTTCATTAGTTCATTCAACTTGGACAAAGATGTGACGTGGCTACAGATTTGTACCATACTTTCGCCTGTAATAGGTTTAATTACCCAGAAAAATATTACGGTGGGCTTATACATGCTGTTGAAAGCAATCCCCTTCCAATCATAAAACATGGAAGTAACTTACCCTTTTCCAATTGTTTTTCAACAAGGGTAGCTATTGTTTTTCCATTTAATTCATGCAAACATTAATAAAGTAGCCCTAAAATAAAGTGAACATTAACATGGAGGCAATATGGCGACAGAGATATGATACCCTATAAATAGTTGTGCTGTAAGAACGAACTTGTCTTATGAAATCGAGTTATATTTGACGAAAATTAATCTTTATTACGATACTTGAATTAAATTTCGAAACATATGTTTTTGCCATAGGAACGAACTTATGGAATCGATCGAGTTATATTATTGACGAAAAATCACATTTATTAGTTGGATTGAATTTCTAAACAAAAGTATACGAAAAATCTGGTGTGGCACACTCACACAACTTTCCTTGCCATTTACATTTGCGTAATACAATATACAACCTATCTATACCTAGTCATCAGCGAGTGCAAATTTCATTAGGCTATTACTTCCTCATCTTCCAATACTGTGAAATTCGCACACGCCGATGACGCCTCGCGCCTGCTGGCGCTTCGGCTCATCGTGTGTGTGATTTGAAATTTTTACAAGCCCAAAATGCCTCGCACCTGTCGGCGCTTCGGCTAGATGTTAGCCGAATTGACTTGGATTTTGAATAAAAGTTTTTTTTCTGTAATATTCCGATACATCGGATCAAAGAGGTGGAATAGATAATTGATCATTCGAATCCATAACTCTGCTATTTTACCAATAATTTATTATGAAACACCAATACTTTTTTTGAATGTAATTTTTGTCCTTTTTTAACTCTGATGCGGATTGCCTTGTTGCGAGTTTGGAGTGACATTGATAGCCTACACAACCTTAAGTTTTCCAGTATGGGGTGGCGCCGCTGCTTATCTGACGCAAAGGGGACTCAGTTGATAGAGCACATAATTGACTATATATAGGGTGTCAATTTGAAGAAATTATTCAATTCATTTTCGAGAAAATCGAGATTGCAAAATCCATTTCTTACAACAATGCTGCGGATCTTCTGATATTTTGCTAGGAACGAGACTCATGGCAGTCGATAGGGCTTATATAGGGCTATTTTAGGTATGAGTTTAAAAAAAATCGTTAGAGCCGTTTTCGAGAAAATCTTGAAAAACAACATTTTTGGCATATTATCCGCCATTTTTCGATGAATTTTTTTGAATTTCTTAGAGTCTATTGCATCTTGTGTACGCGACTTGTATATAGTAAAGGAAAAATTCAAAAACGTTGTGCAAAATTTCTTGATTGTAAGCTAGGTTATCTGGAAGTTGAGTTTTACGCGCTCATACTCAAAGCTCGTATTTTATTGAGTAGTATGTTGCTGTTACATGCAGTTTAGTTGAATTATAATTCAGTTTAACTGAACAATCAGCTAGCTCGAATGAAACACATTACTTGAAACGATCATAGCTTGATTTTATGATTTAGTCCAAGATGAATTTATTTTTAGTTTCAACTGCTATTCGGGACTATTTATGGCTTTTAGTTTACAATTCAGTAGCTTTAGTAGCTTCAAGCTACTTTGGTAGCTTTAGTAGCTTCAAGGGTGCAAGCCCGACATAAGATTTGTATTCACTTACCTTTTCAATGAGATGTTTCTTCTCTTTTTGCAATTTATCCTTTTGTTCACGTTCCTCGTTCAATTCCTGTTTCGTTGTTTCTACTTCCTTTTCAAGTTGCAAAAACCGGTTTTTGATGTTTTCGAATTCAATTTCTTTCGCTTCCAGTTTCGATTTCCAACTATCGATATCTCGTTTCAGTTGCGTATCGACCTATCGATGAAGAAAAATCGATCATTTACTATCATAGTTTCGATTCATCGTAATAATAAACAGACAACGCCCAAAGGAAGTAAGTGAAACGTTGTAAAATCTAAGTGATGATAATGATTTTGATAGTTTTTTAGTTTGATGAATGATGATGATATACGTGCAATAACAATCCTAATCAACATTAAATTATTTTCCCAAATTGCAGCAATAACATTTATGCCCGGTTTGTGAGACATTTAACTTACTAAGCTAATATGTGTGGCATTTAACTTACTACATAGATATGAAATCGCATTAGCTAACTCATAGTTCCAATCTTTTCTTTATGATTTAAGATACGCGAATTGAACCTATGAAATTGTTTATCAGCAATCCCAACAATATTGTACATAATCTTCTAAAGATCTTTAAAAATAGAACCACGAAAACTTTAAAACATAGTTTTTTAATTAGGACGTATAGTCCATCCAAGCAAAGAAGACATTCTGGCAAGATGGGAGAATTACTCAGGCTCGGTCATTACTGGTTCAAAAACTATCAATTTGATCTCAAATTGTAGGAAACAATTTTATCTACTATTAAGACCACATTAAGACCAAATTTATGATTTTTGAACAAATATTGACCAAGCTGGAGTCATTTTACCATCTTTCCAAAGGGTCTTCTTTGCTTGGACTGACTATACAGTAGGTAAATAACTTTAGGCCTAAGTATAGTCTGTCCAATCAAAGAAGAGATTCTGGCAAGATGGGAAAAATGACTTCAGCTCGGTCAATATTGGTTCAAAAATTATTAAATCGGCCCAAATTGTAGAAGAGATTCTAATCTTTTCAGCTTTGAACGTAAATCTGAGCTTTTTGCTTGGACAAAGTCTTATTTTACTGATTTTTGCAAATATTTTATTACAATCACATTTACAATCCATTTCAATATTATTCTCACAATATTTGAAAACTAACAGTATAATATGTAATTTTAAGAAAAGTAACTTTTTTGGAACACCCTGTAGATAAAATAGTGTATGCAACGGTTGTATTAGGCCTTTAAAGCACTCGTGAGATACTTAGAGCACTCGCTACGCTCGCTTCGCTCGCTGCTCGTGGCTCTAACTCATATCTCACCTCATGCTTTAAAGGCTCCCATTATACAACCGTTGCATAAACTACTATTCCTTGATTGAATTATAAAAAATATTTGTCTTGTAGCCCACATAAATTTCTGGTACAGGTAATACATATTCTCGGAGACTGAATCTTTCAGGCCTTTTCAAAAATCGTTTCACCAAACATATTTCTGTTAAAAAAATTTATGTAAGAAGAACTTTATTAATTTCTTGATCAATTTAAAACTGATTCCTTCCACGTTTCACTGCATTAGGTCAGTGGCACGATCTTGCTAACTCATTTTTAGTATAAATTACTTGAATTATTACGAAATTATTCATATTTTTGGAAGGAAATAAAGTTCATTCAAATAATATCCTGAAGACAAAAATTAAGCATCTGCTGAATAAGTGGGAGGAAAATCCAAAATAAATTTCAATGAAATAAGTTATCAGTCATAGAGGATTTTGTTTTCTTTCCTGTTAGGGTTCGTGTAAGGTCAGAGAAAATTTGAACTTTAGATAGTTGATTCTGATCTTTTTATCCGTTTTATGTCGTTATAATGTATTATGCGAGATTTGCGATCATTTTATTAGGGTTCATGATGGGGCAAAGAAAATTTCACCATTAGATAAATTGTTCATTTTATCCGTTTCATGTCATCAACATGTATCATGCGAGATAAAATCATGACAGTTGATAAATAACCTTGACATACTTCGATCATTCATTTATGACAGCTCTTTCTAATTAATCAACTTTTTTATAAAAATTATTTATAATTTGTTTTCTCCTTATGTTTTATTACATAAAAAAAATATGTGAAATTAATTTTGATTAGGGTCTATTTGGTTTTTATTAGTCAAAGCTACAACGTCATTAATATTACTGATCTGCTCATTTCAGAGAAAATTTGTCCTTATCTAAATTTGGTATATTTGCAAAATTTCTATCAAACTCACATGAACATAAATTACGAGAATTAATTTCTCAAAATAATATTATATGTTTTGGGAATACGATCTACTCTAATAACTAATACTAGGCCTAGAACGTATTCATAAACCAATAAACCAGCAAGTGCTGTCATCTACCGGAAGTAGGGCTCTATAAATACGTTTTTATAGTTCCTTAACCGGAAGAGTTGAGAATTGATCACGTTTCAAACCGTCGACCAATGAGAAACGAGGAGGCGGAGCCATGAAAATACAAAATATTTTCACCCTACAACTGCTGCCATCTACTGGAAGAGTTGTGAGCTTCATGCGTTTTCAAGCCGTAGCATATATTCTTGTATTATCCATCAGATGTAAGAGAACAATCAAAATATAGTCTGTACAAGCAAAGAAGAGCATCTGGCAAGATGGGAGAATAACTCCAGCTTGGTCAATATTTGTTCAAGAATTATAAATTTGATTTTAATAGTAGATCAAATTGTTTCCTACAATTTGAGAAAATTGATAATTTTTGAACCAATATTGACCGAGCTTGAGTCATTCTCCCATCTTGCCAGAGAGTCTTTTTTGCTTGGACAGACAATAGTTATATTGAAGTATTCTCGTATCTGATTTCATTGATATTGAACTGTGATTGCTGAAGCCACGAATTTAGGCGGTTGGCGAAGGACTGTTATTTCTGAGCTCTGTCAGGACAGTCTGCAGCTATCTTCGAAAGCGAATCAGTATGTCTGGGGACGCTCTCATTCCGATGTACACTCGCATACAGCTCGCCGACTGTCCTGACAGAGCTGAGAATTGATAACAGTCCTTTAGCAGCCGCCCAACTTCCTAACGTCAGCTATGATAAAATACGTTCTCTCTAAATTTTCATCCTACTCTAGACAGAGAAAACCATTATTGTAATAATATTAAGAGTGATAAAATAGCTAAACAATAATATAATAGTACAATAATAATGTATGTATGCCTGGCTCAACAGCCCATGAAGGGCCTAGGCCTACCAGCCTAGTAAAAATAATAAAAAACAATAATAAAATAGCTAATCAACTACAAGTTGTAGAGTCTGTCCAAGCAAAGAAGACATTGTGTCAAGACGGGAAAATGATTCCAGCTCGGTCAATATTCACTCTAAAATTGGAAATTTGGTCTCAAATTGTAGGAAACATTATGATCAACAATTCGAGGCTAAATTTATCGTTGGCAATAAATGGATTTTGATTTGATTTTGATCACTTTTCAGCCAATATTAACTGAGCTGGATTCATTTTCCCATCTAGCCAGAATGTCTTCTTTGCCTGAACAGACTATAATAATTATAGTCTTTTAATTATTAAAAGTGAAAAAATAGGTTACAACGAAACTGGCGTTTTGCGTATGATGTTCTCTCAATAAACAGCTGATGCTGAAAGAGTATAACGATAGTATTCGAAAACAATGGCGGCTCGTAGCCACGAAACAGGTGAAGTGCCCGTATCTTTTACTGTACAGCACTTCACCAGTTTCGTGGGCACGAGTCGCCAGTGTTCGATAAAGATCACGAACAAGTTGCAAGAAAGTGTCAAGTCAGCCGATTCATCCGCCATTTTGGTTGTCACCAACTATAAATTCAGTTATAGTTATATAATTGTATAGTTATACACCAATAATAAATTATATAGCACTTACGCTTCTTAGTTTTTCAATTTTACGTAGCGACTCAACCTCGATGAGTTTGCTCTTCATATTTTCAATACTGAGCTCGGTAACTTTATGGCGTTCCTCTTCCAATTCCTGTTTCACAATTCCCAGTTCCGTTTCCTGAAAAAGAAACCTCAGTTAGTATGAGGAACTGGACAGTAAATCCAAAAAATATTTCATTTCATTTATTCGTTAAAACATATAGGCTAAATGAACATAATCAGAATTCAGTTACAATGACAATGTCATTGCAATATCAATTATTACAATGATTTGGGAGATGAAAAACCACTGGCGGCTCGTGAGCACGAAACAGGTGAAGTGCTGTACAGTAAAAGATACGGGCACTTCACCTGGTTTCATGGGCTCGAACCGCCAGTGTGAAAAACAGACTTTGTCCTCACCATTTATCTATTGAATTTTGATCACTATTATAAGAGATATTTTGACATGAATCTAGCGTTATTTGAAAACTAGATTGAAAATTTTATGAAGTATTTCTCCAATGTCTTTCCAGAACTCAGTTGATTTTTACCGCTGTAAAATGATGACATCTAACGTAACTGAAGCAAAGAGAACCGGACCATAGTCCGTCCAGTAGAAGAAGACTTTCTAGCAAGATTAAAAAAATGACTCCAGTACGGTCAATATTTTTTCGAAAATGGTAAATTTGGTCTCAAATTGTAGGAAACATTCTGATCTACCCGTCTACCAGTTAAAAATTCCATAATTGCATTTACAGAAACGTTCATTCATAACTTTAATATCGAAGTGACATTAGTACTGTATATATATGGAAGTTTCAAACGCGTGTCAATGGAATTGAATTTTCCAAATTCATTCATAAAATTCTTATGAATTAAAGATGTCAGTCAACTGGCGATAAACTTATTGTAGCTTCCCAGTCCACGAATTCATAAAAATATGAAGTGTAATTTATGGGAGAAATTCATGACATTCATAATACCATGAGAGAACTATACCATAATACTATAACGACACCATTAACCAAGATAAGTTAACGCTTCTGTGTACCTAATATTTCAGAAATAAAACTGTAACTATTGACGTCCAAGCAAAGAAGACCCTCTGGCAAGATAGTAAAATAACTCGAGCTCAGTCAATTTTGATTCAAAAATTATAAATTTGATCTTAAATTTTAGGAGAATTTGATCTACTATTAAGACAACATTTATAATAATTCGTGAACAAATATTGACCAAGCTGGAGTCATTTTCCCATCTTGCCTAAGGGTCTTCTTTGCTTGGACAGACTATAGCTCGATTAGTAACTTATGAACGAGACGAATTAGTAATTCAACAACGTGTTATAATCTGTCCAAGCAAAGAAGACCCTCTGGCAAGATGAGAAAATGACTCCAGCTCGGTCAATATTGGTTCAAAAATTACTGATTTGGTCACTATCGTAGAAAACATTCTGATCTACAATTTCAGACCAAATCAATATTTTTTGAACCAGTATTGATCGAGCTGGAATAATTTTCTCATCTTACCAGAGGGTCTTCTTTGCTTGGACAGACTACACCGCAAAATATTACAAGTAATGTCTATTTCTGGGGAACCTCTCATAACCCTAAAACAGCCTACCGGCGCTACGAGAACTTTTTTCGATGTTTTTTCATGTCTTTCATGTTTGTGCTACAATTCAGTGCTGGGAAGGTAGAGAGGTTAGAGTAGGGGGGAAAGGTGTGATAGTGGGGGATTCTAAAAATGAATTCTGACGTACAGATCGTCTGCAGAACTGGCGTCTAAAAGAGAGAAAGAAAGGAAAAAAATGAGACAGAAAAAGAGAGAGAGGTAGCAGATGAAAGAGACCAAGAGGAAATCAAAAGGATTGATAATTTAGAGAAAAAAAGGATTGAGATAGATATGAGAAAGAGGTATCCTCGAAGGTTAGATTTGATTAGATTAAATTATTATTAACTCCATTCAATGAGATATTATAACATCTATCGGTTTAAATCCTAGATTTTGATAGTTTGAAATGAAATTAACTACAATAAAGAATTGAATATGACAATATGTAGAGTAAGTATGTTATTACATTGAATTTAACAGGTATCTGAGATTCAATATTCTGACTGTATTACTACTATGATGTGTCTACAAAGAAATAGTTGTTCATTCTCAGAGAAGGAAAATCAGAATATCCCTCCCAACCTCACTCAACCGTGAAATGTCAATTTGTTATCAGTATCAGTTTTCGTGAATAACAATAAAAACTATGAAAAATTTAATATTATTCTAGTGCATGATAAAGATCCCAAAATTTTGGGTAGAACAAAATTTCATAAATAACCTGAAAATTTGGAAAATTTATTTTGTGACTGAATTAGGTATAGGAGAAGTTTTGCACAATAGCATGTTTTTTCGTTAGTCATCTTGTATATCATTTGTACATAAATTAAATAACTGAATAAATAAATAATGCATCTAGATGAAATGGTGGATTTGAAACTCATGAGGCTAGAACAGAATAAAATAATTCATTCAATTAATAATACAGTTTACAATTTGATAAATGAGAAGAAAAAAGAACCCCGGAAAAAAGAATCAAAGGAGGGAAGAGAGCTTAGAAGAGTTCAGAAACGAGTTGAAAGAGACGAAGTGATAAATAAGAGAAGGAAAAAGAAGAGCCACAAGCAAGAAGGTAGCGATGATACGAAAATCGCTAAAAATAAACATGACATAGGGCTAGCAGCACGTTGAAATTCAACTTCAACAAAATCTACGACACGACTTGCTCCAGACCAGATTTCAAGAAAGTTTCCGATGTAGGTTCACTAGAGAGAATAGAATATAGAAATATTTATATTTTTCTATTATCGCTGAGGTTCACCAAAGAAACTAATTCATTATTGTGTTAGGTTTATTTTATTCTTGAAAATAAATCATAACTCATATCATATCAATAAAATTGAAACAATAGCGCTTCTTACAAGGGACAAAATAGCTTTTCTCTTATCGTTTCAAAGGTATGGTCTGTCCAAGCAAAGAAGACCATCTGGCAAGATGAGAAAATGACTCCAGCTCGGTAAATATTGGTTTGAAAATGATTGATTTGCTCTCAAATTGTAGATCAGAATGTTTTCTACGATTAAGACCGAATCAATCATTTTTAAACCAATATTGACCGAGCTGGAGTCATTTTCTCATCCTGTCAGAGGGTCTTCTTTGCTTGGACAGACTATACAAAGAACTTTCTCGAATAGACTTTCGGCAAAAATGACAGTGATCGCACGCAATAGGCCTACAATAAAAATATTGTTGACCTAAAATGGAAAAATCCAAGCAAACAAATGATATTAGTGTAATTGTCATTTTGGATTTTTTCAAGCTTGATTTACATACTAATAAATGATTAATCAGTAGCTTCAATAACGATTAATTAAAATGTAATAAAATTGTTGCAGAGATATCATCACTTGAATAATATGTAGTAGTGTAATAAATTTTTATTCGTTCATTGATAATGTTATGAAAATGAAACATGCAAAAAAATTTACTTCTTTCATGACAGCTATCGATGATTGGAAAATGGCAATACTATCATTAGTATTGTCATTAATCACTGAAATTATATTGAATAATAATCATTGACGATAGCGTAAATATGAATAATTTCATTAATTTGAATCTTATTTTTCAACATAAAGTTTATAACTTCAACTGGACTTAAATCATAAAAATTATAAGAATACGCAGTAAAACTCTCATATTAAATTTATTCATGATAATATGCAGACTCGGTTTAATGGAAGATTCGATTTGATCTTCAGAATAATATAGCCTACAATCTACAATGAGCTGTACTTCCGTCAAAATTGAAACTATAACTTTTTATAAAGACTAATTAAACACAAATAGATTATTGAGCTATTCAGAATATTGAAGTTGATTTGCTAAGCAGTTTATCTCAATAATAAATTATAATTTTTTATGAGAAACTTCTTATAAATTTCTCTAAATGTGAAGAAACTTCATTCTACAACATAATTCAAAATTACAACAAAGCCACTGAATACTAAATTTCCATCCTATGTAAGTAATCAATGATATTTCAATAGGAATAACTTTCTTATTATTGGTCAGTTGACATTTTGAAGAGTGGGAGTAGAAGCTTTGTGATTGGACGAAATCTTAGGCTACCGTATTACCGTTCACCTTATTGGTTGAGATTCTTGTCAGTTGAATACACGAAATGGCGGATGCTATAATTAAGATGGCGGATTGGCGGGTATAGTACAGTAGAACGCCAATTATCCAAACGCCAATTAACCGAATTGCTAATTATTTGAATCGGTCTTAAGCGTAGTAATAAATTAAAAACCAGCGTTTACGACGTGATCGTAGCGCGGCGAAGCGATGTGTTGTACTAATTGAATTGTACTTACTCTGTACTGTAGTTTAGTACAGTATTTGTTTTGCTTTCCATATTAATTCAACATCACTACACTGTACTTTTCAAATGTAATACAGTTTATTCCAAGTTTAACACTTTGTTCTTCTTTAATACAATTCCATGTCCAATTATCCGAATTTTTGTTTATCCAAATTGATCCCGGTCCCAATTAGTTCGGATAATCGGTGTTCTACTGTATTTTATGATTAACGACTGATCGCAGCCAGAAAAAAGTTGCTCACAATTAATTCGATTTAATACAAAAGTCCAAAAAGTTTCAAACTAATACGATCAACGATCAACGAGATTTAATAATTATTTATTTATTTATTTATTTATTTATTTATTTATTTATTTATTTATTTATTTATTTATTTATTTATTTATTTATTTATTTATTTATTTATTTATTTATTTATTTATTTATTTATTTATTTATTTATTTATTTATTTATTTATTTATTAGATACATCACAATTATACTGATAGGTGAAAACACAGACATGAGTGTCCAAATCATACTTTTAATATAATGATACTTTTGATGAGGGTACTATCCAAAAACAATAAATAACGACCCACAGAGCTTGTGGATCTATTGCCACTTATTGTAGGCTTATTCATCTGTAAAAACATCCAAACTTTCCTTATTCATTATCAACAACATTAAAATGAAAATTCTGGTTCGAAGCGATTTAAACTTTCGCGCAAATTACCAGCTAGAAAATTTCAATCAATAATGAATTGTTACAATATCTTTCAATTAGATCGTTTTCTAAAAAAAATTAGAGTGAATTTGTAGATTTTTTAATTTGATTCGTGTGTTATTTTGTGTATCTCCTTCAATGTATCATATTGAAAGGAAATTGAAACGTTCACAGAGTATGAGGGTTCACAAGTACATCTATTTTTCAATCTAATAGGCCTTGCTATAATTTAAACTAGTGAATTCATCAATTTATTCTAGTACATTTAGTACAAGTATATACTAGTTATTTAGTTTACTCTAGTACATTTATTCTAGTAAAGTTGAGTTATGTAGTACAGTAGTTGTAGCCTATTAAATAAAAGCAGAAACCAAAGAACTAGCGAGTGGTGGATATCTGTTATTAATGTTCAGCTCTGTCAGTGCAGTCGATGCGCGATCTACAAGAGCGAAACAATTGCGCTGAAGACGCCTTCAATTCGATACGCTCTCGGAGACGCTTACCGACTGTCCTGACAGAGCAAGTATTGATATGCGAGCTTCCATAATTTGGAGAAATACGCCAACACAAACAAACAGAGAAGCGGGGGATCACCCACAAGATAAATAATGGTAATATTATTATTTTGTACTCTGATAAAAAACCGCAAATGACTCATTGTCTTCACAATATTGTTGTGTTACTTCATTTATTCAAATTTTATTGATGTAGCTTTACTTTTCATTTCTTTTGTAGCAAGCAGGTGAAACGGAAGCAAGCGCGCGGAAACTAGAAGGATGTGAAGAAGAAGAAAAAGAAGAAGAAAAAGAAGAAGAAGAAGAAGATGAAGAAGAAGAAGAAGAAGAAGAAGAAGAAGAAGAAGAAGAAGAAGAAGAAGAAGAAGAAGAAGAGGAAGAAGTTGGCGCTATGGAAGAAGAAGAAGAAGAAGAAGAAGAAGAAGAAGAAAATGCAAAAAGATGAAGACGAAGACTGGTTTTTACGGAATCTCTCACACTCACTAGGTCTGGAATCTACGTTACGGAATTTCCCTTTAAAAATGTATTCATTCTGTATTCTAAATTGTCCCATTTATTCAACTCATTGATTGAACTGCTATATAAATGACCTAAAAAGATTATTTTTACCTGTTGGAAGAAAAATAGGAAAACTGGTAATTCACTATTTTAGGATAGATTTTTTCCAATGAGAAGTATAATAGCGAATGACTGTATGATAACGGATAGTATTATCACCAACTCTGTCAGGACAGTCTGTGAGCTGACTGCCAAAACATATTGATTCCCTGACAACAGTTTAATCCTTCAATTTTGATACAGCTGACTCCAAAACGTTAGGCGGTTTCGTCTGTCTCTAGTAGCCTACGTGATGTGATGTAGCCTATAGTCTGTCCAAGCAAAGAAGACCCTCTGGCAAGATGGAAGAATCACTCAAGCTCGGTCAATATTGTTTCAAAAAGTATCAATTTGATCTCAAATTGTAGGAAACAATCTGATCTACTATTTATAATTTATAAATCATTATTTATCTAAATATAATAATAGATCTACTATCTACTATTTAGACCACATTTATAATTATTGAACAAATATTGACCTAGCTGGAGTCATTTTACTATCTTGCCAGAGGGTCTTTTTTGCTTGGACAGACTATACTAACAGCTGATGCAGAAGCAACTACTGTCTCTTTTGATTTCAGGCATAGCTGAATGGAAACTCTATTGACAACATCAGCTGTTGGAGCGCATAAGGAGCAAACGAAACTGCCTCACTTTTCGGCGTTAGCTAAACATGATAGGATAAAATTCATCGTATTCGATAAAGCAGCACTGGCGGCTTGTGCCCGCGAAACAGGTGAAGTGCCCGTATCTTTTACTGTACAACACTTCACCTGTTTCGTGGGCACGAGCCGCCAGTATAAAGTAGATGAATTTAGTTCTAATACTAATTGGACAATATACAAGACATTCAATAACTATAGATTGGTTCATTTTATATTTGTAGAGTATAATCTTATTAGTTCTATCTTCTTGATATTGAACATACAGCTTTAAAGAGCGGCAAAGAGATTCAATGAATGTTGAGTGCGTCTTATCTCAGAAGTTAAATTTAACTCAATTCATTTGTATTTGTCCTCCTTGGCTAGTGTCACGTGAGCACTGATTCAAGGATCAGATGAACAAAGAGAAAAAAAGGAGGGAAGATTGAGTTATAGTTTGAAACAAGAGAATAATAAGGTCATAGTTGAAAAAAGATAGAAAATAGAGATGATAGTTGAAAAAAGAGACAAAAAAATAAAATTGGGCTGGTTAACAATAATTAGAGTAGAGTATTAGTCGGTCCAAGCAAAGAAGACATTCTGGGAAAATGATTCCAGCTCGGTTAATCACGTTCCAAAAATTATAAATTTAGTCTCAATTTTTAAGAAACATTTTGATCTACAATTTAATATCAAATTTATAATTTTTGAACAAATTATGACCGAGCTGGAGTAATTTTTCCATCTTGCCAGAATGTCTTCTTCGCTTCTCGGACAGACTATATTCAGTCAACTATATATACTATGATACTACTATGACTATATTCAGTCAACAATAATACTTTGGAGTTTAAAGATAAACTATTTTCTTAATACCTACTGAAATATTGTTTCTAAATTTACGCTTAATTTTGCTTTCAATAAGATACAGTCATAAGAAATTATTATTAATAATCTGATACATGTTGACAAAATACGAATCTATACAATTATTTATTGAAGACTCCTAAATAATGCAGCAACTTTGAATTCGATTTCTCCAATAAAATTAATAATCATTATGATTATATTCATCGCATCGAGTATATTTTATTAAATCTTTTTGAAAGGAAATTGAGCCCTGGATAGTGGACGCACACTTTGAAACCAAACTATGTTAGATTCTGAGTTCGGCTCAAGCATGCTTTTAACCAATGGCAGCAACATACTCGAAACGCCCACAAAATCTACCAGTGTGTTCAAAGAGAAAGCACTTCTTTCCCATTGGTAGTTCGATCGTGACTCCTCCCACTGGCGAAATCGGGCGTTCTCAGCTCGGCCAATGACAGTTGAGCATGTAACAAGTCAACCATTTTGCCACAAAAGCATCCATTTTGAAAAGGCAACTAGTAGAAGAACATGACAAACGTCCTTCCCACTCCACGGGGATTATCCACTGGCGGCTCGTGCCCACAAAATAGGTGAAGTGCTGTACAGTAAAAGATACGGGCACTTCACCTGTTTCGTGAGCCGTCGGTGGATTATACATTTCTCTACGAATGGAAAAGTATCATAATATCATAATTATATTTAATAAACTGTAATTTTTCAGGATTATTATCAAAGCGATTTGTCATGAAGATTATGAATGAACATTTTATCAATAATATTAGCATTATCACAGCTGTGCAGTTAATTATTATGAAAACATAGCTCAATTGATAGCAAAATAAAAATTTGAACTTTAAACTTTCAAGTTATTGTTATTTAAATTGGAGTTTGTTTCCATTGATCATAAATGATCAGCTTCTATAGGAATCGAACAGTGCTTATTTCCGGTTAGATAAATTTTATTATGGTTTATTGGATGTTTTAAAACATTGGGTTCTATATTATTTTATCGATTTCCATATTAGGCTATTATATTTTAATTGAATAGAATCAATCTATGAATAGATCTGCGTTTTTAGGGTGATGGAAATTAGGAGTTGTGTTTCGAAATATACACTACATAGTACACCACATAGGCTAGACTTTCCAGGTGAGTGTACTTTTCCAGAAATTCAAGAATGTTAGGTAGAGTATTACAGACGAGTAGCTATGTACTTCACTACATTTTTTACGATGAAACATTTATGGGATTTCTTTAATATGAGGAGACGTCACTCATATATTTTTTAGCATAAGACAAACTAGGCTATCGAACAAGTGAAAGGATTAAAATCATTATTTTTAATAAGTTATAAATATGTATAATGCATCAGCTTTTAGTATTTAATCTATTGAAGAAAATCGCTTACATACGGCAAGAAGGCCAGATTTTTCAGGTGAGTACCGTATACTTTTCAGGAATTCGAGAGTGTTAGAGTAGAGTACTACAGAGAGGTACAGACGAGTAGCTACAGAAAGAGTACAATATCACAATAATACGGAGGAGACGATAAGCCGTCGGTCCCGACCACCTGTAAAGTATATTCTTCACCTCTCATGATCATCCCTCACATTACCCACGCATAAGCCAAAGAGCCCATGTGGCAATCAACCTCAGCAAAATTATTAAACGTATATTGTACCTAAAATAGTAATAGTAATGTAATTAAAATTCAACTGAGCTGTAATCGATACTGTAGAAACGTTCCATGATTAAATAAATAAAAACACATAGATGTTGTCAAAACTCTACAATTTAAAAATATAGATTACCAGAACTATAGTCTGTCCAAGTAAAGAAGGCCCTCTGGCAAGATGGGAAGATGACTCAAGCTCGGTCAATATTGGTTCAAAAATCATCAACTTGTTCTCAAATTGTAGGAAAAAATTTGATCTACTAATAATTAAGACCACATTTATAATTCTTCAACAAATATTGACCAAGCTGGAGTAATTTTCCCATCTTGCAAGAGGGTCTTCTTTGCTTGGATAGACTATACACTGCTACAGATAGGAAGTTCCAGTCTAAAAAGGTATGAATTACTCGTAATTACAAGAATTACACCTCATCTGTTTCATGCGAGAAAGAGAAAGAAATAAAGCGTGAGTGAGAGAGACGAGCCGGTAGTAAATTCACTTTCTACTACAACTTCATTCATGATTCACTCACCCGCTAAATATAAAGGTATACAATCTAACAATCGGTTGGCTTGTTATATACATTCTTCGCCGGTACACTCACACCAACCCGGCCTGAGGCCTGGGAAATACCGGATCTTGTCGTCACATGCGGCTCCTAACCTAAACAAAACTTCTCCAGCTATCAGTCAGTTCAATTCCTTATCTGCTAACCGAGTCTCGTGTGCAGTTCTCGCGGATCAACACTTTTAGACTATTCATCTCAATTCAAAGTTGATCAATTCAGTGATTTTAACAGAATTTGTTAACAAAAGTGTACTTCGAAACCTATTTTGTTTCCTGTCGAAAGACTAATTCGTTCTTTCTTAATAATCTTAATAATTCTATCAAATCTATTTTGTTTTATTATAGAGAGAACAGTTTGTTCTTTCTCAATAATCACATTGAGGATCGGTCACAAGAAAGTGTGGATTGTAGTTATAATGTTGTATCATCAATAACATTGTAAAAAGGTTTGAGTCTTAATTCATCAGCGTTATAGTGACTTATGATACCGTATCTATTTTGTTTCTTCGTAGAAAAGGACTGAGGACTGATATTGTACTACAGTGAGTGGAAAATATTTTGTGATCGATATATTTTCTATGGAACACTCGTGAATAATTCATCGGAATTCATCGATTAGAGTGAGTGATTTAAAAAATATATTCAATTTGATTTATTCACATGTAAGATAGATTATTTGAGTTGTTTTTAGATGGCTGTTTGCATGAAAGTAGATAATATAGATGAGATTTATCTTGGATAACACGCACTGTCTTTGAATAAAAGGCTACCTTTATTAATATTGGTTATTGATTGCTTGAGTTAAGAAACATTTTATTGCTGCATCTGGGGCTGTCTTTTTCACTGTTTAAAAATAGATATTGTTTAATTTCCAAGTGTAGCTTATAAGAACTCTCAACAATTAATTTATTATACTAGACAAGCTGGTATCAACGAAACTGAGGAAGCTCAGCCCAGTCAGGTCAGTCGGAGAGTGGTCTGCGAAAGCTTGTCGATTCGAGACGAGAGGTAACTCAACAAAACATTTCGCTTCCGCAGTTTATTGCTTCAACACTGTCCTGATAGAGCTGAGAATTTATAGCAGACTCGTGTATTGTCTGTCCAAGCAAAGAAGACCCTCTGGCAAGATGAGAAAAATACTCCAGCTCGGTCAATATTGGTTCAAAAATTATTGATTTGATCTCAAATTGTAGTTCAGTATGTTTCCTACGATTGAGACTAAATCAATAATATTTTTGAATCAATATTGACTAAGCTGGAGTAATTTTCTCATCTTGCCAGAGGGGTGTCTTTGTTCGAACAGACTATATCTAATGCCTCCCGCTACAACCATACAAAACTAAAATTTAAAATCATGAAGGCCTACACTGAAATCTGAATTATCTGATTGCTTGTTGAAAATTTAAAGATGGATTGTTGGAGATTCTGATTATCTAATTGCTTATACGGACTACGAATAAAAAAGTTGATATAAAGTTGATAAAAAGTTACGAATAAAAATCTGAAACAAAAAAAGTTGGGCGGTTTCGTCTGCTTCTTGCGCGCTTCAACAGCTGATTCTATGAATTAGTATGCTGTTATTCAGCTACGCGTCTTACAATAGATGTTTTACATCAGCTGTTAGTAGCTTACATCAAGTACAATACAAGAGAAAGACAGACGAAGCCGATCAACTTTTTTACCGTGTGTTCCTGGCCTAAGCTGGAGTAATTTTCTCATCTTGTCAGAGGGGTTTCTTTGTTCGAACAGACTATATCTAATGCCTCCCGCTACAATCATACAAAACTAAAATTTAAAATCATGAAGGCCTACACTAAAATCTGAATTATCTGATTGCTTGTTGAAAATTTAAAGATGGATTGTTGGAGATTCTGATTATCTAATTGCTTATACGGACTACGGATAAAAAAGTTGATATAAAGTTGATAAAAAGTTACGAATAAAAATCTGAAACAAAAAAAGTTGGGCGGTTTCGTCTGCTTCTTGCGCGCTTCAACAGCTGATTCTATGAATTAGTATGCTGTTATTCAGCTACGCGTCTTACAATAGATGTTTTACATCAGCTGTTAGTAGCTTACATCAAGTACAATACAAGAGAAAGACAGACGAAGCCGATCAACTTTTTTACGTCAGCTATTGGCCTATTAATACTTGCTTGAACTACTACTGAACAAATACTTGAACTACTACTGAATAATACTTGAACTACTACTGAATAATACTTGAACTACTAATGAACAAATACTTGAACTACTACTGAATAATACTTGAACTACTACTGAACAAATACTTGAACTACTACTGAATAATACTTGAACTACTACTGAACAAATACTTGAACTACTACTGAATAATACTTGAACTACTACTGAACAAATACTTGAACTACTACTGAATAATACTTGAACTACTACTGAACAAATACTTGAACTACTACTGAATAATACTTGAACTACTACTGAACAAATACTTGAACTACTACTGAATAATACTTGAACTACTAATGAACAAATACTTGAACTACTACTGAATAATACTTGAACTACTAATGAACAAATACTTGAACTACTACTGAATAATACTTGAACTACTACTCAATAATACTTGAACTACTAATGAACAAATACTTGAACTACTACTGAATAATACTTGAACTACTACTCAATAATACTTGAACTACTAATGAACTAATACTTGAACTACTAACTGAACAAATACTTGAACTACTACTGAATAATACTTGAACTACTACTGAACAAATACTTGAACTACTACTGAATAATACTTGAACTACTACTGAACAAATACTTGAACTACTACTGAATAATACTTGAACTACTAATGAACAAATACTTGAACTACTACTGAATAATACTTGAACTACTACTGAACAAATACTTGAACTACTACTGAATAATACTTGAACTACTAATGAACAAATACTTGAACTACTACTGAATAATACTTGAACTACTAATGAACAAATACTTGAACTACTACTGAATAATACTTGAACTACTAATGAACAAATACTTGAACTACTACTGAATAATACTTGAACTACTAATGAACAAATACTTGAACTATTCTACCGTAGACTACAAAACGACACATCATTGAATACGCATACTGGACTTTTCATGTGGTGGGAGAGTGAAAAAACCAGTTACAGTACCTACTATACCGCGGAATTATAGTCTTGAGCAGGTCAGTAATAGACTAATAATAAGTGCGTATTTAATCTATTGATAGAACGGATTTTCCCGTTTTAGCTCGCAAGCTTCAAGTAAAAAATACCGCAATGAAAAAATACTCTTGAACAGTAGGCCTATGTAAGTATAGTCTGTCCAAGCAAGAAGAGCCTCTGGCAAGATGAGAAAATGACTCCAGCTCGGTAAATATTGGTTCAAAAAAAAATTGATTTGTTCTCAAATTGTAGATCAGAAAGTTTCCTACAATTTGAGATCAAATCAATAATTTTTGAACCAATATTGACCGAGCTGGAGTCATTTTCTCATCTTGCCAGAGGATCTTCTTTGCTTGGACAGACTATAGCTGGAGCCAAAAGTAAAGGCGGTTGGCGAATGACTTATCGTTTATGCTCAGCTTTGTTGGGACAGCCGGCGAGCTGTCTTCAAGAGAGAATTAGTTAAGCTTGAATTCCTTTAGATTCGCTGAAGTCTTGCAGACCGCTGGTCGACTGTCCTCGACTAACCGTCCTGACAGAATTGAGCTGTAATAGAGTCATTTTTCATCTGCCGGTTTAATTAACGCTTACTACAAGAAAGTAAAAGATTATAGACTGACTATACGTTAGAAATAATCATTATTATCATCACTGGCGGCTCGTATCCACGAAACACGTGAAGTGCCCGTATCTTTTACTGTACAGCACTTCACCTATTCCGTGGGTACGAGCCGCCAGTGATTATCATGTCAATAATTCGGGTCGTATCCTCAAGGCCTGTACTGCATTATTTAAGTCGATTTAATCTCTATCGTCTGGCCTGGGTCGTAGAATTCATCCATGGTAGAAACATGATGAACTATTATCAGTATCTGTGTCGTAGAATTTATTTGACAAAAAGACAATCGTTTCCATGATTAAGCCTATTGAAAAATCACATTCATCGATGAAAGATAAAATCATGAAACTACATGACGAATTCATTCCTATTATTTATTATACATTAATTACCTTGTACAACAACAAAAAACATTAATTGCTGACAAAAAGACAAATAAAATGTTCTAGATGGCAGTTCTCCAAGTGATTAAATAGCATCATGACATAAATTACAGATTCACCAATTTGAATTCTATAATCTCATTACATTGTTTCATTACAAATTTATCAAATTTGATTAAATTTTGTGTCTTCTTATTTCATGTCTATATTGAAAAACTAGCCGGCAGGCTCGATTCGCTCACCTCCGCCTAGCATCGTTTCGTTCGCCTGCAAAACCTCTGTCAGTGTTAGCAGAGACAAATTGGCTCGCATCGCTCGCCGGCAAATTCCGTTCAGGAGGGGTTCGAAATTTATTGAACACAGCATTTCTAGACCTAATTTGGACCTGTTTACCAAATTTCCACATTTTCTGCCAATTTGTTCTCGAAAAATCTAAGGAAAACTCCGAGTATTCCGAAAAATAGTAAAACGATAATATTGAGCGTAACCTTGGGAAGTATATCGGACATAGTTTGAAACTTGATTCAATATCTTCTAAAATAGTTCATCTATAATCTCGCTGAACCATTGAATTTACAGTAAGGTCGTATCAAGGCGATATGCAACCCGCAATACATTCACAATTTTGAAAAAGTGATTACTGGCGTACTCTTGAACGGATTGCGAAAATATTTTAACACAACATTTCTAGACCTTATCTGAACCTGCCCACCAGATACCAACATTTTCGACCGATTGGTTCTCGAAAAAAATAAGAAAACGCTGAAAAACTTTAGAAAAACTCAAATATTTGGCGTATCCTTATGAAGTTTTAAAAATCCTTTCTTAGCGCGCGTCTAAACGTCCAACTGAATATGTCTGCCAAATTTTAACCCATTCGATTTAGTGATTTTCAGTTCTGGTGATGAATGAATAAATGAATGAATCAGTCAGTACCATTTCGCTTTTATAGATATAGATTAAGGAAATACAGCGTGAGAATATAGAAATTGAAACAAATTGCCAAATTTATTGGCCTACGATTTAATATTTAATTCGGTTTCCTAATTGGCAGTAGTGAAGTAGTTCAAAATTTAACAAGAAGGAAGCTTGTTGGTACGATGAGTCATTCGCAGAGAGAATAGAAATATATATTCATATACACTCATATTCTATTATCGCTGGTCATTCGCAATGCGCATGAAACGCCGACATTTTGGGAATAAGCTGATTCGATTTCTCAATAATTTAACATTTGAACTCAGTTTGGGTATTTCTCAAGTTGAATTTATTGAAAATAATTATTCCAGTTTCAGAGCCTAAGTCATTTCCCCCGATAATCGCCATTGTCAAATGAGCTAATCTCACTTTGCAACGTTGCAAATATTTTGTATCAATGAGCTTCCTTCCTGTACGATTGCTTATCACAAAGGTATGAAAAAATCAATTCTTTTGATTTTGATAGCTGATCTTGAAGTAATTTTCTCTGCTGATTCAAAAAATGACATCAGATTTTCTCCGTCACGTAAGGTTCTCTCACAAAATAAAATTGAAGTCTTTGGAGAAGTTCTTCCTCTATTATTAATTAAACATGGATTGAAACCATAAAATCAGCTAAAACAAGCTTGAAAATGTGCTCCAAAGTTGTTATTAGTATTTGTAAAAACGTTTTCTTCTTATCTTAAGATTCTTTGTGATTTTACGGATGTTGTGATTTGTCTTTTTCAAAATTTAACAGTAGCCTGCTATCATCACATTTCAAAGGCCCTTTTTATTTTATTTTTAATGGCCCTGATATCTATACTCATATCTCATCTTGTTGAAAACCTTCTTCTTGTCTTCCTTATCAACAGGTCCCATATTTCAAGGATAAGTTAGTCGAGGTGTGATTGATGAAGCAAACTGCATCAACACTCATGCTGAAGTCTGAACTTTCATAGTCTCCCAACAATTCAGCAACCAAAGTTTTGTATTCCGAGTTTTTTAAAGCCTCCTACTACAATCTTGAGTTGCGTCCTTTTTATAAATTGATATTCATTTTAGTGACAAGTATCTCATCTTATTTCAACAGGTTTCTAATGTCTGCCTCAAACAAGAATCCCTCTTTCAGTTTGCATTGGATAGATCTGGGAATTGTTCTTGAAGCAATCTTCATCATCACGTAATGATTTCACGAGTTAGTGAATTGGTCTCAATTCCATGTGAAGTGATGGAATAATTAAAATATTTTCAGGATTCACTATAAACGTTTTGTCTCAATGTTTTCAAGTTTTGGATTAAGTACCTTCCTGATTTGCCAAGTCAACTTTCAACTTGACTGGCGAAGTGCTGTTTTCTATCATGATTATCCAATCCACATAGGTGATATGAATGTTTTTCCGAATCATTTTGAATATTTACAAAAGTTTTATTCAGGTAGGAAGTTGAGCTTCGAATCTGCTGCGCTCATTGTTAATATGAAACAAATTCCATTATGGAGTTTGAACAAAATCCTGCCATATTAAATGAAAGTAGCCTACTCATCAGTTCAACTTCAACTATGTGTTAAGTAGCCTAAGTAGCCTATTTTTCTAAATTTCTATCCACAAATTTGCGGGGTTCCCATTGTCAATCATATCGTTAATTATCATCAGTTTCCATTTGCATGTCGTTGAACTCATGTCTACCTATTTCATAATTTCCAATGAATTCGTCTAATTATTTCAATAAACTGTTAATCTTGTCATTTTAATTCATCTTATCGAAATTTTCGACATCGAAAGTTAAAATTATTTATTCCTATCGAAAGAGTTCTTTAAACTCTGTTTTTTATTGCGGGTTGTATTTTCTATTGATAGGAAAAGTTATTATCAATGCAATGCGTAGTCATTGATGAGAGAGAGGTCATACTGAGGCTATGGTGCTAATTGGGTAATAATAAGTTAGCAAATCAGTCAATGTTGCCGTTTGATTACGGAAATATTTTTGGAACTCAGAGAATTTTCATTTATTTATTTTTATTGCATCCGATGACCACCTGATAAAGGGGTATAAGTATTTGTCAGTTTGTTATTTATCAAACATAAATTTTATCATCTATCTACTTAAGCCTCAATGAGGTTTGTAATAATTTCTATACACCTCCACTGAGTAGGCACAAATGGACAGCAGCTTTTTTCTCAAGGAAAATCTGAAAACCTTTCCTTCCATTTCTTTAGTGTGATATTGAGAGGGTAATATGTTATACATGCGGATACTTGAACTTTTTACGCCTCGCTCATGAATAGCGCACTTTGATGTGCATCTTCTCTCAAATTATTCCTGAATCCAGTTGAATATTGATGAAATGTTTCGCCTGTATTTAATTCGTATAATTTATGTGTTTCTTTATAAAGCAGATTGTGACTAAAATATATTGGCTTGGAAGTGAGAGAGTATTTTATTTGTTTACTCACACTTAGCATCTAGCATCATAGAGTAACTAGATAATTAATTTCTTTTTAATAATCTATATCTATAAAAGCGAAATGGCACTGACTGATTCATTCATTCATCCATTTATTCATCACCAGAACTAGAAATCCACTGAACCAAATGCGTTCAAATTTGGTAGGCATGTTCGGTTGGACGTTTAGACGCGCTCCAAGGCACGCGATAATAGTTCTATGATCATATCTGATCATATGGAAGGAGATTAAAATAGGATTTCGTATTTTCATCTCTTTCCATATGATCAACTATGATAATAGAGCTATTATCGTGTAATACCGGCCTAAGAAAGGATTTTCAAACCTTACCAAGGATACGCCCAATATTTGAGTTTTTCTTTAGTTTTTTTTGGCGTTTGCTTAATTTTTTCGAGAATGTTCAATAAATTTCGAAACCCTTCTGGGGTTACGCCTGTAATAAGGTTTTCCAATATTTGGAATCTGTGTTCAATGAATGATGAAGTGAAAACTCAGTCAAGTTTTCAATAATTAGAACAATTAATTAATCTCTATTATATAAAATCGAAATGGCAATCTCACTCATCAGCAGAACTAGAAATCTAACAAAATTGGCAGAATATATTCAGTTGGACCTCTAGACGTCTTAACTAAGAACGGATTTTTATAACTCCCCAAGGATAAGCCAAATATTCAAGTTTTTTGTGTAGTTTTTCGGCATTTTCTTAATTTTTTCGAATACCAATAGGTAGAAAATGTTGATATTTGGTGGGCAGGTTCAGATAGGGTCTAGATGAATATTTTTGAAATCTGTTCAAGATTAAGCAAGTAATCAGTTTTGCAAAATTGTAGATGTATTGCGAGTTGCATATTTTCCACATTAATACGACCAATCCTTACTGTAAATTCAATGGTTTAGGGAGATTGTGGATGAACCTATTTGAGAGATATTGAATCAAGTTTCAAACTATATCGATATAATTCCCAAGGTTACGCTCAATATTAGCATTTTACTATTTTTTGGAGTTTTTCTTAGATTTTTCGAGAAGCAATTGGCATAAAATGTTGAAATTTGGTAGACAGGTCCAGATTAGGTCTAGAAATACTGTGTTCAATGAACTTCGAATCCCTTCTGAGGTTACGCCTGTAATAAGGTTTTCCAATATTTGGAATCTGCAGTTTTGTTTATCTCACGGAAACTACTGAACTAAATACGTTCAAATCATACACCCAGGTTGAGATGAGGTAGCCTAATAGAACAGCTAATTCAGAAAGATTTCTCAAAAGAACCCTATTTAGTGATATTATGATCAAAGCAATAATCCTTCAGAACGGGAGCCTGTTTGTCTCAGCTGACACTGACACGAGATTTTGCAGGCGAGCGAAGCGAGCCTGTTCGACTCAATGACACTGCTGATACTGTCGGGGGTCCGGGGGGCTGAGCCCCCTGGCTAGGCGGAGAAGATAATAGTTAGATAATAAACCTCATACTCTTTGGTAGCATCAACAGATTAATGGAATGATAAGTGGGGTGAAGTGCGCTATATGAAGTGCGCACGGGTATTGGCAGAGATTAGTAAAGGACAGAGCATCGTTCTAAGAAAGAGAGCATTTTTTGGTGGAATATTGCAGATGACCTTTAACCTTAGACCCGCAACCTACACAGTAATCTACTAGCAGACTAAGTTTTTTATTTTGATTCTCTTAGACCAGTGCTTATCGATCACGACCCTTGTTACTGTCAATACTCTATCAATTCTATGGGATTTTCTATAGATTAAGAAATCCTGAAAATAAATTGATTTATCCCGGTTGGAATTGGATTAATATAGCTATAGTCTGTCCAAGCAAAGAAGATATTCTGACAAGATGTGAAAATGACACCAGCTCGGTCAGTATCGGTTCAAAAATTATAAATTTGGTTTAAAATTGTTGATCAGAATGTTTCCTACAATTTGAGAATAGATTTATAATTTTTGAACCATGATATTGACTGAGCTGGACTCATTTTCCCATGTTGTCAGAATGTTTTCTTTGCTTGGGCAGACTATTCTAATATTTGACGTGGATGACGAAGTTGCTCTATTTTCATATAAACCTTGTGAAATGCAATAAGTCAATCAACCCCAACAGAATACTCTCCCAATAGAGATCAACAGAATTTTCAATTGTTAGTTTTTGCTGACTATTTGTATTTTAAAAGTTCAAAGGAACTTTTTAAATCTCCCCTACCAGAGGTGCCTACATAGGGGGAGGACATGACGCTAATGGCTTACTGTATTACAAATTTTTGGGGGGGATTAATATTTCAACCTAGAGGTCACGGTAAATCCACAAAACACTATAATCAGACCAGCCTCGTGTGGTTTTTTGGCGCCCTGTGCGAGATTTTGGCGGGCGCCCCCTCCCCTCATTACCAGACGAATGCAATCCAACATTATTAAAATATATTCAAAGCCAAATATGATTCAAGCTGTCTTACATATGTTCACATTTTCTCATAAGCGATCCCAATGTTGCATGTGGTACAGCAAAAAGGATTATGGGGACTTGCTTATTGTATCCCAACGTATTGTTTCGTATTTTCATGTATTAGATTTGTGATAAGCAAAACCCTACATGAATAGGAAATAGCTACATAGAGCAAAACTGTCACATTGTTTTGTACTTCGTACTTTATCATTAAAATATTAATTTTTTAATAATTATTGATTAATTTATTTTATTAGTCTGCTTGAAAGCACATGAGGAAGGGAATAATAAATTTTTCACCGAAAAATAGTGAGAATCATCATAAATTAATATTACATTTCACTGGAAATGAAGATTTCTTAACAACAAATTTGAAACTCGATAACAAGCAAATTGAAGATTTCAGCCATTTTCATTGTTCTACCCAACTTTCTTGAATAACATTCGTTCCTAATTCAGCCAGCAGATGGCAGTAGCAATAGGGTGACTTGCTCTGAATTCCATTGATCACGCCTCTAAGCTCCGCCTACGATCAAAATGGCCGAAAACATTGGTTAGGAAAGTTTCCAAATTCAACCAGTAGATGGAAGCAGTTGACGGGTGGTGTTTCAGATGTGACTTGGACTCGCCTTCATGCCCCGCCTCCTCTTTTCTTATTGGTTGAAAGTGTTTTGTGAGTTCTGCCTTGGAAAATGTCTGCTAGCAAGAAAATGATGGATGGTGAATCGTACACAAAAAATTACGCTGATTTACTATTGAAGATCTTGTGCTTGTGCTCATATGATATAAGTTACATTTACGTATTTGGGCTGGTAAGATTCTATCAAGTTAGTATTATTTGAAGAATTTATTTATAGAATTTAGACTCAGTTTTACTTTTATCGTGTAACTTCAATAGTTTTATGTTGTATGAAATGAGATGAAAAAATTATTTTGCACTCGCATCTTATACTCATTAATTCTATTTTTTATACCATGAATATAATGGAATAGAACTCAAACTATTCATGATCTAATACCGACCTCTTACAGAAAAGTTTGAAAAACTACAACAATTCGGTAAAAATATTAGTATTATAGGATTATTATATGGAGGAGTTTATCGGAAACTGGCTTGTGATTGGTCGACAGAATGTAAGGTGGTTATCAGCCAACCATAGAATAAAATTGAAGAAGGGCGTTTCTCGGCTTGCTTCATACAGTGATCGTGGTTTTTCAATTGATCAATTCATTATGATGAATGAATTTATGCAGAGGAAATAATTTCTTGTGGATTCAAGTTGTTTGTAGGAAAAGTTTTTTATCAAATGGTGGTAAAATTATTCTAATAGCCCAATTGAAATTTTTAAAATTCCCGTTTTGCATCAGCCGCACCCTGTCCTCTACTCTCGAAAGATTTGTCTCCTGATTAGTTTTATGAAGACAAGAACAATACTTATTTGTATTTTTCTCATCAAAAACATACAATTGTCAACTACTATCATTGAATAGATGATCATAACTTTCGTATCGATGTATTAATTCAAAGATATAGGCTACAGTACATAAATTATATCTATTCAAGTACAAGCAATATATTATTTTTAGTGAAATACTTCAAGGAAAATGTATAAAATTTTAATTAAGAATTTAATTATTTGAAAGCCATGTGGCCCTGGCTCAAATTGCCGGCCTGGTTGGCGCAGTGGGCTGGGGCGTCACAACCTTCAGTCCGCTAGCTCTGCCAGGTCTGGGTTCGAGTCCCACCCAGTGGCATGGCTGTTTTTCAACTCATCAATCACCTTCGCACTCAATATTCATTGCCCACGCACAAGCTAAAATGGTTATGTGGGCATTATCCGCAATAAAAATTTAAAAAAATTCAAGTAGACTTGAATTCCTTTGCCTTCCCCAAATTTTCGAATTTCTAAAAAAACCATTTGGCCCAGCAATAGAGAGACTGGAATTATTTACACACTGCTATAGGCCTAAGTAATGTAATGATGAAATACATACTAATCTTGATTGTTGCATGTATAATGTTACTAAAATTTGACTATATATTGGGTAATACATTACATAAACGTTACATACATAACATAAATATATTGTAATACGAGTACATAACATTTGTAATTGTAAAGATAGAATTGAAATGATTGATACATTTATTATCAGTATCAGGCCTACAGAAAGAAAATAATGAGTTGAGGGAAAACTTTCTTCAAATACAAACAGACGTAAATTAATAACTTTATATTTTTATTCTTCACCTGACTGTGAGGCATGAGGGTATTGAGAAAGAAGAAGAAGAAAAAGAAGAATAAGAATAAGAAGAAGAAGAAGAAGAAGAAGGAGGAGGAGGAGGAGGAGAAGAAGAAGGAGGAGGAGGAGGAGGAGAAGAAGAAGAAGAAGAAGAAGAAGAAGAAGAAGAAATGAATTCTCTTTCAAAATATCTAACTCTTGGATTGCCAATCAAGTCAACAAAACGTTATGTTATTTGTTAAATATAATTACAAAATTCATTCATTCTTATTGGTTGTTATTGGTTTAAATAAAATTACAAAATTCAATTATCCTTATTGGTTGTTATTGTTTACATAAAATTATACAATTCATTCATTCTTCTCCACAACAAAGTTGCGAAATAACATTATTTTCCTAATCCAAAAACGTCGACACCTAAAATATTTTCGAAGCTCTATTATTTCTTCCAAATTTATTTAATTTATTTTAATTAATTTATTATTTATAATTTAATTTATTTTATTTAATTTAATTTATTTATTTTTTCCAATATTATTTCTTCCAAATTATTGTTCAAGAACTTTTAGCGCATGCACTAAACTCAAGTCATGAGTTCCCCTACGCAGAGTTCATCTCATAGTCTTCAAAAAGTTTTGTTGGAAGGGGCATTAGATAGAAAATGTTTCGAGTGCAGCGCTCTCTGTGAGGGGATGCTTAATTGATAAGTGAGTAACAGATTCTTAGTGAAATGTATTATTTTATTAACTAACGATCTAGCGAGGGGAAGTGAAGGAGAAGGGGTGATCTCTCTGCTACCCCCTCCCCCGCGACAACAATTTGATAAAACACTCGCGAATCAAAACAAGAGTTTATTCGCTTTGTATCCTAGCTGCTGTCAAAAAGAGATCGATCATTACAGACGAGCACTATCCTACTTAGCTGAATTATTATTCATTTACTTCAGAAAATGTCAGTACCGATAATTTAATATTGTAATCCACTTGTTAAAATTTACTTTTCAATGATTTGATTTTTCTCCAAACTTTAATTCCAAAATACATTAATAAGTCACTTCTTCCGGATGATAATATTATTGACATTTCAGACTTACGCAAATCGGTAAAATCGGTAACTCTCTTGACTTCTTTTCGATTTAATCAAGATATAAAGTAACTGCAATACAGAGAATTTACGCGAACTTTCTTGAGACTTACAAGAATTGACTTTCAAAGAACTAAATCTTACAAGTCTTACAAGCAGCTCAGACTCGGAAAGTAATAAGAATAATTTATCGTTCATTAATAAATAATTCGTTGTGTTACGTACCGTACTTAAAGCAGTTAGATCGTCATGTCTCCCACAGAAAGCTTTTCGGATGATGAAATGTGGCAAATTCTACTAACCTGTGAGTACCTATTGCATTATTGAAATACTAACATTCTAATCTAGAAAAACCTTCTAGCCTGCATGTTTCTGGATTTAACAAAATATCTATCAATAACACTTCCGGTTAAACTATTGTAAAGCTAACATTCAAATCTGAAAAACCTACTAGCCGGCATGTTTCAAAATTCAACAAAAAATCTGTCGATAATACTTGATAATACTCGATTCATGCATCGTGCAGATCATGAAAAAAATTCATTTAAAAAAATAATAATGTGCGTTGTTCTTCATTGATAAAAACTATTTCAACAATCATTTTCCCATTCGAAAATTGTATTCTGATAGATTGATCGGTTTTGATAAATTAGATTGATTAATTGACTAAAATCAATAGATTAATAGATAGCATTCAAATATATTGTCCCTATTGTAATTGATAATATGATCTTGATACTAATTATTATTCAATGTACCATTGAGCCAGATTTCAAGAAACAGTAGGTTGGCAAGTTAATCGTATCTAGGTTTTTTGTAAAAAATATTTCTTGCTCTGATAATAAAAATATTTTACGATGTTTAATTTTAGCAACAATACACTCAAAAACGGAATCGTATTGGTGTAAGTGAAGTTAGAGGGGGTTATCAAGGAAGATCAAGTAAGAGGGGGTTAAAAATGAATTAATTGGCGAATTTATCATTATTAAAAGCAGTAATTGGGTTCAAGTAAAGTCAAATTTCCAAGCAAGATCAGTAGTGTACGAGTAGGATGATAGTGAGTTGGATGAATCGTTTTATTGATAAAATACCGAGTTTTATACAATTTCTACGGTGTTCAATACAAATACAATACAATACAATACATATATACAAATACAATACAAATACGGAGTACAATACAAAAGTGTTGGTAGCAATTTTATATTCAATCATTGGAAGTGGAATAATTTATCTATATATAATATTACAATCAATATTAAACAATCATGCCTTACCAGTCAAATTTTAAGTGTACCGTAACTAGCGCCTACATCTCAGGATCATGAAACGGGTGAGTAAATGAGGAACTAAAATCATATTCGCGGAGTACTATTGATAGTGTTTTCAATGTTTTCTTTTTGAAGTTTTGTTCTAAAATATGTGTTATATTGGTCGCGAAAATGTGTTTTCGAGAATTCTCCACAAGCAAGGCAAAATAGTATTCTTGCTTATAAAAATAAAATAAACGAATTTTCTACTAGAACTATTTTTCTCTCAAAGTTTTATCTATGTGGCATCGAAAATTCCCCACAAATAGTATCGAAGGCTTTCTTGTATGAAACAAAATTAAACTTCAAACAAAATAAATCCCTATAAGAGGTAAGTTTCTTTGGAAGTTTTGAAATCACTTACGTGCTTTTTGAGAAGTTCGTTCTCCTCCCTAAGTTTGGCTGTTTGATTGGCTTGATTCCTCCAAGCATTTATTATCAAATTGGTCAAAGTTTTCCTCATGATAGCTTCATCGTCCAGCGTTTTTTCGGGATTAATACGTTGAGTATCTCCCTCCGCCGAATTTGTCAAAGTTTGAGGCTCATCTTCAGGTCCCTTCATGTTTTTTGTTCTTGATTTTTGACTGAAAACAACAATATAATTATTCAGAAAAGTCTTGGGCTTAGTTTTTTTTGTTTGCCAGAAACTGTTTTGGGCTCAACTCGTTTGTTTGTTTCGCTAGTTCATTTCTTGAATCATATCATTTAGATTTTAAGACCAAAATAATATTTGATTAATATTTTTAGATGGATAAAATAAATATCTGTTCCAAACGTGTTTTGAGAAAATATATTGTGAGCTTGGTATTGGAATTTCCGTTGTGGTTTATTAAAAAATCTTTCAATTCTCATGTCCTGGAGTATTTTCAGATTTGATTTGAAATTACATTGACTTACATTATTCGTAAAATGAATTAATTATAAAAATCGGTCTTTACATTGATTGAAAACTTTGTTGAACAATATTAAATTTCTCATTTAATATTCAATATCTCATTTTTAATTCAATATTCTTATTTCAATTTCTCAATGACTTGAAGCTTTGACATTCGTGTTTGTGATTCATAGTTGAAAAATGTATTTGAATAAATATAATTATATCCATATTTCAACCTCCAAACTATGCAGCCGATTTTTTTCAATCAGACAATATTGAGATTTGAAATATTTTCAACTACTTCTTTAAAGAATATCAGTGCAACATTAATATTGTCAAAGAATTGGGAAATAAATATTTCAAATCCAAAAATTGACTCATGAAATGACGGAAAAAGAGTTTGAAGTCTGAAATATGGATTTATTAATTTCAATACATTTCAAGTGTTCATTGGTAGACTGGTGGATGAATTAGTATATTTTTCTTCATTATAAACAATCCTTCTTGGATTGAAGTGTACGAGGGGGCCGGCTGCGCCTCAACTTCGCCCTCCAAGGAAAAATAAAGGAAGCAATTCAATTCTTGATTTTATTTCATTATAGATTTTTGTACTATTCTTTAACTATTAATGAAGCCTATACATAATTAAAAGTAGGTGAATTAGGCATGTCGTCTTTGTAAAATTTTAACACGATATTAGATTTTCAAAATTTTAAAAATCTTTATTATTAAACTTATTTAGCTAAAACCAATCTGCTTCAACTCTAATTTGATGATACTGATCAAAATTAATTGAGTATTGATAGATGATGTTGAAATTTTACTCCAATATTATAACATAGAAATAGAGCTATTTTAAAATTGTTTTTGAAATTAAACCCTTTTAAAGAAGAACTTGGATAATAATTCATTCATTTAATTTAACCAATGAAGAGTTAGTCAATTATAGCATTCTAAAATGTTAACCATCCTACAATTATACTACAATAAAGTAATTAAATCGTAAACAATTTAGACAATTAACACTGTTAATTTGTTAAAAGCTATCTCTTTTTTGCAATATTTATTTCATTGGACTTTATAACCGAGCGGTCAGATAAAATTTTATATCAGCGCTGTATTCTTACTGCTCTATCACAGCAGTAAAAATAGAAATGTATAAAAATGTTCTATATTGGATTTTTAAATAGTTTTTGCGAGAAATAATTCCTAGAATTTGAACTGAATGATAACAAAGCTAAAAAGTAGTCAGAATATGTTAGCATGGAATAATTATTGTTTAAAAATATTTAGCCTAGTTGTCACAAACTTGGTTGCAAGAAATCTAGATAGCTCAGAAATCTATGTGCTCAGAATATTAAAAATAGTATAATATTATTCAATAAGGTTATTATGAGTATTTTTATAGGATTATGTGATAATCATTAATGAATAAAAAAATATCAAGAGTCAAATTATTAATGAATTCTTACCGTAGGCCAGTAGTAAATTGGTTTTGTTTTCCAATCAATGTAATGTTTTCGCAAGATTTAGAATTATTTTTGTATGGTTCGAATTCTTCTCTCTGTTTTTCACTTAAATTTTGACAGCTAAAAGTGCGTTGAATTTTTTTTACTGATGAATTTTTGAGCTCGTTAACATTGCGTCTTCCCTTCTTACATGGTGGCCTAGAAGTGAGTTTTTTGATGTTGTTAAATGGGTACTTCTTGTAACCAATATCAGTGGGTCTGATAAAATCACCATGACCCTCAATTGTACAGTGAAAATTATTCCTGGGAATTATTTTCGTTGTAGACATAATGTTTTTAGGTAAAATTGAAGTTAAAATTCAGTTAAAATTGCTTGTTACTAGGCGGTAACAATGAAATTAAAACATTGGTTGTTTGCGCATGTGGACATGCGTAGAAATCAGTTTGAAATCAGCGGGCTTTAGCGCGACCTCGGAATCACAGACTGGTATTTCGCTCAGTAGCCAATGGGATGTCGAGTCAGATGTTATTGCGATCAAACTTGACTTTCTTCAGTCGACAGTTTATTTTCAATTCCAGAAATACTCAATTTGCTAACCCTGTTGAAAAGTTTGATTGAAATTAATGCCTGAACTCTTATTTTAGCCTTAAAATGAATAATCAATCTTGTTTTGTGCTAATTTTAGACTGTGATTATTGAGCATCTTAGAAAGTTTCTGAAGTTTTAGTGATAAGTGTTTGAATTGACGAGGAAGTTTACATAAAAGACCTTGACAAGATTATTGTTCATCTCGGATATCAGTTAACTAATTATGTTTCGGGTAAGATATTAATTCATTTTTGTAATTGATGAGCATTTCAGACTCAATTTTAATGATGCATGGTTTTGTTCTGATAGCTGTAATCGAAGCGAATAATTTGCAAAAGTTTTAGGTTATGAATGCTAACTTCTGTTTTGATTACACATTCCATCAATTTCTAACGTACAATTTTGTTTGATATTCCAAGTGTTTGTTAGCTAGACATAATTTGTCCATTTCAGAGTTTTTCCTTGTTACTGTGCTATAAGAGAAATACATATTTAATGTTGTCAGCTATAAATTTTAAATAAAGTTGTAGAAACGTTATTCTATTCATTTGAATCACAGAAAAATTATATGGGATCTGAGACAGAGAAAATAGGCTGAGTCTGTTGGTTCTAAGCTGATTGGTTTAAAATTAAGTTCATTTCACTTGATTTAACTTTGAATGCTTTATTTGAACTTTTCTTGTAAGTTGAAATTCCCAATAAGTTAGACCTATTTTCTGCATTTTTCTTACAATGATATACCGTAAGTTGATGAATGAGCGGTGAGATTCATGGAACTCTATAATCTGGATTATTTGCCTACTTAATCCTACATAAATATTAATCCCACTTCAAGTTTTGCGGCATTTGTACTGAGTTTACTAAGAACTAAGGTAGGCCTATTGAATTCCTATTGAAATAGGGTTGTTGAAGCATAAAATTAAGTTTACACCAATGGAAAATTAATAACTTTTTGCCTCCACATTTTATATTTTAAAACAATAAGAGCTATCTTGTAAAATTTGTTCATTCCGAGGAATTGATTCTTTATGTCAACTTATTTGGTTTACTTAATGGTTTTTTTAAACATAAGATTAGTTATTCATGCTAATGCCCAACAAACCAAATGGAAATACAGAAATTATAGTTTACTGAATTAATTATAAAAATTAAATATTCTTTTTAATACCCGTTGAATAGAGAAATTTCTCTGTTTAAAATCCTTCCTCTTACTTCAATAAAAACAACGTGGAATAATCTCATCCTCATGATTTAAAAATTTTCACTCATGAATTTTATCATTCATGATTCGTTATCAACAAGAAGTATAGTAGGCTATGTAAGCCTAATAAAATTGAAATTAAACATTCATGAAAATTTACATTGCATTTACAGTTTCATTGTAATAGATCATACAGCATGAATAATACAAAATCTAATAAATTATTGATTAATTTTAATTTTCTAAAAAATTCCATCAATATAACTTGATAAGCCTAACATAGTTTTAATTTTTTGAGAGTTGAAGTATTTTGATTAGAATAATCTATGACAAGAATAAATCATTAATCATATTATTTTGAAAAATCCATAATAATCAATATCTTTCTGATTAGCATACAAAAATACTTGATTAGATTCCTACCTAATTATTTTTTATATGGTAAAGATAAGTAAAGTACATTATCCATCAATATTTTTTATTGTTAAATTATTGGTGATTATTTTCACAAAAACTACAATATGCAGTACCGTACTTAAAGCCTAATTATTAATGTTTGGAATAGCTACAAAATATCGGTTCATAGTGCAATTTAGTTGTGTTTATTGTATTCAATTCACAGTGTTTTATGCCAATATTCAAAAGGTCACATCACGACGCAATACAATAGTTTTCATGAAAAACTTGTGAACATTTTCTATCCAATACAATGATATATTTTGCCCGAGCTGAGTAGATACGCATTCTAATACACTTTACATTGTAACGGCGTGTCTTCTCCGCCTGCACGAACTATACAAGCTTTGCCATTTACATGCTCTGCAAAACAGCTTAGTGTATAGTTAGTCCAAGCAAAGAAGACGTTCTGGCAAGATGGGAAATTTACTCCAGCTCGGTCAGTATTTGTTCAAAAATTATTAATTTGGTCTCAAATTTCAGGAAACATTCTGATCTACAATTTGAGACTAAATTTATGATTTTTGAACCAACATTGCTTGAGCTGGAATCATTTTCCCATCTTACTAGAATGTCTTCTTTGCTTGAACAGAAGTTAGTATGTCCTTGATTTCATATGCATACAACCAAGTGGATGTATCATACGAACTGATGCTTTCAGGATTATGTAGTGAGTGGGTTTTTCTTATTCATTATGAAATAATTACAGGTGGAATACATAGATCTACCTGTTCTTTTTTCTCTTTTTCTCTCCTAAGATGGTTACGTATTTTGTAGTAAGTTGTAGAAGTGGGTCAATGTCCAGGTCTTGGAAATTCCGTGAATTGAGCTATATGCATTTCACTAACTTGTGCTCTCGTCCTGAGAATAGAATTAAAATCGTTAATCTGACAAATATGACTGACGCTAAAAAGTTGGGCGGTTTCGTCTGTCTCTTGTACGTGATGTAACCTACTAACAGCTGATGTTATCTATCGAAGTTTTTCAGTTTATCAGTAGATAATAAGTATCAGTAGATGTAAAGCATCTATTATCACTTTTGATGTCAAAAACTTCATCTAAGCATAGCTAAATGACAACTATTATTTGCAACATCAGCTGTTGGAGCGCACAAGGAGCTGATAAAACCGCCCAACTTTTAGGTGTTAGCTAAAGACTACTTGAGTTCAGTATTTTATTCACATTGAAAATAAGCTTATGCCTCAAAACATGTCTTGTGACGTAATATAATTTTCAAAGTTTTTAAAAGGGTACTTGATTATTATTTTTATTTGCTACTTGTAGCCTATTAAAGAGAGGAATCAGGTCTATTATATCTGAGCTGAGACTGATTTCAAACGTTTTGTTGAAAAATGTGAAATTAGTTGATTTTTTGGTGAAAGTAGTAGGAAGTTAGTGAGATGAGTCATAGACATTATATGAGTCACTCTCGCCTGTCCGCTTCAAATGAGTCAAATGGCGGCATTTTGTCATCTAATGTGGTGATGCGGATGTCATCTAAAAAAAATTAGCAGTAGTTTGGAACCCACCTGGAAATTAAACATAACCTCTGATCTCTCATTACCCTAGCATACATTTGGAGATTCATGAGTTTCCTCAGGGTGTTATCTCAGGGCTACTTTTATCACTGTTTGGTACTTTGATAATATTATTTTAAAGAAGTTTTTGGAGATTTATTTACGGACTTCTTCCTCAAAAATTAACATTAATACTCAAAGTTGTGATTGAACTATTAAAGTAAGTTACTGTACCTGATTGCGAAGTAATAAAAAAGTAATAATTGAATAGAATGCATTATTCTAATCTTTAAAAAACCTGGATATTCTTGGTTTTTTATACAGCTTTTATCTTTGTTCATTTTAAATTATCCGGTTTTTAAATATTTTGTCAATCAAGTTAATATTTTTTGGATGGGTGACAGTTGAAGGTTAGAGTTCAAAACTATGGCTTGAGGGTTGAGGTTATTGCCCGCTTTTCAACAACCTCTCTTGAAAATGTGTATTTTGTAAGTACAGTAGTTGCTATTCATAAAAATAAAGAAATAAATAAATCAAGAACTTTCACTCATGAGTTGTAAATAAGGCCTCAAATTAAGAGTAATACTGTATAAGTTATTATTAGTGGTTGAAATGGTTAGTGGTTGAATGGTAGGCCTAGTTGAAATGATAAAGTTCCATCAATTCCAAGGGATATATCAGTTTGTTTGAAATCTAGCCTATTTATTTTTAACTACTAAATTTTGATTTGATGAAAAAAAATTTTAGACCAAACAAATCTACTGTTGATTTTTATTAATTTATTTTATATTTACCTTCAATTTATTCTTCTATCACATTAATATAAATAGCCTACTATACTTCATTATAAATTGCTTCATGTTGCTTCTTGTGTTGTCCGATTTTCTTTTGGGGGTTTGACAGTGTTTGTGTGTGATTGTGAAGGTGTCACTACATGGTATTTATATTTTTTAATTGCAAGAGATTTGTATCACAGCTTGTTGCGGCACATGTTTTCATCAACACAATTCCCTGGGACTTGTTGCAGAACTTGTTGCTCAGCTGTTTCTATTTTAGAGCGTGATGGGAGAAAGTGTAAATATAGTGTGTCTTAGAACATTCTGAGAATAACATGAAAGTTTATAAAAATAAGATCCAAAAAATTTCTAGTTATTGAAATTGATACTAGAATGCTTTGTTGAATTTGAAGGTTTCAAAAATTCTGGTAACTTGAATTTTGATTTTTAAAAACTGAATTGAGTTTCCAAGCAAATCCAATGAAGCCTAGTTGTTCAGAGAATTTTTTGTACTACATTGGTTTTTCAAATATTTGACAAATTATGCTAAAATCCATAATCAATTTCTTCTTGTGTAATGATTAATTTTAAAATGAACATTTTCGTTGCCAAGAACCAAAATAAATCCATTCTAGAGAAAATAATGGAATAAAATTGAGATTAAATGATTCCAGCTTTGTCTATATTAGTTCAAAAATTATAAATTTGGTTTCATATTGTAAAAAACATTCTGCTCTACAATTTGAGAACAAATTAAAAAAAAATTTGAACCAATATTGACCAAGCTGGAGTCATTTTCTTATCTTGCCAGAGGGTCTTCTTTGCCTGGACAGACAATACCTGATATAGCACTGAAATTGAACAATAAATTAGTAAAGTTTTCAGAAATGTTTGATAAATGCTTGATTCAGATTGAAACAAAATAAAGCTTATGATAATATTGTTACCATAAACAATAATGTATGATTAGTCTATTGTTGCTATGGGAATCTCCTTCATTATTTTCATCTTCATTAATTTGTATAGTCTATCCAAGCAAAGAAGACCCTCTGGCAAGATGAGAAAATGACTTCAGCTCGGTCAATATTGGTTCAAAAATTATTGATTTGGTCTCAAAAAGTAGATTAGAACGTTTCCTACGATTGAGACCAAATCAATAACTTTTGAACCAATATTGACCAAGCTGGAGTCATTTTCTCATCTTGCCAGAGGGTCTTCTTTGCTTGGACAGACTGTACAAAAAGTTATGGGACACGATACACTGTATTCTATCTAGTGATACAAATTTACGGTAATATAAACAGGTCACGATCAGCTGATTTCTAGCCAGTTTATGAAGAACAGCTGATGAGTGTTGCAACTTGTTGCTGGGAATTGTTGTAACGGTGTTTTAGCGATGGGTGTTGGTTTTTCAGACAATGGGTGGTTCGGTTTGCGGTTAAGCGACATGGACCACGACATTGAAGCGGATGGGTTGCCATCACCTATTCATATAAGTGATGTCAGTAAGTACCGGTCGTTGTACTTGTTACGTATCCTCCCTTCCATCCCTTTACACCCTGTATTTTTTATTGGAAATATTGGCTTGGAATGGTTTTTGTTTATGGGGTTTCTTGGGGTTAAATGGGAAGATCTTTTCTACTGGTTTAAAAAAACTATTTTGTTGTAGAAATTGGAGCGTTCATCTCATTTCAATTTTTGATTTCTAGCTGGTATAGTCTGTCCAAGCAAAAAAGACCCTCTGGCAAGATTGGAAAATGACTCCAGCTTGGTCAATATTTGTTCAAGAATTATAAATGTGGTCTTAATAGTACATCAAACTGTTTCCTACAATTTGAGGTGAAATTGATAATTTTTGAATCGATATTGACCGAGCTTGAGTCATTTTCCCATCTTGCCAGAGGGTCTTCTTTGCTTCGACAGACTATACCAAATAAACTGGTGGTTGGCGATAGACTGTTATAATCTGTACAAAGAAGACATTCTGTCAAGATGTAAAAATAACTCCACCTCGGTCAATATTGGTTCAAAAATTACTGATTTGGTCTCAATCGTATAGGCAACATTCTGATCTACAATTTGAGACCAAATCAATATTTTTTAAACCAGTATTGACCGATCTGGAGCCATTTTCCCATCTTGCTAGAGAGCCTTCTTTGCTTGGACCGACTACATCAATGCTTTAAACAGTGTTCAATGTTTACATGATGTAGCCTATTACAAATTAGTCGTTGGAAAACCATTGTTCTTGTTAAGCTCTGGTAGGACAGTCAGCGAGCGCTCTGTTATAGTCGAGAGCGACCTAGGCTGAACCGTTTCGCTTTTACAGACCGCTTTTAGACTGTACCTGTCAGAGCTGAATATTAGAGACAACTGCCAATCACATTACAATCTGGTAGAATTCAGTGTTTTTTCATCAACAAAATATATCAGTTACATTAACTATACATACATTATTTATACATAATTGAACATTATCAAATTTTTTTTATAGAGGAAACAATAATGAATTTTCCTCGAAATGATTATTTTACCAAAAAGAATTTATTTATTTCATCACTTTCTTCAAACTAATTAATTCTAGTAATTTATGTGTATTCAGATAATAAGATTGGACCAGTATTTTGTCGAAGAATCAAATTCTTGTCATAAAATGATAGCCTACGTCATTTTATGGAATATTTCACGTGATCAATGTCAAAAGTCCATCTTATCGCTGAGGAAAGAACTACTGACCTACCCCAAATCAAAAAACTTTGATGTCTGTAAATTCAAGCATTTCCCGAATTTTGCTTGCCACAACATAAGATAACATTTAAAAATTCAATTGTAGAAAATTATTAACTATTGATTTATCATTAGCCTTGAATTCTTTTATTTAAACCATGTAAAAGTTTCCATCAACTTCATTCTAGTTAGATAAGTGGTTTCTGTGAATAATCTTCTTGTGCTTCTTTTTATTAAATTCCGGTACTTGTTATTTGTGAGGTTTGTCTCGTGTATAATATGATCTCTCTATCTCTTATACTCTTTGTGCATGATATTTCTTCTCCTTTTTACCTTGTTCTATTCTTCCATTCTATTTGGATTTGGGTCTGAAATGTTCATCTCATCTATAATCTATTCCTTCTAATAACTTGTTATTTTGTGTTTCGGTGTTTTTCTATTTACTTATAGTTTTGAAATGTCTTCTTGTATTATATTAACTTGCTGGTTTGTTGGATTCTGAATAGTCTATTCAGTTTTAGCAATATTATTTTGTGTGTAATTAGTCTATTCTATTTTATATTATTTATAGCGTAATTGAAAAATAAATGAAAATCAAACACCCTTTCAAAAAAACTTTAAAATTATTAAAACACAGACATGTTTCGGCACATTAGGTCATTATCAATGTGGATAAAATAATAATTTATTAATATTAATTACTATATAATGGCCTAATGTGCCGAAACATGTCTATGTTTTAATAATTTTGAAGTTTTTTTAAAAGGGTGTTTGATTTTCAATTATTTTAAATAGCCCTAAGTTTTAAAGTTCAGTTTTTATTTATAGCGTATTTGTTGTGATCATTTCTTCAAAATCTTATTGTATCCCGAGGCGTCTGCACACAATCAAAATTTTAATAAAAGCTTTAAAAATATATTGGAATCTTGAAACGTCATAAACTTAGTGAAATAACATTGTCAGTGCTTTGATGATCTAAGTTACACAAAACTGGAGTCCCAAGACATTCACAAATTAAATAATCATATTGAAATCCCAATAACAAAAAATAATTCAATAATAAAATATAAGTTAGATGCAAATTGTAAATATCAAATAAGCCTATTTACTGAACTGGTAGTACCAAAATTGCTTAAAGTAACTGGATTTCCCGTATTTTTAAGAAAATGTCATCACTTGTCTAAAATTGGAAGCCTATTCCATTCCAATTACTGTTATGATAAAGGTATTGCCGAATAATTGGAATAAATGCAAAACTAGTAAATTACTTGAAGTGATGATAAGTTTGTAGCAATTAACGGTTTTTTCGTATAAATTATTATCATTGCGGAGACATTATAAGTTTATTACTTTTATCAAATGATTTTATGTTGATGATTTAATAAGTTATTGTTTTTGAGAGTTGAATTATACATCTTTTTTAACTGCTTACAAAAATGAATTTTCCAATAGAAATTTGTTTTGGCTGAATTTTATCTAATAACTGTAATTATTGAGTGTTCAATTGTGATAAAAATAGACGTCTGTGCTTTATATTAATTTGCTGAGCTATTTTTGGGACTTTGATTGCATTTTATTACAATAATTCGTATTCTTTAAAGTTGAAAATAGAAGAAGCTATGAAAGCATAGTACATTCAAAGCAAAAAAGAAACTGAAGATGGTTACTTCATTAGTTTATTGATTTAGTATTTTTTCTCAAATCTTATTAACTTATATGAAATTTACAATATCGCATACCTGCTAATGGATACCCAACTTAATAATGTTTTAATTCTCAATTAATTAACTGATAGTAGGCTTCTCTTCATTATAATTTGAGATCCACAATTCCACATTCCTTCCGTGCTTTCAAAAATGAACTTATTCCAATCTTTTTGAATGTGAATCTGATATTCTTTGAGAATGTAATGTTTAAATTCACATCCTCTAACAGCCACTACTGAACTAATTATTTGAAAACAAATCTACCGTCAACATATACGCTACAAGTGAAGAGGTTTATAACCTTTTTGTAGAGTTATTTCCATTGCTACTGATCTGGCAAGCCACCAAGTGTGGGGACTTTGAAACCAATAAAGCTCTCATTAAGTGTGCCATGCTTTGAAAGCTTATAGTCTGTCCAAGCAGAGAAGACATTCTGGCAAAATGGGAAAATAACTCTAGGGCGGTCAATATTGGTTCAGAAATCACAAGTTTTGTTTCAAATTGTAGGTCAGGATGTTTCCTAGAATTTTAGACCAAATTTATAATTTTTGAATCAATATTGGCCGAGCTGGAGTCATTTTCCCATCTTGCTAGAATGTCTTCTTTGCTGGGACAGACTAAAGCTCTACTTTGCACTGTACTGAGAAATCAGCAGACCACAGATTAAGGAGGGAGGAGTCGCGGGTTGTCAATGGTACAAATTGAAGTTTGTCCATTCTAGGGAATTGTTACTTGAGCAGTTTGATTCCCTTTGAATAAGATACACAGGATGATAGGCCTATAATCTGGTCGATGAATAAATAAATTCTGGCATGATGGGAAAATGACTCGAGCTCGGTCAATATTGGTTCAAAAATTATAAATGTGGTCTCAAATTGTAGGAAACATTCTGATCTACAATTTGAGACCAAATTTGATAATGTTTGAATCAATATTGACCGGGCTAGAGTTATTTTCCCATCTTGCCAGAATTTCTTCTTTGCTTGACCAGACTATACATGGTATCATCTTGTTTGTCTTCACAAATTTTTAAAAGGGAAATTTTTCTTGAAAGGAACAGTAGACTCTTTGCTGCAGAATTGAATGTTATTTTATTTTGAAGATTACATATGGATCAGAATTTTAGAATAGAGTATTAAAATCATTATTCCTCTCAATTTAGCTTATAATACTATAATTTCCTTTGCTGATAACTATTTCAACGAATTTATTTCTCCCCTAGGTCAAGGATGAAGCTATTTCACACTAACCTCTCTCTATTGAATGAAAATACAAGTATTGCCAACTTTATTGTCTCAGATATTGATAATTTATCTATTTATTACAGATTTTCGAAGACTACAGGCAAAGCCCAAACAGTCTTCATTAAAACTTTACCAACATTAAACAAACTTATTCTATATAAAAGAGAATAATATTAATAATAATAGTATATTAAATAAAGAAAATATTGTAATGTTATAATGGTGTAGTTACCAAAATAATTTGTGTTAATAAAATCTGTAATAACCGAAATAATTTAGTAAATAATCTGTGGTTTGACAATATCTTATCTTTTTATTTAATATGGATAACTAGATAACTTCCACATTCAAATCCACTCGAAAAACTCCTCTTTTCAATGAAATACTTTCAAATTGTTCCAGCCTCCTCTGCTACATCTCAAACTTTAATCTGTGGTGTGGCCGATCTGATATCCATTTCTCGTTCCATAGTCTGTCCAAGCAAAGAAGACCCTCTGGCAAGATGAGAGAATGACTGCTGCTCGGTCAATATTTGGTCAAAAATTATTGATTTGGTCTCAAATTGTAGAGAACATTCTGATCTACAATTTGAGACCAAATCAATATTTTTTGAATCAATATTGACCGAGCTGGTGTAATTTTCTCAGCTTGACAGAGGGTCTTCTTTGCTTGGACAGACTATACTAAACTTAGCGCTAGCGTGTTGATTATTTTTATGACCGTCTCCTCCTTTCTCTGTCTCTCGTTCGCTCTCCCTCTCTCTCTCTCTCTCTCTCTCGCCTCCAGAGATCTAAGTGCGTTTCGAATAGTTGAACTTGGTCCAGGTTCTGTCCTATTGGACTCTTCCAGGCCACATCGGAAATAGTAAATGTTATCGTTGAAACGTCATTGCCCAAAAAACTTGATAGCTTAGATTTTTGTCTCTTGTCTATCATCTTCTTCTCTCATTCCTGTCTCACATTTTACAAATTAATTTCGCATTTCACAATCCACTCCACGAATAATAAATAAATAAATAAATAATAAACCATTCAACAATGGTATTCATTGAGCTGAGTGCACGATTCAAGGTCCAGCATTGTCGTATTGAACATTTTATTGAAACTAAAATAAAACTGATAGTTTGAGAAATTTTAGAAGCACTAATACTCAAACTGAAGCATAATCATTGACATCAGAGAAATTAAAAATATCTAGTAATATTCTATTATTTAAAGAAGCTCAACAAAATTGCAAAAGTTCGTGGAATTGTATACATGATATACAATTTCTACAACGCAATACGATGGAAGTTTTAATTATGTTTGTGTTGGTTACAATAAATTCCAGTTGAGATTACAAGATCAATAATATAATATTATAAATAAAAATTATTTCACCTATTTAATCATAATCCTTGGCTAGATACACTGATTACACTCTACTCATTTACTTCACTAACCTATATCCATAACTTGACTAATCACTAACATTAGGTTGTTACGCCATTATTAACAATTTTTAAGTTATTTGAAGATTTTTTTGTGAAAAATTTCATATTCAATACAGTATTATATTGAAGAACAAACTTTCAAATGTTTTCTCTAAGAATATCCCTATGAATAAGTTTTTTCACAGAATGATAGATAAAACATTTGAAAGAGTAGAAAATACAAAAACTTAGAAGAAAACTAAAGAACCCCTATGAATAAGTTGATTTATTAATTAGTTTCCTTTTCAATTTGTGTGCAGTCGGTGAAAATAGAGAGAATATCTCTTTATATTCAATATTTCTTTTCTTTTAGGGCTACTGTATTTCTGAAACTTTAAAAAATGATTACAATCAGAGTACCATTTTAAAATATTTTTTAATTTCACACAACTAACCGAAACATGTGTGAAATTAAAAAATATTTTAAAAGGGTACTCTTCATATTCATTCACTAGTACAGTTGAGTTAGTATTGGAAAAACAAAATTTCAAGTATTTTCTCAAAGAATATTATTATGTATTAGATAGTTTATTAATAATTTTCCTTTTTAATTTGTGTACAGTTGAGATAGTATTGGAAAACAAATTTCAAGTATTCTCTCAAAGGATATCTCTATGAATAAGTTGATTTATTAACAATTCCCCTTTTCAATTTGTGTGCAGTTGAGTTAGTATTGGAAAACAAAACTTTAAATATTCTCTCTAATAAAATCATTTTAAATTGAATAATTTATTAACAATTTTTCGTTTCAATCTGTTTACAGTTGAGGTAATCGACCGCGATGTGGAGTCAGAGCTGCGTGTGGATTCATCCGAGCTGCGCGATGCTGAGGAGGTGGTAGCTAGAGACTTGGCTACTACTGAAGCAGCTGGACATTCTGCAACACCTGGACTTACTGCAACACCTGGACATCCTGCAACTGAACCATTTGGAATAGCTGGAGTAGTTGCTACCTCTGTTGTAGCTCCTTCTGGAACCGCTGAACATTTTGGGTTGTCTGGATCACCTTCTCAAACCACTGAACCTTTCGGGACTCCTGGATCGACTGCTGGAGTTTCTGGAGTTATTGGTTCGGTAGCAACCGCCATTGCAGTGCCTACTGGAGCCACTGTGAGTTTTGGACCTGGAGGCTGTGTGGTAACTGGAACCGATCTTGCTTGGCAACAGGGAGTGCCTTCTGGAGCAGCTGGAGGCTCTGGAGTATCATCTTGGCAACAACCGGATCCTTCTGGAGGTTTCGGAGCGGTAGCTGGAAGTTCCAAGTAATTATGGAAACTTTTTGATATAATATTATGGAAAAATATAGTTTTATTGCCATCAATTCATTGATCATAAACAATGTCAATAAGGCGGGTATTACACGATAATAGTTCTATTACATATTTCTATGATTAAACATCTGTGATGATGAAATATTACCGTGTAATGAACCAAATATTATAAATGATCATATTCTATGTCATATGTTCACCTATGGAGAACATATTATAATATCTTTGATAATAGAGGTATGACATAGAACTATTATCGTGTAATAGCGGCCTAAGTTTATGAGATCAATTCATTGATCATAAACAATGTCAATAAGTTTATGAGATACAAATAATAGAAAACAATATAACATAGAAATCTGAAGATTGAGTGAAATTACAGTGAGTAGGCTACGGTAGTAATAAGTGGATATGAAATCATAAACTTGTATTTTGGATTAACAGAAGTTGTAAAGAATCGGATTCTGAAGAAAAGTTGAATAGCCGTGTTAGAAAACGTACCCAAATTTCATAAATAACCAACAAAAAACTCAAAATCGCGACTAAACAATAGTTAAGGTACTGGGGTAGCCAAACGCCTTTTTAAAAAGAAACTTTAATTTTTTAATACATAGTATACGTTACAAAGTATAATTGAGAGAAACGCTCTCTGTGAATGCTGGCAGTAGACTGGCTAAAAACTATAAAGAGCGGTCACAACAATAGGAACATGCATCAGCAATAATTTAAGTGTTAAGAGATGTAACTCCCCCCCCCCCCTCCCTAAGTGTGAAGCTGCCCTCACATGTGCGGTTTTCTGTTTATTTTGTCTTCTTTTGGTGTTTTTTTCTCCATCTTTAATTCACTATCGATATTTTGTTTTTGCAGCGCCCGTCGCAGATCGTCCGCATCAAACCACCCTTTGCTAGTGGCCGCGAGAGGCGGTGGAGAAGGGGTGGTGCTTGGCGGCACGGCCATCATGAATCGTCACGTGATCTGTGTAATCACCGAGCAGCCGGCGTCGAAGGCGTTGCGTTTTCGCTACGAGTGCGAGGGCAGGTCGGCTGGCAGCATACCGGGCATTAGTAGCACACCGGAGAACAAGACGTTTCCCACCATACAGGTTAGTTGGGGGTTTGGTATAATCTGTCCGAGCGAAGAAGACCCTCTGGCAAGATGGGAAAATGACTCAAGCTCGGTCAATATTGCTTCAAAAATAAGAAATTTGGTCTCCAATTGTAGGAAACAATCTTAGTTACAATTTGAGACCAAATTTATAATTTTTGAACCAATATTGACCGAGCTTGAGTCATTTTCCCATCTTGCCAGAGGATCTTTTCTGTTTGGACAGACTATAGAGGGTTAGGTCATAACTACTGACATACGATTGAAAGATAGATAGATGAATGACGTTGTTTTATACTTAGCAAAAGTATAGCATCATTTCTATCATTGATAACATGTCTATATGACTGTTGTGTCAGCTCATCTATTTATGAGCATAGCATCCTCAGTAACAATATTCCTACCCAATTGAATGAGAAATCACGCATAAGTCCTCTAAATTCCTACATCTGTCTGTTTCGCATAAAGAAACCTCTGCACGCACACATACGCGAAGTGTTTCTTGAATAGGGTATAGTTTTCTTTCAACCTTTTGTACTATGGCAATTGAGCAATGATTTCCCAACTATCTCATTAATTGAATGATCCTTCCAACTCCAAAATTGACATGTCAAACCTTGTAACAATAAGATGATCATGAACTTAGCATTTTCAACAATATTCCTACCCAATTGAATGAGAAATCAGTCATTAGTCCTCCCATTTCAAGTTTATTCCTTTTTATGTAGCATCATCAATGCTGTGAGAGGCTCATCTCAACCTGACAGTCGTGTCAGCTCACCTAATTAATTTATTTATTGCGGACGGTGTCCACATAAGTATTTTAGCTTGTGCGTGGGTAATGGATATTGAGTGCGGAGGTGATTGATGAGGTGAAAAACAGCCATGCCTCTGGGATTCAAACCCAGACCTGGTAGTGCTAGCGGACTGAAGGTTGAGACGCCCTAGCCCACTGTGCCAACCAGGCCGACAATTATGAACTTAGTATCCTCTCTAACATTAAAATGTTCATGTTTGTGGAATTCTCAACAATATTACAACCCATTTTCATGAGAAAACATGCATTTGTCCTCCTATTTCCAGTTTATTCCTTGCTATATAGCATCATCTCTGTCATTGATAACATGTCAATATGACTGTTGAATCAGCTAATCTAATTATGAGCACATCATCTTCTGTAGCAAAAAAATGATAATGTTTTTGGCATTCTTGACGATATTCTCACCTAATTGAATAAAAAAACATGCATTAGTCCTCTTATATCCAGTTTTTTCTTAGCTATGTAGCATCATCCTTTGCTGTGAGAGCCACAAGTCATCCTGACATGTCAGCTCATCTAATTGTAAACGTAGCATCCTCTGTAACAATAAAATTATCATGTTTCTGGTATTGTCAACAATATTTCCACCCAATTAAATGAGAAATCACGTATTAGTCATCCAATTTATCCCTTGCTATGTAGCATTATCACTGTTAAAGGCACATGTCAACCCAGCTCATGTTATTATGAAGATATTCTTTCTTCACAATTGCGACTTGGTTTCCGAGTATTTTAAGCAGAGGATGAATGAGTGATGATGAATGATGATGATGAAGGTTTAAGATGTAGGTTATATGTCTATCCACAATGTCCACTTTCACTATGCTCACAAATTTCAACTCACAAGAATAAAAAACCATGATTTATTAATTTAAAATTTGAAAGGTTGGTAAATGATTCAAAACAGCATCGTTTCTGGATATCATCATTTCTAACAATAAAATTATATTTTCAACAATAGAATGACTGCTTTTCTTAATTTTAAACTATATTTCTACCCAACTGAATGAGAAAACATGCATTATTCCTCCTATTTCCAGTTCAATCTCTTGTTATGTAGTACCGTATCATAAATTATGTGAGAGGGACTCTTCAACTACTGCAATTTTGATCAATGATATTCCAACTTTTTCAATAATTGAATGATTCTCTGGCTCTAAAATTGAATGTCTCACCTTATACCTCTTCTATAGGAGGTCACTGGATCCTGGAGTACCAACTATGTATTAGTGTGTGCTTTCTCTGTTAATTTGATCATTATTTTCTCAATTTTTGCCCACAGATCGAAGGCTACAAGGGTCGCGCCGTAGTGGTGGTGTCATGTGTGACCAAGGACAGTCCCTACAAGCCGCATCCGCACAGCCTTGTGGGTAAGGAGGGATGCAAGCACGGAGTGTGCACAATGGAAGTGAATACTGAGACGATGTCGTTGTCGTTTGCGAATCTAGGAATTCAATGCATTAAGAAGAAAGACATCGACAATGCACTGAATCAACGCGAGAAGCTGAGGATCGATCCCTTCAAGAGTGAGTATTTAAACTTGAGAATTTACTTGACAAATCCTTATACTCAAATAGAAAAGGTCACTGGATGCTTAATTATCATACATAACATATAATTAAATGAGATAATGTTTTAGAACAATGAACTTGAATAGTCAAAGATAGGTTTTTGTTGTTGTTTCTCTGTCATGTAACCAATGTCGAGAGGTTTTATATTTATTTATTTATATAACAAAACCGTAGCTTCCCTCAATATAAGGCCATGGCCAATAAAAGTAGTAACTATGTTGAGTAGGAGAGTGGGTCCATTTAAAAGCTTTGAAATAATTTTTCAATCAGCTGTTCTAATGGATCATTTTCTAGAATTCGTTCTAACTAGGGCTCTATAAAAAGGGGGTAGACGCACGGTCCGCCATTCTGTGGTCAACTTTCAGCGCCAGGTTTGAATTCATATAAATATTTTTGATGATAGAGACGATCAACAGATGTTTATCAAGTTGAGCAAATGAATTAAGTTATTGTTTTGAAATCTTGAAGGTTAATATTTGTCATATAAAATGGTTCATATTGATTAGCATCAAATTGCATATAACCATATCATAAAACTGAAATTGCCAGATGCAGGAAGATGAATCAAGGTTAAAATTTTGACTTAAAAATTGCCAGACTGTAAATTCGATGCTCTGTGGAGTGAGTATTATTTTTTTCTAACATAATTTTTATCATTAATCATATGTTTGACTGTCGAATTGAATGAATTCAAACCTGGCGCTATAAGTTGACCACAGAATGGCGGACTGTGCGTTTTTTTATAGAGCCCTAGTACCTGCTGTAGATCATAGCTATCTTAAGACATATAATTATAATTGTCTATTTTCATTCTTTTATGCTAATTTCTCTCATAATCTAGTACTGAAAACACAAGAGGAATTCTTAAAAGTTTTATGATAATATTTCAGGAAAATTATGCTTAAAGAGAGAAAAACTAAGTAAACATGGATGATTTGTAACTGTACTCAATGCTACCATATGAATAGATTGTATAGTCTGTCCAAGCAAAGAAGACCCTCTGGCATGTTGGGAAAATGACTCTAGCTTGGTCAATATTTGTTGAAGAATTATAAATGTAGTAGATCAAATTGTTTCCTATAATTTGAAATCAAATTGAAAATTTTGAACCAATATCGAGTCGTTTTCTCATCTTGTCAGAGAGTCTTCTTGCTTAGGCAGACTACACCTACTTTGAACCAATATTGACCAAGCTTGAGTCGTTTTCTCATCTTGTCAGAGAGTCTTCTTTGCTTAGGCAGACTACACCTACTGTGCAATGCAATCATGCCATTTTCTTGGGCCTGGGCCTTCTTTTAAAGGATGCTATGGTATAACTTACTACTAGTAAAAAACCATGTTTTCTGTAGTACAAAAGTGAACGGCTCCAATTGGATGAATGGTAGAAATATTTAAAATTATGAAAGCTAGCTTGAAATGTAGACACGAAGTCATGCTTCTGTGCCAAAATTAAAGGTTAGAGTTATTGACAAAGTCAGTGAGTTTCTATTTCAACATAGAATCAAGCTATCGAATAATAATAGAAATATTTTAGAATATATTAATATAATCAAGCTGTAGAATAATAATATAAATATTTTTAAATTATCGAGAACAAACTGTAATTGTATTAATGGTGGAAAATAGTTGAAAATTACAAGCTTGTTTTGTTCATTCGATTGTATTTTAACATTTTTAATAATCAATAATTTATTTTATTCGTTTTGTTTACAGCCGGCTACGAACACAAGAACCAGCCAGGCAGCATTGATTTGAATGCTGTCCGACTCTGTTTCCAAGTATTTTTGGAAGGAAAGGTGAAAAATCAGTTCAACGTCGCCATCACCCCAGTCGTATCGGAGCCTATCTACGACAAGAGTGAGTGCAACTTCAGTACTATTTTGTCTTACAAACATTTTTCTTTTTACCCTTTTATACATGGCTGACGGCATGAAGTTAGCGGTTTCGTCGCTCCAACAGCTGATGTCAATAGTTGGAATTGTATTAAATTTATTACGATGATTTTGGGATCAGAGAAGATTGGTTAGATGCTTTGCATCAGCAGTTGGTAGGTTACATCCATAGCTTCTTTTAATCGAAGGCCATGGCCTTGAAACGTGGCAACTATGTAGAGTAGGAAATTGGGTCCATTTAAAAGCATTGAAATCATTTTTCAATCAGCTGTTCCAACGGATGGGTTTCTTGTGTGCGTTCTCACATTTGACTTGCTACAAATCATAAGCTATTTTAATAAATAATTGTCTATTCTCAATCTTCCTTGCTAATCTCTATCACAACCTAACTTAGTACAAAAATACAAAAGGAATTCTATACGAAGAGTTTCATGAACCTATTCCATGGAAATTATGCTCAAAAGAGAGGAAAACTAAGTCAACATGAATGATTTGTATTTGTACTTAATGCTTTCATATGAAAAAACGGTGTCCACGGTGCGACGTTGCCATATTATTAGGGCAGAGCCTTCTATTAAAGGAAGCTATGTTACATCACATAGTTATTATCATCAACATTGTTATATCACATGTTACTATCATCCATTTCATTACCCACGCACAAGCCTATGAGCTCATGTGGGCTTCACCTTCATAAATAAACAATAAACAAATCACGAGCCTCAATGAAGGTTGACTTGATGCTTCACTTGTTAGTAGGTTGCATTACGTACACGAGACAGACGAAACCGCCTTACTGTTTGGTGACAGCTATACTAATTATTATTCTTATACTTGCTCATTAGAGATTCTCTTAAGAATTTCGACATCCATTTTTTGTTGATTGTACAACCTTCTTTTGTTAGGCCGCTATTACACAATAATAGTTCTATGTCATACATCTATTATCAAATATATTATTATTAAATGTTCTCTATAGGAGAACATATGACATAGAATATGATCATTTGGTTCATTACACGGTAATATTTCATCATCACAGATGTTTGATAATAGAAATATGTCATAGAACTATTATCGTGTAATACCCGCCTTAGGTGGGTTACATTACTTACAAGAGACAGACGAAACCACCCAACTTTTCGAAATCAGCTATACTAACTATTTATCTCAGTCGGCCAATCTTGCTCATTGGAATGTCTCAACTGTTCCAACATTTTACTTATTTGTTCATAATACAACCTTCTTTTGTTATTTTATTTTGTTGATAATACAACCTTCTATTGTTATTTTATTTTGTTTGTTTGAATTTTGAAAGAAGAATTTAGAAGTAGCACAAACTTGAATAAGATGGAAAAGAGAAAATTTTATATGCTAATAATATTTGGGCAGCTTGGAAAACGGAATAAACATTAAAAGACAAATTTAGCTAACGACTTGCACTTACATTTCGCATTATTGATTACAACCAAATTAATAAAGAAAACCGCTTCAAATACAAATGTATTGCAACATAAAAATTAGGATATCCTTGAGTCAAACTTAATGTTTAAAGAAAAACGTTCAATTGGCCATTATTATTTAATTTTGATTTACGAAGGCTTAGTGATCGATCACATTTTCACGCGCACTTATCACTGGTAATATTTTTTAAGAACGGTACCTCGATTGATGTATCACTGCCCACTTCGACTTTTGGTTCATCTTGGTAGTTCTTCACCAAACCCAAGGTGTACGATTTGCGTCCAAGCAGATGACAATTGGACCAGTTAAACTTCAAATATGAATTTGAAAGTGGAACTCCAAAGGTTGTCCCCAAAGTTGTACTCCAAAACATGAACCGCTGAAAATTCCAAACGTTATTTACTACTGGGTGTGGAATTTTCCAAAAAAAATTTAGAAATTGTTTCATTTTATTTAGTGATGTTACAAGATTTATAGAACTGATTGGATGAAATTCATAATGAAATATTATACAGCTTTGAGACCAAATACTCAATCTTTATAACCAATATTGACCGAGTTGGAGTATTTTCGCATTGATTTGTCTCCTATTACTGAATCTATTATAGTAAAATATTTTCAATAGATTCAGTAATAGATTTTCAAACAGTAAAATTCATATATTGATAATACAACTAAACCTTCTTTTGCTTTTTCATTTTACAGAGGCAATGAGTGATTTGGTCATATGCAAGCTCAGCGAAGACTCAGCCCCGGTTGTTGGAGGAAAACAAATTATTCTACTCTGTGAAAAAGTCGCAAAAGGTCAGTTATCTTATTAATCAGTTATCTATTAGATAATCTTCAAAGTTTTAAAATTTATAATTAAGTTGATATTTATTTTATTCGCCTATTTAGCGTATAGCTAATAATAGTGGGGAGTCCCAAGAGTTGGTCCTCACATAAACAGACTTTTCTTAGATAGGAACATGGAGAGCCATGGCTATAGTTATTTTACACCTTAAAACAGTCATTTCAAAACAGATTGAATGTATTGAGTTGATTTGAGTTTGGAAGATGGACGACTAATTGCACCAAAATTCAAATGAATTAAAAAATTTAACAGGTGGCTTGTTGGAGTAATTGATTACACGTCAGTCTGATGATAATCACAGGTTCAGAGTTTGATTCTTGCCCAGAGAACAACAATTCTTTGACCACAGTACAATCACAGCAGATACGGCTGTAGTCTGGGCGAACAAAGGAGACATTCTGGCAAGGTGGGAAAATGACTCAAGCTCGGTCAATATTGGTTCTAATTTTGTAAATTTGGTCTAAAATTGTAGAGCAGATTGTTTCATACAATTTGGGACCACATGTATAACTTTTGAACTCAAATTTTAGTAAACATTCTTCTTCACAATTTGAGTCAGAATTTTTCATAGAGTTTGAGACCAAATTAATAATTTTATAACCAATATTGACCGAGTTGGAGTCATTTTCGCATTTGAACAGAATGTCTTCATCTTGGACGGCCTATACTCTATTATGACGCCAAAAATTCATCTGCTACGTGTGCCGCTCCAACATGCTGATGATGGTTTTGAAATCAAACAGTAGATTTTGTTTGGTTGCTATTGATGGTTCTTGAATCATAAACAAGAGATGCTCCACATTAGCTGTAAGTAGGTTACATCAAGTACAAGAGACAGACGAAACCTTATGGCGTCAACATGAAAACGTTGGATTAAGATATGATTATTCATTAATTTTAGTGCAAAATAATGTACTCTTTATGCAATTGAGAAACAGGCAATCGCTCAAAACTTCTCAAATTCCATATTCAGGTAAGGTCTGTCCAAGTAAAGAAGAGCCTCTGGCAAGATGAGAAAATGACTCCAGCTCGGTCAATGTTGGTTCAAAAATTATTCATTTGGTCTCAAATTGTAGATCAGAATGTTTCCTACAATTGAGACCAAATAAATAATTTTTGAACCAATATTGATTGAGCTGGTGTCATTTTTACATCTTACCAGAATGTCTTCTTTGTTTGGACAGACTATACAAATTAGTGCATATAGTTATGTAAAATTCCAGTTCTTCCACTCCATGAAAGATAATCAGGAAGTTATTTTCTATATTTATTATTAGCTCATCAGTTATTATTTATTTATTTATCATCAGTGATTATTCAAATTTGTTTCTCTATTTTGTAGAAGATATAAGCGTGCGACTTTTTGAAGAGGTGAATAACCAGACAGTGTGGGAAGGTCAGTGCGACTTTCAGACAACTGATGTACACAAACAGGTGGCAATCACGTTTCGCACTCCACGCTACAGGAATATCGATGTGAGTTTTGTCACAAATTTATCATTTTTTCCCCATTTTCATAATATTCTTTTTGTGATTGATTTTTACATGTTTCCTTTAATATTGAGTTAGGAATTGTTCAATGCCACATATCTTACTAAATAATAACATATTCATATTTGTTCTTTGATACAATTTCTGTGGAAATAAGAAACAGGTCATTGCCCAAAACTTCTGAAATTCCTAAATTTAGTTGTATTGAAGTATAAGTATATTGAACATACCATTGTTCAATGCCTTAAACATATAGGGACCTACAGTACTTAGTTGTGGGCGTTAGCTTCTTTGATTTCACTTTCATGTTATAAATACAATATTATTACATTGTTTATGTTTAGAGGTAATAAATTTTATCTTGATTTGATAGATTTTTGACATGAATTCTATAACACTACAACAGTAGTCAAGCTGTGTAGCCATAGCTCAATTGGCTTCAAATTTGAAACATTCAATAAAAGATACTCTATATGATTCAATGTTATGCACGATTTAATCGAAACCATAGAATTGTCGTGTATAGAATTGATGTACTATTTTAATAAGTCGAATTTAAATACGTATTATAATTATAACACCTCTTCAGATCCATAGAGAAACTATAATTGGTGTATTCAGTTTTTTGATAATGAGACATTAATCCGGAATTGATTAATTTTACATGTTAAAGATAGGTAAAATTGAACTTTCAATTATGTCATACAATCAGCTTGAAGCTTAGTTTACTATTGAAAATTTTCCACTTCACGATCAATAGATTGATTAGCTCTTTTCCTTTACATTTAACAATTCAATCTGTTTTCTTTTTCAACTGCACGATTTTTTTACATTTTTCTCTTGTTTCCTATTGAACTTGGTAGATTGTATGCAACTTGTGAAATTGCTGTGAAGGTGATATTTCTTAGTTATCCAAGTTGAATGAAAAGACAAGATATAATGAAACCACAAATTAATTGAAAATCGAGATACCGGTTTCGGTTGAGACACCATTATTAATATATCTGGTCAACTAAAACTTGAAGTAAGGAGTTGCCGTATTTATACTTTCGATCATATTTATTGGTACAAGCACCTACCAATAGCGGTGCTTCACAGTTAGTATGAATAGTCAAGACGTTTTCAAACCACTGATTTGTTTAAAAAATCGAGATACCGGTTTCAGTTGTTACACCATTATCAATCTCTGGTAAACCAGTTTACCAGTAAACCACTTTACCAGAGATTGATAATGGTGTAACAACCGAAACCGGTATCTCGATTTTTTAAATAAATCAGTGGTTTGACAACGTCTTTTCTTTTCATTTAATATGGATAACTACCACAATATCACCTCCACAACTACTCAAAAAGAGTAGTATTTGTCTTAAATTAATTTTTAGTTCACCAAAGATTGATGATAGTGTAGTAATAAAAAAATATTCTTATGGCTTTTAATGGTGGTGAGACCCTCACGGGTCCATCCAAGTGCAGTCCACAGTGTTTGTGACTTAACATCACGTTCACCGATAGATCACCCTCACCGAGAGACCACTTGCCAGTACACCATTGGTGTAGTAATCGAAACCGGTATCTCGATTTTTAATGAATCTGTGGTTCGACAACGTCTTGTCTTTTCTTTCAATTGTATGTGAAATTCCCCCTACATAGTCATTCATAATAATGTTGATTGTGTGACGTATGTTGCAGGTGACCGACCCGATCCTAGTGCAAATCCAGCTGGTGCGTCCGTCGGATAAAGCCGCCAGCGAGCCGCTGCCGTTCCAGTTGACGCCCATTCAGTCAGGTAGGGGTCAACTGGTCTGGTCGCTCAACCGACGGCGTAAAGCCGACTACCGTACTTTTGCCAGCATTCTGAACACTGACGCCCGCCTGACGACCACGAATCGGGTGGGAGGGATGGTAGCTGATAAAGATAGGAACAAAGTGATAACGCTAGACGCGGTGGGGGAGGAGATGAGTGTGGAAGGATGGGGGAAAGGGGAGGGTGATGAAGATGATGGGAAGGCGGACCCGGATAGGTGGAAGAAGATTAATGATGCGTATGCGGAGTTGAAGAAGGGAAAGAGAGGGAGAATGGTGGGGGGGAAGGAGGGAGGGGAAATTGAAAGAAATCAGGGTGGAAATTTGGCAAAAAATGATGGAAATGTTGAGAATTTAGGGGGAAATAACGGAGTGTTTGCTGGGAATTTGGTTAACAATCATGGGAATACTGTAGGAGGTGGTCGAAATGATGGAGATACTATAGGAATTAGTGAAAATGATGGAAAATTCGGTGGAAATATGGTGGGAGGTGGTGAAAATGATGGGAAATTCGGTGGAAACATTGTAGAAGTCAATGGGAATGTTGGACAATTTGGTGGAAATCTTGTTGAAAATTTTGTGGTGAATAATCAGAATTTGGAAAGGTTTGGTGTTGGCTCAGGAGATTTTGTTGTAGGTAGTGATGGAACGTTAATGGAGGGTGGTAATGTTATAGTAATCGATGGAAATATATTGGAGAATAATATTAAACGTGATGTAGAGATGGTTGATAGTAGTTTGGAACCTAGAAGTAATACGGAAGGGTTTACAGATTTGTTGAATCAAGTAAACGAGTTGGATTCGTTTGTTGTTGATGGGAACGATTTCGGGATTTATTCCAGTTTGCAGCTGGCGATGAAGAATCCCTGTGAGTTTATCGATAATAACAGTCCGATGGAAACTTATGAAGATATAGCTCCGCCGCGACCTACGGCATCCAAACCTCCCCTACCGTTACATCAGAGCCGGGTTGATGTTAAACAACAACAACAAGGGGATGTAGAAGATGTTGAGGGTGTGTTGCCTCCCCTACCGCCGAAACGTGTCAAAAAGGGGGGTAGTCCCCCTCAGAAAACCCTTCCACCCACTCCCGAGGCGACCAAAAAGTTGAGTTTGTTTCAAAAGTTGTTTTCGTCATCGAAACGCGGTAGTAAATCTCGTAAGAACAGTGTGACGTCATCGTCGAGAAAACCCAGTGTGACGTCACTGATTAGTAGGAGGTCTGTGGTGGTGGTGGGAGAGGGGGAGGGCGAACATGAGAAGCAGCCGGAGCTGACTGAGGCCGAGCATTATGCGTTGTATACATCGTTGGCGCCTCATGCCACCGCGTCGGAGTTTGATGAGATGTCGTTCTATTATAGTCCCGTTGAGGGGCGAGGTAGTAACGCCGATGTTCCTGTTAAATAGTTATGGGTTTATGTTGGGGATTTGTTTATTGCGGATGATGCCCACATAAGTATTCAATTCCACTTGTGCGTGGGTAATGGAATTTTAACAAAATTGTTGTGGATATGTCTAGAAATTGTACTGCGAAACGGCAGAGAGCACCTTAGATCTCTGAATAGTTTGAGATCGTCCTTAGAACATGAAGTGTGTACCGAGCATATTAGTATGAGAATATTTCCTGAGGATTTTTGTATAATGAACTATAATAATCAGTTCATAGTCTCATGTTTTCGTACCTAAGCCAGCTAGCCATAGTCGAGCAAAGAAGACATTCTGGCAAGATGGGAGAGTGACTTCAGCTCCGTCGATATTGGTTCAAAAATTATAAATTTGGTCTCAAACTGTAGAGCAGAATGTTTTCTACAATTTAAGACCAAATTTATAATCTTTAAACCAATATCGACCGAGCTGGAGTAATTTTCTCATCTTGTCAGAATGTCTTCTTTGTTCAAACAGACTATACCTTGGTACACATGATTAGCGAGTGTGACGTAGCCAATAGCTTTTGGTTGCAGCTTATATTAGATTTCACTGTCTACGTCACACTTGCTAATTACTAGCCGCTACCTCGCTAGTAGCTACTGAAAGAGGTGAGACTTGGTGTCTAGTAAGAAAGCTCTCTGAAATCTACGAAACGCTCTGTATCTGTTAATGTGCAAATTTTCAACAACAAATAAGACTTGGAAGAAGTTGAAATCATAAATAAGGTCAATATAGATTTGGTATAGATAAGGTCAATATAGATAATAAATATAGTCAATTTTTATTTTAGGTTTATTTTCTAGTCTTTTATTTTTTCCATGCAATATCTAGTCGAACTATCAAAGATCTAGTCCACTATCACAAAATTTAGTCTGACAAATCACAAACCTATTTCAACTATTTACTGAGTCATCTTCAGTAAACGTTTTATATTTTTTCCACTAATTTTTTGTAAATTTTTGTGTCTTCAGTAAACTTTTTCATTTTCTACATCTTCAGTAAACTACTTTGGTTCAATTTTTTTCATTTTTTGCATTTTCAGTTGACTTTTCACAGTTTTTTGTCCATTATTTTTTATTTTTTGCATCATTTCATCTAAATTTTTGTTAAAATGTGCCAATTTTGTCTTCAGCTCCGAGCATAGGGATGAGAAGAAAGCGAGCCAAGTATGATGTGGTACAGGAATTGGAAGCCACTAATGCTAAATTGCGTGAGTTTCTGTTTATTGTTTTCGGGTACGGGCTGCTTGTTAGATTTAATGCATTTTTTGAAATTTCAATTCTATAGTTGAATTGATATAGCTTCTGTATTGGCGTAAAATTTTCTCATTATAATTATACAGAATCCATCCCAAAACTAATTGGAATTTGTTTAAAAAATAGTTTTCTCATCAGATAAGATACTAATGCCCGGTTTTTCCAAGCACACTCAAATTTGAGGGACCCTCAAGTTTACTACAGTTTACTACATTTCCTATACCTATCATAGAAAATGTCAGCTGTTCATCAAAATTTGAGGGTCTCTCAACTTTTAGTGTGCTTGGAAAAACCCGGCATAATATTTCTCTTACTTTTCTCAGTTTTAAAATGAGATTATTTTGTATTGTTTGGATTCTGTGAAATGAATTTCGTTTCTATTGGCTTGAAGCCTCGATACAATTTTAAAATAATTGAAATGAATATTACTTGTGAAGTTGTAATGTTATAACTTACTATATAATGCTTTCCTTTAATTGTATATACGGTTCAAGAAGGTTTTTCTGTCAAGAAGATTCGAAAGATGATACGTGTATCAAATTGAAATGTTTTTATCGTTATAGAAATGTATGTTTGTTTCATTTGATACAATATTGCATCTTCTTGTGTATCATTTTTTTTTGGGAAGAAACTGAACAGTTAGCAAGCTAATTAATATACGAACTATCTATTATTCTGATACACGAATTATTTCAATTCAACTGAAGCATTAAAATTTCAAACAAGTTAATATAGCACAAACTTCGGGAAGGTGGTGGAACAATTGTACTTATTTATAAACTGTATCATACTTCTCATTTGAAAACATTTCATTCTTCATCTATTTACATTTTGAGAATAATTTATTGTATGTTGCATTTCTTCATAACATTTTTAGCTGTATTAATACTGGTGCTAGTCTGGGAACTATTAGAATAAGAATATAATATCACAATTCATAATTGTACTGTAATTTCATACGGTTGTATGCTTGTTATAGCTCTTTCTCAAATATTTATTTCAAAGGTTGTATATTGTTTGTGTGATAATTTCTTATAAATATCTTTACCAAGCAGTAATGTGGTAAAATGGTATGATTTAATAATTTAAAAAAAATTATGAAACATAATAATGTGCAATGAAGAGCACTTGCATTTCATGTTATATAATTAGTTTAGCTTTTATACCTTTATAAGTGCGAAAGTACTTGATAACATGAGCAATATTACTAAACTATTTTAGTAATTCATTACTTTTATAAGTCACAAATGTGTTCTACATGTGAAAATTGGTATTTAATGTCTTGTTTTGACAATGTTTTACTTTATTTTGTTATCAATAATTTTATGGTTAAAAACTCCTAAAAGTTTTAATATTCTAGTTTCTCCATCAGTTCATCATTGAGTCAATTCGAATATATTTGAATCTAGTCATATTTGTTCAGTCCTACTTTAGGAAGATATTTATTGTTTTAGTATAATGTTATGTTTTTGGGTTCATAATTTTTTCGTCGTTGAGAATGTATAGATTTTATTAGTTGTTGCCCCCCTCTTAGCTTTCTAATATTGTGTTGTTTTTTAAGTATTTATTCCTTTCAATATATTTTAGCAGAAGATGTATTCATCTTAGACTATATTATGTAAGAGATGGAAGGTAGAAGAGAAGTTCTTGTATTTGTGAGTAGATCTTCTTTTAATCTGCTATTTTAATGTGGAAAGAGGTACACAATGTTCCTCAAACTTAATAGATCAATAATATCATTTTATAATAATCGCGATTTCCAATTTTGTGATACTATTTGTCTGTTTTGAGCGAATCAAAATTTCGTACAAAATTTATTGAATAAAATTGGAAAAATATTATTGGAAGAGTGGAAAAATGTATGTAAACTTGAGGTTGTATTTATTTTGTACCGAAATAAATGTTGAATTTCGAGTAGAAAGTAGTTTTGATATTTATTCGATCGCTTTATAATAGTTCCATAGTTATCAATTGAGACAATTTTCACTCTATTTTTGAACAATTTCTGGAAAGGTGACTTTCATTTAAAGGTTCGATAAGAGTCCTCAGGGAAATGATATCAGTGAATGAATAACATTTTATAGTTATCAATTTCATGATTTTAACCAACATATCAATCCATCTTCATCCAGGGTAAACGGATTAATAGATCAAAGAAATGAATTCTAATAATTATTATTATTCATTTTCAACTTCATCACAACAATAGAAATAAATTCACATTGATCACAATCAGTGTTATTGAAAATATCAAAGATAATGCATAATAGATGACGCCATGAAGCTGGGCGATTGGCGAATGACTTTTATTAATTCTTAGCTCTGTCAGGATAGTCGGCGAGCTGTCTGCGAAAGTACATCGGAACGAGAGCGTCTCCAGCTATACTAATTCACTTTCGAAGACAGCTTTAGCCTGTAGAACGGCTCTTTATAGTGGCTGCTACATTACATAAATCGTACAATAGTATAGTCTGTCCAAGCAAAGAAGACCCTCTGGCAAAATGGGAAAATGACTCCAGCTTGGTCAATATTTGATCAATAATTATAAATGTTGTCTTGATAGTAGATCAAATTGTTTCCTACAATTTGAGATCAAATAGATAATTTTTGAACCAATATTGAGCGAGCTGGAGTCATTTTCCCATCTTGCCAGAGGGTCTTCTTTGCTTGGACAGACTTTAGCTGACGCCAAAAAGCTGGGAGGCGGTTTCGTCTGTCTCTTGTAGGTGATATAATTCTCTAACAGCTGATATAAAGCATCTATAGTCGCTTTTGATTTAAAAAAAAAACATCATTTAAGTATAGCTTAATGACAGTCCTAATTGACAACATCAGCTGCTGGAGCGCACAAGGAGCAGACGAAACCGCCTAACTTTTTGGTGTCAGCTATATTTTTCAACTCTTGATGAGACACATCATTGGCCTATGGTATAGTCTGTCAATGTTTTCATCTTATCAGAATGTCTTCTTTGCTTGGACAGACTATAGCATTCTAGCGGTTCGTTGTAACGCATTCTACAGGCTCCATTTCGAGAAGCTATCTTCAATCTTAATGGTACGTCACAAAATTGAATTCTCCCTTGTTAGTGTTTGAGTTTTTCGTGTTTTCAAAGTTTGGTACTTTTTTGCATCTTTGCATACTTGTTCTATAACATTTCTGTGTCAGCTATGTTTTTCACTTATTTTGCATTTTTGCTTTAGAATTGCTCTAGAATTATGTTCTTTAGTATGTTTTTGTATTAATCTTCAGTATATTTATTTTATAGGATTGATGTTCAGTTTAATGGAGTAATTCAACCATTTATAAAATTTCAATTAATGGGTTTTGATTTGTATGATGTAGCCTACTACCTGAATTTCCACTTTTCTCATATGCGCTCATATTAATTTGCGATTCATTAAGTATTCATTGGAATTAGTTTTCATATTATAATACCACAAATTAAAACTACATCCTAATACTAAAGAAGAAATCACTATTATTAGAGAAAAATAATTTTTCACATAATCATATAGATCAAAATTGAAACTCCTTTTCAACTTTAGTATGCCTCTAATATTGATATTATTGATGAGCTCTTATACTAATATTCTTGACTCTTCTTTATATTGTACAGAAAATTAAATATTCTGGTTTTCATGTCTCTGTTCAAATCTAACCCTAATATTTACTTTGCAAATGTGTAATTTACTCCTGCTTATTTAAAATTTTGAAACCTATTTGTGTTATCATTTTCTTTAACCTGTTAGTATATTGCATGGTTTAGTGAATAGATTTGCTATTGCATCTAATATTTGCATGATTTTTTTTTTTTTTTTGAGGGTGATGCCCACATGGGCTCTTGGGCCTGTGCGTGGGTAATGGGAAGGATGATGATGAGATATGAATTTGAGATATTTTACTGTACCTAATTCTAATGCACGTTGTTTGTTGTATTATTACTTTCAAGAATTTTATTTTTAGTTGATTGTTAGTGTTTATCCAAAGTAATTGGATGAACACTACTATATGTACTTAATTATTTTATGATAAATTTTCTAGAAGCAAGGCTGGATTAATCTAGCTGAAGCCATTCATTGATAACCTCACAATATCTAATCTATATATATCACAATATCTATATAGCAAGATATCTTTCTGTTACAGAAACAAATTATTAACTAGTGTATATTATTCATTAACACTATTATTCATTATTCATTAATAATTCTTTTAAGCTTTAAAAAACGTTTACACATGTACATGGAATAGTTCATAACGGAGAGATTGGCTTCTTATCAATCTTTACATTTTCCTACTTTTATCAATTGAATACAAATCTTGGAACCAATTGTACAGAAAACTGGACTCAATGATCCTTTTTAAACATTTTTTGGTTTGATTTAAGAGAATACACTCTATATAGTTCATTTTATTTCTTTGCTATTATTATTGTTCAATTGCTTTTAACTCAACGTTCATATAAACTAATATTTAAATTTATGTTTCGATTGTTAATCTATAATTTTATCTTTGTATTTTCCAGTCCAATGTGACGGGACATTGGTGAAACAAGAAGGTAAGTTTCAAATTTTCATATGACATACTATAAAAACCCTATAATTCATTCTTCTGAAATACACATTCATCAATTATTCTCCCATAAATTATCTAAGCATCTTATTGATTTGTTACAAGAAAACAAATTTCTATATTTTCGTTACCTAGTTTCAGGGTTCTGTTTCATGATAATTCAGGAGTCCTGTATTACAGAGAAAATCAACTTGTAATAGCATTGAATTTGCATTGACCTTGTTGCTTCATAGCCAATAATGTTTACTTTTTTACTATACATGGCGATACATCTTCAAGATTATTCTTTAAATTAGATTCATTTTATGAAATTTTGCAACCGAATATATTGTTTTACCATTTAGAAGTCGGGTGGTTTCGTCTGTTCAATGTGCGCTCCAACAGGCTAATGTTGTCAATTGGAGTTTTCATTTAGTCATTCCTAGATTATGTTTTTTGAAATCGAAAGAGATGAAATAGGAGATTTAAAAAGAGCGTCGGTTTTGATAATCAAATAAAGAGGTTTATTTAGGCGAAAAATAGGAAATAAATACATCAAAATGTTCATCTCTCTTCCCGATTTCATGAATGAAAAATGTCTTTCATGTGGTCTGGCACGCATCAACTCTGTCCACGACAAGCATCAACTCCATTTCGCCGATTAACCGTCGAATCGGCCACCAAGGTCGTGTGACTTGATGCCTCCTCAATTTCATTTTCGAGGCCATCTGAGGTCATTGGTGCATCTTAATAAACCCCGAAACGTGGATGAATTAGTTGAGAAAATCCGTCGGGTTATCGGCGAAATGGGAGAAGAAACTTTTCTTGCAGTAATAGTGAACTTCGTGACCAAAGTTGATGCGTGCCACCTCGCTAGAAGAGGCCACATTATTTCATTCCTATAAATTTACTGAACAATTTACCTATTAAAACGATGTTTATCTCTTGAACCAATTTCTCAACATTATTCTTGTCTTTGCAGACCAGCAGGCGGGCGGCTACTGGAAAGCGTCACCGGTATACGGTGGGGCCCCCTCTCCGGCGGGCGGACCGGGCGCCAGTCCAGACTACACTAATCTGGCGGCCGGAATGGCGGGACCGTCTACTGCCGCCTATGGTGGCCTGGTTTACGCTCCGCCACCAGCCTTCAGTCCGGCTGGAAGTGTCGCTAGTCCGGCTGAACATCAGGTTAGTTTCAATCTAAATTTTGTTTTTTAGATTGTTTCTTGTTAGGCCCTAATTACTTTATTTGTTCTATCATTAATTTGTTACTTTCAAGATGAGTTCAAACTGAATATTTATGAATTTCCAAGATAAATTTGTTTTTTTCTACTTGGTAGAAAACCACTTTTTCTACTTGGGGATCGGACTATCCAATATAGCTTAATTCTAAAGTATCGTATAGTATAGTCTATTATATATATATATATATATATATATATATATATATATATATATATATATATAGTCTGTCCAAGCAAAGAATACATTCTGAGAAGTTGAGGAATATATCAGTCGATAAAAATTTGTAGAATTAAAAATTCTAGATTTAAGTCTATAGATTTGGTCTTGAATTGTAGACCAGAATGTTTCCTACAATTTGAGACCAAGTTTATAATCTTTGAGCGAATAATAACCAAGCTAGAGTCATTTTCCCATCTTGCCAGAATGTCTTCTTCGCTTGGACAGTGTACATCATCTGATTCTTTATTAATTAATATAAATTTACTCTCTAGTAGATAACACGTATCAAATAATTTAGAACAATAAGTGTTGAATTGGAAGATCTTTTAAGGTTGAGTGTTAGAAAGGACTTCCTAGTCCTAACTCCGCCTAATAAAGGATATTTTCATTTCATTTCATATTGTACAATTATTGACTTCCTATTATATTATTGTATTTGACTATTCGATTTCTGTTATTCACATAGAGTTGTTTGCTAAGATTGTACTTTACTTCCATTATCATACAAATTATTATCACTGGCGGCTCGTGCCCACAAAACAGGTGAAGTGTTGTACAGTAAAAGATACGAACACTTCACCTGTTTCGTGGGTACGAACCGCCAGTGTATTTAAATTATGTAGTTTTCTTCCATTATCATACAAATTATCATTTAAATCCTGTATTTCATGGTTCTTCATTCAAATTATTAATCTATTTAATTATTTTGCAGGCATCAGTCTCCCCACTACCTCAGATGGGCCATCCACTGGACCAGATGAACAACCTCAGTATGATCCAACAACAGGTCAACATCGACAACAACCTCAACATCATACAGCCGCAGCACAACATTGTGCAACAACACAGCCCTATGCAACACAACATCATGCAGCAGAACAGTCCCATATCCAACATTGTTGACAATATGATGCAACAGCAACATAGCCCTATGTCTAACATTGTTGACAACATGATTCAACAACAACAACAACATAGCCCCATGTCGAATATTGTTGACAACATTATACAACAACACAGTCCGCTGCAACAACACAACAACATGTCGCAGCAACCAACTCAAGGGAGCATGTGTCAACAAGTTGTTGATAGTATGCAACAACAGAATAATATTTGTCAACAGGTGAATATTGCTCAACAACAAAGTAACATGTGTCAACAAGTTGACAACATGGCTCAGCAGGGCAGCATGTGTCAGCAACATGTGGTAATGGACATGGATACGCAGCAGCATTCAATTGAGTTGAGCGCTGGGCGGTTGGATAGCCGCGATTTGAGGGATTTGGATTTGGACTCGGTGTCTGAAAATTTGTCAGCGAATTTAATTTTGAACGAAGTGGCGGGAACCAGTGAGAGTATGACTGATAGTCTGGGAAGGATACCGTCCAACAGTTTGCTGTACTATAATCAGAGCAACGGTAATGGGTTTCCGTCGCAAGGCGGCAGTAGTAATATGTTGTAAAAGTGGGTCAACGTGTGTCGCGACTTGATAATATGTTGTAAATGTGGGACAACGTGTGTCGCGACTTGTTACGGTAATAGTAATATGTTGTATAGTCTGTCCAAGCAAAGAAGACTCTCTGGCAAGATGGGAAAATGACTCCAGCTCGGTCAATATTGGTTCAAAAATTATAAATACAGTCTGAAATTATAGAAAACATTCTGCTCTACAATTTCAGTCACAATGTTTCCTAGAGTTTGAGACCAAAATTATAATTTTTGAACCAAAATTGATGGAGCTGGAGTCATTTAACCATCTTGCCAAAATGTCTTCTTTGCTCGACCACATTATATAATATACTATTCCGTTCTCGAAGACAGCTTTAGACTGTCCTTATAGAGCTAAGAATTAATAATAGTCATTTGCGGCAGTCTAAATTTTTGCGGCAGCTATAGCAATATGCTGTTAGCAATATTGTGTTACAACATGTGTCGCAACTTGTTTGAAGCATGTAGATAGAACCGTTTGACAGTTTTTGTAATCGTAGTATGTTGTAAGATACTAGTGCAACTTGTGCTGTGACTTGTTTGAAGGTATGACAGCTTCTGTAGTAGTAATAATAAATGTAAGATATTAGTGAAACTAGTGCTGTGACTTGTTGAAAATTGTTTCACTACTTGTGAAAAGACTTGTTGAAAGGGTGTGTATATAATTGTAAATAGAATTGTCTTTAGATCGCTCATAATCTTAAAATATTCAATGAAAATAGTGTTTCAACTTCTTGAAGATGTGTATACTCATGTAAATAGAATCATTAGCTTGTGTAAGATTTTCATTTTCTCGAAAATAGTAGCAAAATTTTGAATGGTAAGATGAAACTACTTGAACTTTAAGAACTACTTTCATGCTTTTGATTACTCATTGTGAGTAACAACATTAAATACGTGCAATATTTTTGAATTATTTTTCAAGTTATTTTTGAGATTCAAGTATCCGCCTATTATAGTCTGATAGCTTTTGTAGAGTATCTCTTCTACTCATAATTTGATTATAACTCAAACATAATTATTATTATAACTCATGTTATATAGCAGTTCAGATACCCTGCATATCTTTGAGTATAACTTAGAAACAGTTGCCTTTGAGATATTTTTATAGTTTTTTTCAGTTTTCTGTTATTGTCAATTGATTCTGTTTAAATGACTTGCGGTAACGAAAACTATAATTAAATTCAACAGCCGTCAATAAATTTTATACGCTTCAACTTAAATTTCATCATTTAACGTTGGTTATATCCGATTGGTTTTCAATTAATCTACCGTTAATATTTATTAAATTCGAACTTAATTTTCAAGACTTCTAGATTTCTTCATTGAGTATAGATACTCCATCAAGTATCTTAATCTTATATAATTATAATTAAGTATCTTATCAATATACTTCATTAATGGCGTATATATTATATGTATTATAGGAGTATGAAGATGCATCATTATTTAAAGCTAATATAATTATGAATTATTATTGCATACGTAGAGTTATTGATATCTCTATTATTGTACATATCTGTATATATAGGCTACGGTAGAATTAGGAATAATAGTTTTAAGATTTCTGTATCCAAACTCTATAGTAGGAAAATTAAGTCTTCTTAAAAGTCTTAAAATTCGTAAAATTAAATTCTATAAAAGTCTTATAGTGAAAACACCAACTGGTTTAGTACCAACTTGTCAAATAAACCCACAATTTAAGGCGACTCCAAACCACTAAACAATAGAACAAATAAAAATATACCCTTCATTATATATATCTCTTCAAGATTCGATTTGAACGCTCGTAAATTTGTGACCAAATTGGTCTTGAATTTTTTTCAAATTACATACTTTCAAACAATTTATTCCTAATTCTGTAAATTACTTTGTATATATTTTTGGTTGCCATGACAAAATTTCTTAGTGTTTAATTTTCGAGCTCTAAATTTCCAGTCAAAATTTAATATTTTCGGCCATGGTGTAGTGAATTTGTGAAGTGTTTTTGTTTTGGTTGTTAATGATGTTTTGAAATCAAAAAAATTTGTTTTAAATTGACTATTTTAATTGAACTATAACCCACATGGTTTTCCATGTTTTCATTTGTGAAAAATGAGGTTATAGTATTGCGAAGTGGAACAACCCTTTGGGTCTCCCCACTAATGAAAGCATACGCTAAATAAATATATATTACTTATTTAAGATTAGTTGATATAAATTTATAAATATATTTTATTATTATGACTGAAAATATGACCAACGCATTAAGTAAGCCTTCTTATAGGGTTATTTTGTGATTAGCTTAACTGAGCTTCTTATCTGAATTGATTTACTTAAGTAAGTAGTTTTAAGATGATATTATATATTGTATTTGCTTCTCTCTCTCTCTTTCGTCATACTTAATTTTTAAGAAAAGATATTTTCTAGAATAATTTGAGAATGATTTTTCCTTTGAGTGAAATCATTAGTTATAGTACAAATCAATCAATATTCTCGCTATTTTTAATTTTCACAATATATTGGATAGGAAGCTCTACCCTCATAACATTTTTTAGTAATAGCAGATGCCTAATATCTTGCGTTTGGCTCAGCTCTGTCAGGACAGTCTAACAGCTGTCTGCTTGTCTCTTTGGCATCTGCTACATCTTATTGATTCTCATTATTTGAATAAAATATGCATGCATCAATCAATAAATAAACTTGATATGTTTACACTCTTATTATGAATAAGTTCTTGAACTAATACTAATAGTGCATATTTATTTTCTGTAGCTCTTTGTATATTAATGTAACACAGATAACGAATTATTGTTGAAAATTTTCCTGTATGTGATATTAATTAATTGGCATATGCATTGCAGAAATAGGCCTCACTCGTTGAATTAGTACATATTGATCAAATTCTAGCTTACTTAAAAACTGTTCTTAAGAATATAATTTTAGGCCTATAATATTTGTTTTAAAATTCTATCATTGTTAATTTTTAGTCCAGATTTGAATATATAATTATTATTTTAAAATGTTGAATTAAATTTTTATTGATCGTTTTGTTCTCTCGTAGTTTTAGTTACAGCATAGCGTAAGAATTGAAGAGCTTATCTTTTCTAAGAGCTTCAATCCTTACATTGCATCTGTAAAATCAGATTAATTGTACGCCAGTCTCTTTAGTCAATGTAATTTTTGAGCCAATAGCGTTCAAAATTACATTTGAAAGTATTAACGTTTAAAATATTGGCCCTTATACTTCGTCCAAAAAGGTTTTTGACTTATCCAATACTGTTTATTGTTGCTAAATTATGTTATTTTTTGTTATGTCTTGGTGCAATAATGATGGAAATATAGTGCAATATCGCGTTTTAAAATATCTAAAAGAATAATATTTTTTATTATTTAAAGATGGCCCCATTTTCGACTAAAAATGAGTATTTCTTTTTCAGGTCTTTGCTCAATAATTTTCATGTGAAGAAATTCAGGGTAAAAATGTGATTTTAGTGATGTAACTTAAAATGTTTAAAAACAAATAGTTTAAATTTCAATTATAACTCGATCAAAAAAGTATTCGAATTTCATGTACAGCCTTTGTAAGGTAAATGAAATACCTGAATACATTACCTGTTATGTATTTATCATGGTATCTACCGTCCAACAGCTACAGACAATGTGATTCATGATACAGTACTATGATACGATACCGTACCAATTGATACAATCTTGAGTACAATATGATACATCACCAGTAATTAGCACTTTCAAACTTAATTGATTCATATATTCGCTTTAGTTAGTAATTCTAGTGATTTATTTAATAATATTCAAATCTTTGTAGTCTATAAGTAAGATTACTGCATTTGTTTTCCTCCATCGTATATTTTTATTATTGTTGGTCTCTAATGTTAGGGTGATTTTGAGAAACTTATAACAAATTTATTAGTCTATTTGTTATTTTATGATAAGAATTATAAATGTTCATTGTTCTCAGAGTTAGTTTAATATTCCATTCACTTGTTAATATGTTCTTGTTCTCAAATGCATTATTTTATCTAATTTATAACTTCATTTCGATCAATTTTATGTAACAGGTTTATTTCATTGATAAAGTGATATTAATTAAGAACTAAATAGTTTGTATTGATTAAAAGTGTTGAAAATATTTAGAGTTAACAAAAAATATGTCTGTGAAACAGGAAAATGCATTTATTACACAATTATTAATGATATGATTGTCACAATTTGAATATTTCATAAGTAAAAACATGAAAATGGCTCTCTACCTATAGTATTCAACATCTTTACTAAGTTTCAGCATACTCTTTTAAAGCTGGCGCCAAAAAGTTAGGCGGTTTCGTCTGTCTCTTGTACGTGATGTAACCTACTAACAGCTGATTTAATGCTTTTATTGTCTCTTAATTTTAAAAACATCATCTTGGTATAGCTAAATTACACCTCTCATTGACGTCATCAGCTGTTGGAGCGTAAAAGCAGCAGACGAAACTGCCTAAATTTTTGGCGTATTGTCAGAGTGAATAATTTTAATTTAGTTGTAAATATCAGCTATTGATGATTTGCTGTGATTATTCCATCATTTTGTGATTAATTCGTGTAGATATAGCTTTGAAATGAAACCTAACCTAACCTAACTTTTCAAGAACAACAAAAATACTATATTGCTCATAACTGTTCAAGACATGTACTGTTTAATTTTTGGAATAAAATGGCATAGGCCTTTATGAACTTGTTTATTGACATATCATCAAGTAGTTTAACATAAAATAGTGAACTCTAAGATTTATTTGTATACCATATTCCGAACCAGTTTTCTCAGGGCACAAAGCACTATATTCTAGTGCCAATCTAGAATAAAAATTTATAATTAGGCTTTAAACTTTAAAATCTCTACTTTTAGTATTACATTCTAAAACAACATTCCATATTGAATAAATTCATTTATCTCCTAATCAATTTGTTTTTTAACCAAATTCTTGCGCTTTCTAACAATAAATTGTCTTTTAAAACTTGATAAAAATCACTTTTATGTGGAAATAAACTTTACTTACATAGTAGGCCGAAACCAGTTACTACAGTACTATATGTAAATAAAGTTTATTTCCACATAAAAGTGATTTTTATCAAGTTTTTAATTTAAAAGTGGAAAAAAGAATGGATATACAACACAATAAATTGTCAATAGTATATTAATTAACTAGTGTAAATACATTTCAAATCCATGTCTGTATGATAATAATTTTTGTAAGATTTATTTTTTTAGCAGAATAAAATATGTTGTTCAAAGTTCAATAAAAAACATCGATTAAAAACGGTCTGATTTATTTCGCCCTTTACTGTATTGATTTTTGTCTCATCAGCCATTTTTTTAATCAATATTATTTAATCGTAGGTAGAAGAGCGTTTGTCAAGATGACGGTTAGTTTTCTAGGGCTAGGCTTTCTATATTTTCAAAAACTTTCAATAAATTGTAATAATTCGCTAGAATATCTTATTATTCGTGTTTCTAAACATGGTTCATTGCTAATCCTATAGTCTGTCCAAGCAAAGAAGACCCTCTGGCAAGATGGGGAAATGATTTCAGCTTGGTCAATATTGTTCAAGAATTCTAAATGTCTAAATAGTAGATCAAATTGATAATTCTTGAACTAATATTGACCGAGATTGAGTCATTCTCCTATCTTGCCAGAGGGCCTTCTTTGCTTGGACAGACTATAGATGACGAAAGTATATAGGAATATGAACTATGATTTTGATTAGTAACTTTTGTTTGAATGATAATAAACATTCAAGTATTGCAATTAGCACGCCAAAATTAAAGATTTTCCATCACAACATTTCAATGATGTTCATCTTCAAAACAGAGTCAATCTTCGTGTAACTAATACAATTACATTCTCTTGTTTCTCTCCTCACAGACTAGCTAGAAGGCTTTTACATCGAAAAACGCCCAAAGTAGCCTAAATACTTGAAACAGCCAACAAATCATGGTATTTTTTCGAAGTCACAAATGAAGTCAATGTGTAACTATGTATATAGGAAGTATACTATATATATATATATATATAATGTGTCTTTATATAGGAAGTCAATTAAATTAAAACTTCAACAACTTGAAGAGAAATAACTTTTATTATGCCACCCTTTTTGAGACCCTTTTTGTTATGTTATACAATAAGGGTTAAGATTTCTAAAACTGAATAAATTGAGTTAGGAATGATAAATAGACTCTTATATCTTCTCTAAAACTCTCAATAATTAGTATTTTAAAATATTTTGTCAATTTTCAAATTCTCTTCTTCAGAGAATTGAGCATGTTGAAATAGGAGTAGGCAGCTTTCATCACCTGAAATATCAGAATTAACAGATCATTATTCAATTATATGATCATTAGTCTCCTAAGTTTTGATCATTAGTTTCAATAGTCTCCTCATTCTATAATAATTCATATTTGTCAATGTGTAGTAACCATTCTGCCAAAATCATTATTATCATGATCCAAATAATATCTTGTAATTTAAAAAGTTAAGCGGTTTTGTCTGTCTTTTGTAGTTGTAGGCTACCCGTGATATAAACTACTAATGTAAAGCATCTAATAAAGCTCATGTAAACTGCATCTAGGCATATATTGTCTCTTCTGATTCCAAAGACATCATCTAGGCATAGCTAAATGACAACTCTAATAAATGACAACATCAGCTTTTGGAGCATACAGTTCCAGAGAAAAGGAGAAAAATATTCACCACAGAAAATGTTTTCAAATTGAGAGCATAGCATCCGAAAGGCTTCATTTCCAATTCTTTCGAGTTGCGAATCATTATAATAAGCATTGAAGATCGATACCACTTGGGTTTACCAACAAATGAACTATTCCACAGCTTCATTCTGAATCTCTCTCCCTGAAAGAAATAAGAAACAATTTCACATTTTTTGTCGTGTTTCTTGAGTATAAATAATAATTATTAAAAAATATAACTTCCTTAACATAAATGAAAGTGTTTGAGTTAATGGTTAAATTTATTTCAAGAAGATGCACAACATGAGTATTATATCTATCAAACATGCATAAAATATAACAATCAAATTTAAAGGTTAATTATCATTATTAAAACACATGTTTGTTTTCGGTAGTTTCTTCATATCATTTTTTAGGGAGGAAATTGATAAGAATATTCTACTGTATTAATACGAAGGAAATCTTCCAACTATTCAATTGAAAACCCTTTACAACTAAGTTAAGCCTGCCTATTACCTATTAATGATTGCAAGAATGGAAAATTTAGAAATTGACATGACTTTTTTTTATTCATGTGATTTTTTACCTCATTGAGTATTTCCTGGGAGTAAAAACAATACAGAAATAGGATTCCTGCCAATGGAATAATGTGCAGAATGTTTTCCGCTTTTAGAATAATATCATTCTCCTGAAAAATAGGAATAATAAATTGTAAGAACTACAATATTAGGTTGAAATTTAAATACAAATTAACTTATATCTATAGTAAGTGAATTCAAGATCAATTATTGTTGAGTGTGTGCGCTCAAAAGATTAAATTAATATTTATAATAATGACAATTAAAAATGTATCTTTTGAGTATGATAGACTAGGTACTATATTCAGTGAGTTATATTATTCATATAAATCCTATAACATGCTTATATTTTATTTTTTCAACGTATTCTTCCACTTCAAGCCTCTTCCATTTTAATTCCACTTATTCATTAAAACTTATTATATCATGAGAATATTTCACAATGATTAGTATATTCTATCAACAATCAACAAATGGAATCTATAGGCTTGGCATGATTAATATTATATTCCAAATGTTTTTTGAATGCGTTATATAGCTATATATCCACTTATCCTTCAAAAGTGAAATATTAACAGTAGGCTACCGTACACATCAACTCTATACACTTCCATAGACAGTGATGGAGATTTTAGAATAGTTTATTGAAGTCAAAGATGATATTTGTATTTAGAAAGTTTAATATCGTAGCTGTTCAAAAATGTTTATTCACCTTAGCTGAAGTGTAGAGACAGACACAAATTTGAAAGCAAATCGTATTGTTGTAGATTGTGTAAATCATTTCGAAGTCTCTGTTCATACTACTTGATCTTCTGTAAATGAAAATGAAAAATTACTAGCAAAAAAATACAGATTCATAGGCTAGTTAGTGAACAAAGACTATTCTGGGGAACGCGGAGCGAGTTCCACATATAGCCAGCTAATGCAACTCCTATTATATTATGATGTGTGGGGGAAGATCAACCATAATATAATAGAAGAGCATGATTTTCTATATTCTTATCTTTATGATTATGATTATTATAAAAATTTTGGACTGTATTCAAATGAAAATTGTGTTGGAAATAGTGCTATGCCTGTTCTTTCCCACCAATGTATTTTTTGCCAATAGATAAATAAATAAATTACTATTATGATTAGAAAACTCTCCTTACAACTGCCGTACTCTCTCGATTACAACTACAGGATAGGAGTTTTACCATAGATTAATATTGTACTGTAAGTTATAGTAGTTAAGTGACTATTTTTAGGTGAAACCAGGAGAGAATAGAATAGAATTCTCAAACTTCTATATTCGCCGGGTGAAACACCTGTTGCGCTCTCTAAAATTATTATTCTATCGCAGGGGAACTATTCATTTTTCTTTCTTGTAGGTATTATATTTCTGTCGGTGCAATATGGCCAGTCAATAATAAATTATTGAACAAAATTTTCCCTCACTATGAGTGTTACATTACAACATGAAATTATAATTTCAAATTTATTGTTAACATTTTCATTACAAAGAAATTTGATGCATCCATACAATTATTATAAAAATTCAGCAGCAAATAATAATATAAGTGTTTTATAATAATATAAGTGTTTTTCAGATAATAAAGTTATAACAAAAAATATGTTCATGTGTTAAGATCAATTATATTTCATCGATTATGATCGATTACAATCGATTACAATTACATTAATCATGAATTATAATATATAAATATTCTGGTACACTGAATTTCAAATATTAATTATTATAAAAATATTATTTTATTGTTTCCTAATATTCCCATATCTCACCTGCAAATCATATCATGTAGCTTTATAACACTCACAATATTGTTTCTTAACAATGAACTGCTATCATAAAATCCGACATTCTCCTTATTGTATTCAACATATCCAGCTTCACTCTTATTATTCCAATTTACTGTTCCTCCAGTAGTTTCTCTAGTATTCCAATTCATTGATCTCCCTTTATCACCCTCATTATTCCAATTCTTTGTTCTTCCAGCATTTTCTTCATTATTCCAATTCTTTGCTCCTCCAATATTTTCCTTATTATTCCATTCCATTGATCCTTCATTTTTGTCTCTACTCCATTCCATTTTTCCCTCATCGAATCCGTTATTCTCCTTCACTACTCCCACATTATCATCCCATTCCTCAACGGTCAAATTCAAAAACTTCAAATCGTAAATTGTTATTTTCAGCGCCATGAAACTGGACGTCAAATCACAGTAAACATAACCGGCAAACAGGTAAACATAAAACATTTGAACAATGAAAAGCGAGAAGTAAACCAACAAACTCGCATATTTTTCAGGATACCAGAAACTGATTGGCAGAGACAGTTGGACGACGTTGATTGGTTCGCCCAGAGAGTTTTGGCGGTAAATTTTGAAAATGGCGGTGAACAGAGGTGCAATCGAGAGAGTGGCGACTATGGTGATGACCACGGTGTGAGTGAGACGGTCGACGTAGTTGAGATCGGCGTTCATCTGTTGCTGCAGCTGTGACCTTGCCAGGGTCGGTTTGAAGGTCAAATCTGGCGGGCGGATGTGCTCTTCCACGTAGGATATCAATCTGCGGAAGGAGGTCATTGATCTACCAGAAAGACAAGAATTTGTATAAGAAGGGTGCATTCATATAGTGTGGGTTAAATATGAAGATCAGAATGAAGATGTCGCTAAAGTTGATATTCATGAATCAGATAAATAATAGCCTGATCGAACTCAATGGAATGAATGGAAATTAACAAAATATAAACTATGAACGTCATCTTCATCTCTTAACCCACTATGAATTACATATATATACATCAAAACTTCTCAAATTTATAAATAAAATAGAACCAAAACTACTGACGTAGCTATATAGTAACATTATTGAAAGATCTGCTTGATTCGCTCCTTGCTCGTTTATAATACTAGATTACGATAGCCTACATGAGGCTTTTGGGTAAAACAAATAACAAGTACCTCGTATTAGTACCTACCTATAACAAATAAGTAACAAAGTATCTACTGTATTAATATTTGTTATGCAAATCAAACAAAAGTCACAAAATTTCAAAGGATCAGTGAGAGATTTGTTTTGTTATAAATACTGGCCTAGATGATATAATTACTGCATTCAATTTAAGTCAATCTATTTTGAATCAATCTTGGAATTCTTATACTGTAGAAAAGTTACACAAAATTCTTGTTCATATACTGGAGCCAAAAATAATATTAAGAATTATACATAGAAATAGAGACAACATAGGTATAGGCTACTGTACATTGATGATGATATTTTTATTTACTTTGTTAAATAGATGCGTAGATTTGATTTTGTGCAACTTTCAAGCAGGGCGCACACATCAACAGATACAGACGGACGGAGGAAAAATACCTTGAATACCTACCTAATGAATACCTCAATACCGGGATGCACGCATATAGACGGACACACGGTCGTCTCTGTGTGACACATTTAATAAACTGGAAAGGATTTCCTCCGACCGTCTGTTGCTGTGTGCGCCTTGCTCTACTTCTGAAATTTTGACATTAGAGGTACCTGTATTACTTGTATTAAATTACCTGTATATTAGGATAGGACATTACTTTGGTATTGCATACCTGTAAGTGGATTTATGAAGAAGAGGATAGGCGAGTCCGCAGATGAGCATGTTGATGTTCTTGAAGCGGAACACCCTCTCCTCAAACTGATCGGCCTGCAGGTAATAGATATCCTGCAGGGTGTTCCCAATAATTATCACTGTCATCAGCAAATAGCATTTGGCCAGCACTCGCATGCTCTCTCCTTCAAAATGGCCTCGCTGCATCAAAACTTCTCTCATTTTCTTGGTAGCTTCTGTTGTAATTTGTGCCTACCAGTAGCATATTTAGGATACAAAAATTATTCAACATAAAATTTGAAATATTAATCTGATTCTTGCCAGTGAGAAGAAGGTGGATGAGAGCAAAAAAATGAATCATTGATAAATTTTGTTTCATTTAAAGTCTCATTACCGTATTTTAATGTATAAGTAATAAGTATCAAAGAATATTAATTTAATGCCGTATATTTTTATATTGACACTGTATTTCCAAACTGAATCTTAAGCTACAAAGGAATATTTCAAAGCTATACCTGATTATTCCTATATTCAATCTGAGTATTTCAAATTTTTATATATTAAAATATATGTAGGCCTACAGTAGAAATATCAAGATAAAGAAATACTATATCTACAGTATGTAGATATTGATTTCAAATGCTGAACATTCAATTTACTCGTATATAAAACATTGATAGTGTATTACAAAACTGAATATTAAGTTATAATAGAACATATTTTTAAAGTTGGTAATATTATTGTATGTAGGAATTTCAAATAACTTACTGCATTTTTCATTGGAATTAAACATTCAATATATAACAAATTAATAGCCTACTATGTATTCTTAAACTGATTCTCAAGCTATAATAAAACAGTTTAGAACGAGCTAGAAGAATTTCGCTAATTTATTACCTATACATTAGCTTGAAATAAGTGTTATCAACTTTAAATTAATCTCACTCACATTATTGGAATAGAAACTCACTTATTTCTCATAATTATGCTATTATTATAATTATATAAACATGATACCAACATTCTTGAAATGTTTATAGGAATAAGAACTTACCATTCCTTATCAAATACTATTTAAAGGAGTTTTGCAGTTATTTGTAAACTGAATTCTAAATATTATTAGCTGTGTGAGTGATAAAGGAAAAAGAGTAAACACTTGAAAGATAGTGACTAAAACTTGAGTCACAAGAAAGGGCTCTCAATATTATATTCTCTAATAATTCACTTATAAACTGTATTCCTTAGTATTCTCAAATATTCGACTAACAGTTGGAGAGTTCATAAACTAGCAGAACCAGAGTTCTCTAGTTTATGGGTTGAGAAAACATTGCTACACTGAAAATCTCAAACCAAGAATGTTTCCCACTAGGTGACTATCTATCAAGAAGATTCTCCTAGAGGAGCTTTGCTTCAGTAGACGAAGTAAAGCTCCACTTAAAAATGATGAGAGCCAATTTGCTCTCTCTCAGATTCGGTGATCTTTCCCTCTTAATTACATAGTCAAGTGCCGTCAGTCAATTATTTTCAACCCTATAATTTCCACTGTGATTTGTAAAATCGTTTACTTCCGCTGAAAGCGAGGGTGAGAAAAACTGTGATTTATTTCTAAAAATGTCAGAATTGGAAGTGATTTTCTTGGTAATTTCAGTCACCCTTCGTCTTAGATGAGGCTACAGATGACTTAAAATCCTTTTAAAGCAATCAGTTTATTCTTCTTAATTTTCAGTACCAGTATACTTTTATTAATTCTAGCCTTGTCGAGGGGCTCAAAACTACTCTTGTGCTATTAATTTTTCCCTTTTCTAAGTGTTCCGCTATAACTACACTCGAAATTGTTCTTGAGTAATTATATAAAATGGACCAGGAGGTCCTCGCAATCACAAAAGAGATTTCTCTTGCAATTATAGTAGCATAGGCTATGCTATATGTTATGAAGACGATCTTGGAGTAGTGGCGAGCTATTCCATTAAGTAAGTCTAATATATTATGTGATTATATTTTTAGACGACAAGTGATTTTTATCTCTAAAACCGAAAAACCAGACGCAACTTACGCAACTATTACTAGTTGTTGCAGTAAGCAATTTATATTACCGTAGGTAGGTTTCGAGTTTTCGATTTTGATAGTGATGTACCAGTACTGTTGTGTTGAATCATAGCTTTTTTCAATATGAGGTACCATACTCTTTTAAGCACAAGACTTTTTCTTAGTTCTTCAATTATTCAATCTATGTGAAGTATTAACTCTAAAACACAAATGAAATACGTTATAAATAAAACGTTATATTTTTTATCACTCAGGACATTGATATCATTCTCCAGAATATAGAAGAATCAAATTTAACAATATTTTTTCAGTTATTAAAAGCCTTCAGTATCAGCAAACCTGATACAGTTTATTCCTTTTCACTGTGTATATAACACGATTTTGCTAAATCCATTTATTACTTGTAATTGCCATTATTACAAAAGTGAACCTAAACAAATTTATAGTAAGCCCACTTTTACGTAGGCCTACTCTTACTTACATTTCATTCTTGCTTTAAATGCTCTCATAATACAATCGTTGCATAAACTATAATAACATGATTTATGTTTAAGTTATCCATGAAATAAAAATACAGTACCGGTATTGAATTTTTAGTTCATTTGAATTAAGTTGATTTGAATAAGAATACTGGTGCGATTGGAACAATTATTTGTATTGTATTGAAATATTGTATTTGGCTGCATAGGGTTTAGAATGGAATAATTATCTGATAAACATTGTAATGATGCTTGAGGAGAAAATTGTATGGATACTTTTGTGTAAGAAACTGTGCATTCGACCAATCTAAAATTTTGTTCTCAATCATTAGCATCTTTGTTCATATTGAATAACTGTTTCATGTTTTGTAATTTTGTTACGGATGTTTGTTTTGTGATGTTTTTACAATAAATTGATTTTTTAAAAAGCTACTTGTTGAATGAGTTCTCAACCGCAATGATATTTTGGTGTGAGGAGTTTGATTACATAAAAATGATTACATAGCTGTAATGCTATGTATGCTGTATGCCTATGCATTACTAGCAAAATAGTAGAAATATACCTCATTCACGATGACTTGAGACGAAGTAAACAGACCCATAACGACAACGTAAATACACAGGGCTGCAACTGTTTCGATGACAAAACATAGCATCGATACAAGTCAATCGACTCGACAAAAAATTGACACAGTCACATATACGCATTGCCAATGCTATGACGTGTCTACGCTACGTTGTTTATAGGTTAAGGTTTGTCGAGACCAAGGTAGCCACCCCGTAATTACACACTCAAAAAGTTTGTTTATTATTTCGCCAAAAGTGATCGTGAATAGGGCATAGAGACATCAATTAGAAGTGAATGTTCGATGTCTCTTTGATGTGAATTGAGACATTTGTTTCATACAAAAGATAATATGATCAGCATGTACACTTCCCGTACCTTCTGTGTTAATTGGATAGGTGAAGGAAATGTGTCTTTGAGCTATATATTTATACATTTCATATGATCCTCCTCGTCCTATATATACAGTAGGCTATTTCTGTCACATTCGGGCCTTACCTGTCACATGATCAGCCAAGCTGTAATTTGCTAATTAGGTAAATTGCCAATTGTAATTTAGGTGAAGGGCAAAGGGAATTTTGGCTCTCAATAGCTGGCCCACCCATTGATATATCCTGGGCCCACCCTTGGACCCTTCATTCATTGAGGGCTATCGCCGCCACTGGTGACAAGCACATAGCAAATAATCACTTTCAATGACACAATGAGCAACCAGGCACAATACACAAAATTTGAAAAGAGACGGCTGTATTTCACACAAGTTCAAACAGTTTCGAGGTTATTTATGTAGTGAAACAATGATTCCTTGTTGTTAATTTGAACTATAATTGTACAAAACTTGAGTGAGAAACTCATATCATATTCTACCCTCGCCTATTTGACTCGGGTGGATACATCAAGTTGTTTGAAAACGCAACCTTCTAAGTTCTATCACATGTTGCATAATACACTATTAATGTCACTGCAAAATCTGTTGATTATTCACGACCTCAATGTTTAGAGGATTCTTCAATGTATGCTTTCTTCTAATATGAACTTTCAAATGACCTGATCTAATTGTTTTGTATTCACATAACTCACAGCTAAAAGGTTTCTCACCTGTATGCTGCACCATAATATGTTCTTTTAAATGGGCTGATACAGTTGCTTTGAAATCACATAGTTCACAGCTAAAAGGTTTCTCCCCTGTATGCTTTCTTAAATGAACTTTTAAATGGCCTGCTGTAATTGCTTTGAAATCACATAGCTCACAACTGTAAGGCTTTTCTCCTGTATGCTTTTTCAAATGCACTTTTAAAGTCGCTAATCTAGATGATCTATATGCACAAAACTCACAAATAAAAGGTTTTTCTCCAGCATGCCTTCTTGAATGATTTCTCAGATTATTTTGATATTTTGTCTTATAATCACAAAGTTCACAACTGAGAAGATTTATTTCTATGTTTGATGTAGGGGGATGTTGTGATGTTGATTGTTTTGTCGTCCTATTAGCACCTTCTTCACTTGATTTAGCTGCCACATGATGTGTTCTAATGTGATTTTGCCCACTTTGCTCATCATCATTGTCAGCAATGTGTTTGAGAGGGGGCGAATCATCTGACAATGGTTGCGCCTCATCTGGAAAAGAATCAGAAGGAAATCATTGAATCATTTCAACTCCAAAATGCGGTGAAAGCATAGTTGATCAATATCAATAATACTAGATGATAGTGAGATGGTATTGAATAGAGGTCCCAGGCAGGATTTTTAACATGTGACAAGCTTGTCACAAGGAAACTCCCTCAAACCTTCACACTTGTTACATGTCTTGAGTGGCAAGGAACAACACTTACGGAAGGCTAGTGACAAGTTGCCTAGTTGACCCTCGGAATACATTGTGACAAGTCTTTATCAGAAGACTTGTGACACACCATTCCTACCAAGCCTGTGACACACCATTTGTAGCAGACTTGTGACACACCATTCCTAGCAAGCCTGTGACACACTATTTGTAGCAGGCCTGTGACACACTCATCCTGGTAAACTGATGGATAACTTGAACTTAATTTAAATTAACCTATATATAAGTTGTATTATTCAGTATAGAATATGAAATTTTCAGTATGAATATGAATGTGAGTTATGAAATTATATAATTTCATTTATTCTATACCATATAGCACAAGACTTTGTATTATTATAACGGTATGGTAAATATATTATAATATTTGTCTGTACTTTCTTTCAAAATAATGCCAATAACTTTTCAATTGAAAATTTTTGTACAATAGCATAAAAACCTAATTAATATTAGAAGTCATCATTTCTATTGAGTATAGTTGTTCACACCAAAAGTGGCGAATGAATCAGGTGCAAAAGAAGCAAAATATACTCACACGTTTGTTTTGTATATGCATACTTAGAATAGGAATATTACATGAGACTCATACACAAATCAATGTTCAAGTACCATTCCTGAAATTTTGTTCATATCCTATATTACTCTCCATTTTCTCTCATTCTTATAAGTGATTATAAAAAACTCTATCATGAACAATGTTTAAAGAAGTCTAATCGAGAAGCAGCAGTGAACAAGTTTTACAGGTATCTAGTATATTATCATTACTCTCCATTTTCTCTCATTCTTATAAGTGATTATAAAAAACTCTATCATGAACAATGTTTAAAGAAGTCTAATCGAGAAGCAGCAGTGAATAAGTTTTACAGGTAATTAGTATATTATCATATACACATGATTTGCAAACCGCCAATTTTGTTGTCACTACCAATTATACAAAGAAAAATATTTCTGAATAATTCTTCTTTCTTCTGGTTGAGACAATACTACAGTACTTTGAATGGACATTCAAATATACTGCTTTGAGGAGTAAGTAATTGTAAGCTTGGTAAACATCATATTATTTTAATAAATTAATTTTTTACATTAATAAATAAAACACGTCATATACTCTACAAAAAGGCCATAAAGTTTATCATCCTTGGATGTTGTCCTGGTTCTCCATTGTATCTAGATGTCTTCTCCCTGCCTGAAATAAAAAAATGCATATTTAATTAACAGTACAATAATTTTTTTTTAATTCAAAGGTACAATTCCCAAGCAGTAGCTCGAGCCGCGCGGCTTGAGCAGTCTGGCTTTAGCTGCACTGCTTTACCCATCTCAACTCTATCCACATAACTACATTATAAATTTTAACTTTTTTAGGGCTACTCATTTTCAAGTGAATTTAACAATTTATTGATTTATTATATATTAGTAGACCTAAAACAAAGTGAACATTTATAATGTAGTTATGTGAATAGAGTTGTGGTGGCTAGAGCAGCGCAGCTAGAGTCGGGCAGTTCAGCAGCACATTTAGAGCCAGGCAGCTTGAGCTACCGCTTTGGAATTGTGATAAGCATTAGCCGGTATTACACAATAATGGTTCTATTATCATATGGAAAGAGATGAAAATACAAGATAATATTTTCATTTCATTCCATATTACTTACGTAATATTACTATACTTATAATTCCATATTAATACAAGATAATATTTTCATTCCATTCCATATTATTGCATAGATGATGATATAGAACTTTATTATCATTTAGGCTAATACTGACCTTTGAAACCTATCAAATTGAAATAGCTAGAGAATTATGTAATATCCATGTATGCTTGCATAATATGCATGTATGTAGGCCTATACACATTACATAAGCCAAAGTAAAATGTTTTTAATTACCTCTTCTGTATTCGAGGTCCGGTTTGCTGAAGCCAGGTCTTCACAGTATTTTTCAAAGAGTCGTCTGTTGCTTCTCTGTACCTCTTCCTTACAGCATCTGAAGAAAAGAAAATGAATAAAATAGATTTTATCCAAGGATTTGAGGAAGGATATCAGTGAATCAATAAATATATTGCTTTGCTACTGAATTCCTTCCAATAGATTCAGAAACATTCTTAATATATTATTAAATTCATTAAATTTTCAATCATCAGTTGCCCGTCTAAATTTGATACAATGAATAAATATAGCTATATTTAATTGCAACACAATTTAATAATTTCAAGTGTAGTAGAAAAATTGAGGAGTGGCTCAAGTGTAATTTTGGAAAGCTCTGGTACGTTCAACTAGATCTTGTAGATTATTGCTCAAATTAGAAAATCTTATTCGAATCACACCATTTAATTGTAAGCATGCGGGAAACTGTAGCTTAAGCAATGACTTGAACTAGAATTATCAGATGCGCACGCATAGTTGCACTCTTGCTTTACGCTGCCATATTGATAGAATGTCTTCTCAGTCTGAGAAAAGAGAAAAGCTACTGTCTACATTAACACATGCAAAAACAAAACAAAGGTATCGTAACTTAGATGAGTTTTTTCTGGTTTCTATCTTAGAGGGGGGGAGCCCACTCGGCTCGCGGGGGGGCGCTCCATGGCATAGTTACGCCACTGTGTAAGAGTTAGGACTTTTGGCGGAACACTTTCTATATTCTGGTTATTGATGAGGAAAAATTAGCTTCATATTCTCTCCCAAATGTATTATTTCCAAACGATATTCTTCAAATGGACGAGTTTTAACATGCAATATGGTGTTTATCGCATATTATCAAACTTTTACCCCCCTTAGATTTTATTAAAATATCAACTATTATACATAGAAATGTAGGTTTTAAAAAGCTCTACAAGTTTTATATGGGACGTTTTTCAGCAGAACAATCTTGTAAACTTTTACTTGTAAAATAATAGAAATTTTAGACAGAAATTAAGGGGCTTCCTTCATTCTTCGATTTATAACTTTTCAACCACAAAAGCTAGAGTATAATGGTACCGACATGAAATGAAGAAAATTCTATTCTCTATTTGATGAAAAAACATTTGACTTCTTATCTTCAATGGTTGCTGAGATACATTCAATTTAAGACACCATTGCAAATGAAAACTTTGAGCGGGTGCTGGGGGGGGGGGAAGCAAGAGGGGTATGGGTCAGGACTTTTGGCAGAACACTTGTCTATTTGATGGTAATCGATGAGAAAAAATTTTTTTTCCTCTAAAAAACACTCATTGACTGGACTATGAGTATTCTGATGAGGAATGATCCATATGGACTTCCAGACACCAGCTTTAATAATAGTTATTACTTTGAATGTATATTTTAGCATCAAAATATCGACAATAACCACCTATAGCTGAATTTGGAGGAATTCCATTCTTGGAAAAGTTATTGTTAAACTTCCAAAAATAGTTCAAATATCAATATTTATACATTATTTGAACTCTACTTCACAACTTTTAGAGTGAGGGGGAAGTGGATTTATTGTTACTTTATGAGTTACATCACATTTAACAGCAGTTGGGATAATTTTTTTCTGGAATTTCTTTCAAAAATGGAGGTCTTAATCGAATGTAACAAATTTTCTATTGGACCGATCTACGTTTTATTTTTTTTAATCGACGCAGATTTTAGTCCTCTTTAATTTCTATCCAGAGCATTTTGCTCAAGGATTAACCGTTTTCGAGTTTTAAGCGAAAAACTAAAAAAATTGTACCTTCTAAAACCCCTTTCCTCCCACCCAATGCTCACCCCCAGGTCCGGGGAATAAAGCTCCTGAAAGTTTGAATAATTAGGTTTCAAAAATTTAAAATTGAAAATGTAGGCGCAAAAACTATATTTTTGTACACAAGAGACAAAAATTATGTAATTGCATTTTATCATACAAAAACTCCATCAAATTGGTAGCCTACCGGTACTGATATTTAAACCATAGTTTATTGGTCAACTAAGTTGAATCTTGTAGCCCTGGCCGAAATTTGGTAAAGCTTAAGTCTTTTTTATAAGGAATTAAACCGAAAACTTCTTAAAACCGGGTTCAAAATATGCATTAATAAATAGTTGACTCAAATGGATTACAAAAATAACTAGTTTAAGCCAAATTCCGTCACTCTATGACGATATTTGGAAAATGTGAATAATCATGAGCTTAATTTCAGACACCCATTTTTAATTTCTTTTGGATCATTGATATCCAATTTCCGATAATTAAAATTGATAGAAAATATATATTCAAAATTTTAATGACATAATAATACAGAAAGATTCGATTTCATACATTAAAGATTAAAGCTTAAGTTGTTAAATTTGGTACTGCCGGTAGGCTACATTTTTTCAAACTGTTTTGTTTGTAATTTTTATTTTTGGGTGGAATTAGCTAGTTTTTCTGGCCTACTGTTAAGGAACCGACCAATAACGGAAAAATAGAACCATGGAAAAAAGTACTCTTAATATTCATGGTTGAAGTTGAAAGTGTCCGATGTTTAGGGGGTGATCAATAATGGGGCATTCTAATTAGCCTATTCTAATTTGCCTATAACTTATACTTTGAATAGAAGACACTACCTACCGTACCTAATTCCTTAGCATAATCACTAAGATCACTAACAAATTGACAACTGCTGGTAAAGGATTAACTTAGGTAGGCTACTACAAAAATACCCTCAATAATGAGCAAACAAGATATAACTCAACTATGCTACACTAATTAATTTCAATAAGAAAGGATAATCTCTTCCAATTTTACAAGAATGTAAAGTTATGATCAAGATTCTTTGATTCTTAATATCATTTTAGATTCAAAGATTCTTTATTCTATGGTAGCCCACCTGACTTTCAACATAATATTCAATTATTAAAATTTTGGAATAAAATTTCACGGGAAATGCCTGTTGTTTCTCTAATACATTTTATAGCTTATAACTCAAGTTAATTTCAATGAATAAAGTTAGTATGAATTAGACTAAATAATTTTAGGTTATAACATGGTTCACATGCTTTCAATCAGGTTAGAAGTTAGGACTAGAACTAAATAATAGAATAAAATCTCAATTTCAAAGAACTAATATCTCAATGATTCACAAAAATTGAATATTTTAGGCTTACCTGGTAAGATTTTACAATCAAGTTCTTGACACTCGACTGGACTAGATGCTAGATCACACTGACCAACTGGACTATAAATGCACCAACCAAAAATTAATATCAACCTCTCTTCACAAACTTGAAAACGAGACTGGCAGTCGGGGACCTTCGACTTTTATACCACCCCAACCCTTCAACATCGAGAAGTGACTGCAGCGCTACTTGTGGCGATAACAGTAAACAAGGGTAATAGGGTATTACCTCTAAGTCATTCTCAGACTGGTAAAACGTTTGTGGAAAAAACCCTGTTAAGGGGAACGTTGTCACAATATTGGTATTGGAAAGTCAACAGCACACTTCTTAAGATAAGCAATCCAAAAGTATGTGACAGACGACCCAATGGCACACTTTTAGAGGAATCCTTGCCTCTTGTGATTGTCAAATTTAGTTTGCAAAGTTTTTTTCCTCAAGCAAAACGGTAAGGCTTACGGTAAGCATCACTGTTACCTGGGGTAAAAAATGTGGCAGTCAAACTGCATTATTTCAGGTAATAAAATAAAATTGACATTGAGACTTAATACTCCAGTGCACCAAGTGGTAAAAATTAAATTTATAATTATATTTTTCACAATATTTTAATGTAATTTCTCAAAATTATTTTCGATATCACTGGTGAAGCTGTTGATTATTGATGTCCTCACTGTTTGGAGACTACTTCTGTGAAAAGGTTTCTCTTGACGTTCTCTCTTAACATTGGAAGAATAATAATTAAATGTGAAAAAATTAAATAACATAGATTATTATAACTTATTGATGATTAAATTTACCTTGAATTGACTGAGAAGGCAGTGTCTGAGCGCCTCTTTGTTGTAGCTGCCCTTGGTTGAGAGGATTCTTCAATAAAGTATGCTTTCTTCTCATATGGACTTTCAAATGACCTAACCCTATTGTTTTGTAGTCACATAAATCACAGTTATAAGGTTTCTCACCTGTATGCTGTCTCATATGTAATTTTAAATGGGTTGATACAGTTGCTTTGAAATCACATAGATCACAGCTAAAAGGTTTCTCCCCTGTATGCTTTCTTAAATGAACTTTTAAATGACTTGATGTAATTGCTTTGAAATCACATAGCTCACAGCTGTAAGGCTTTTCTCCTGTATGCTTTTTCAAATGCACTTTTAAAGTCGCTAATCTAGATGATCTATATGCACAAAACTCACAAATAAAAGGTTTTCCTCCAACATGCCTTCTTGAATGATTTCTCAGATTAATTTGATATTTTGTCTTATAATCACAAAGTTCACAACTGAGAAGATTTATTTCTATGTTTGATGTAGGAAGATGTTGTGATGTTGATTGTTTTGTCGTCCTATTAGCACCTTCCCCACTTGATTCAGTTGCCACATGATTTGTTCTGATGTGATTGTTGAGAGCAGTGTGGGTTTTACACTTGTAATCACATTGAGTGCAGTTGAAGAATGGAGAGGAAGCTGGCTGCTCAACCTCAAATTTGTTCAGTGACTGCGCACCAACAACTGCATCTCCATTTTGCTCATCATCATTGTCAACTAAGTGTTTGAGAGGGGGTGAATTATCTGACATTGGTTGTGCCTCATCTGGAAAAGAATCAGAAGGAAATCATTGAATCATTTCAACTCCAAGTTGTGGTGAAAGCACGGTTGCTCAATAATAATAGATAGTGAGAGGGTATTGGATAGGTACAAAGGCTGTCAACCTGCATTATTTCATGTGATAAAATGAAACTCACAGAATCTTTTTTTTTCAAGTCAGATATACAGGGTGTTTCAGGAGGAATATGCAATACTTCTCAGGCTGATTCCTTACACCGAGTAGACAAAAAGGTTCCATGGGACCAACCCCCAAAAACGCTTTCTTATTGAGATAACAATTGTGGAAAATTGAGATTTTCCAAAAAATATTAATTTTTCTAATTTTTTAGAGGCTTTAGTGAGGTTATAAAATAATCAATTCCTATGTAAAATTAGCTGAGGAATTCAATGAAACCAGTTCATTGAAAAATGACAAAACATATGAAATTGACAAAACATAGCACAAGTGATGAATTTGTGTTTAGTAGCAATTTTGCGATTTTTGATCGCCATTTCTGAGCTTTGGGTGAGATATACACAATCGCCGCCATTCAACTTTTTCTTTAGAATCCGACTCTCTTCAACTTCCATTAATGAAAGATACAATTTTATGATTCCTTATCCAGTTATAACCCTTTATTGTTGTAAAATGGCGTTTTTCAGCATATTTTTCCAATATCTCAATAACCGTTAAAATTACAAACTTGGAACTGGTTTCATTGAATTCCTCAGCTAATTTTACATAGGAATTGAGTATTCTATAACTTCACTAAAGCCTCTAAAAAATTAGAAAAATTAATATTTTTTGGAGAATCTCAATTTTCCGCCATTGTTATCTCGGTAACAAAGCGTTTTTGGGAGTTGGTCCCATGGAACTTTTTTGTCTACTTGGTGTGAGGAATCAGCCTGAGAAGTATTGCACATTCCTCCTGGAACACCCTGTATAATACATAAGATATATAACACATTGCATGAACACAAATAAAAATTGTTACTTCTTGAATATTACTGTAGTAAAGTTGGCAACAATCATTTAGCATAAATTATCCAAGTCTCACATTGAAATTCTCACCTCTAGTTTTATTGCACTAATGTCTTGTGTTTCAAGTTACACATTTCAAAGTCCTGTATTGTAGCTACTTCATTAAGCCAAAGTGACTGTCTGATGAGTGATATGCCTTCAAATGGGATAATTTGGTCCATATTTTTTCCAAGTTGACAACAGCAACACAGTTACAATAACTTCAGCTCACTATGGTGAAATTCTGAACAACTTCCTCAATTATATGTGAATTAGAACACTTCATTTGAACAAGATGCAGCAGCTAGCCATTTGTGATAAAACCAGCGCAATAACACCAAAGGCTTTACATTGTGTTGGAATTTCAGTGTGATACTTTTGGACAATATGTGAAAAATGTGCTGCATTAGGTACTGGAGTATTTCCAAAAAGCACAAATTCTAAAGTATAAAAACAAAATTTTCATTTGATCAATACTGACATTGATACTCAATAATCTAGTGAACCAAGCAGAGAAGATTAAAATTATAATTATATTTTACACAATATTTTACTATACTTTCAAAATTATTTTTTCGCCATACTCGTATGTATTACACAACTTTCCAAGCTAGATTTGCGTTTGGAAAATTGCCGTTTACAGGAGAATCAAAGATCAGCTGTTCTGAATGCGGGAATAATCATTTTGATGATTATTACAGCACTAGTCATCGTCACGATGATAATTACAGCACTGAAAGTCTATCCCAGCTGTTTTTTCTTAACTCTGACATATGATTAAACGAGTCAAACGAGCCGCCATGACAGTTCACTGCTTGCGTTTGTTCACTAGTGTTGTGTTGAGGTTATGTTGGTTTCAGTCGATGTTTTCAGTTGTTTGAGGTTTCAATAAATCCTTCTCAGTCTAGTATGACGAAAAAAAATGTACATAATTTGTGTGGAAAAGTTTACAAACTCATAATTATTTTCCAAACTTGCGTACCGCTTGTTTGGAGAACATAATTATTTGTTTGTAAAAACGCCTTTCAAACTCATTATGATTACATACTATTTCATCACTGGTAAAGCTGTCGATTATTGATGTCCTCATTGTTCAGAGGTTTCTTCTGTGAAAAGGTTTCTCTTGACGTTCTGTCTTAATATTGGAAATATATAATAATTAAATGTAAATAAATGAATAACATAGATTACTATAACTTACTGATGATTAAATTTACCTTGAATTGACTGGGAAGGCAGTGTCCGAGCGCCTCCTTGCTGTAGCTGCCCATGGTTGAGAGAATTCTTTGATGTATGCTTTCTTCTAATATGGACTTTCAAATGACCTGATCTATTTGTTTTGTATTCACATAAATCACAGCTATAAGGTTTCTCACCTGTATGCTGTCTCATATGTATTTTTAAATGAGTTGATACAGTTCCTCTGAAATCACATAGATCACAGCTAAAAGGTTTCTCCCCTGTATGCTTTCTTAAATGCAATTTTAAATGACTTAATGTAATTGCTTTGAAATCACATAGCTCACAGCTGAATGGCTTTTCTCCTGTATGCTTTTTCAAATGCACTTTTAAAGTCGCTAATCTAGATGCTCTATATGTACAAAACTCACAAATAAAAGGTTTTCCTCCAGCATGCCTTCTTAAATGATTTCTCAGATTATTTTGATATTTTGTCTTATAATCACAAAGTTCACAACTAAGAAGATTTATTTGTATGTTTGATGTAGGAAGATGTTGTGATGTTGATTGTTTTGTCGTCCTATTAGCACAAATTTCACTTGATTCAGTTGCCACATGATGTGTTCTGATGTGTTTGTTGAGAACAGTGGGTGATGCACACTTGTAATCGCATTGAGTGCACCTGAAGTCTAGAGAGGAAGCCTTTCTTCTATCCTGAATTTTCTCATCATCATTGTCAACTATAGGTTTGGGAGGGGGCGAATCATCCGAAAATGGTTGTGCCTCATCTGAAGAATAAAAAAATAATCAATAGAGCAAAAGTTTCAAAATTTTCAAAGTAATTCACATTAAATAGTGGTTTGCAAATCTTAATTTTTCATCTTCAAAGGGTTAGAAATAGTAGGATACGTTATTGTTGACCAGCATTCAAATTATGTAATATTTTAGAGTTGAATTCTGAAGGGAAAAGATTCAATGACATTCTGTCTAAAACGCACCCAAACCTCTAATATCAGGATTCAAAGGAGACAAAAAAGTTTTTGAATAGGTTGCTGTTTTGTATCCTTCAAATCCTGATTTGTTAGGTTTGAGTGCATTTTAGACAAAAAGTCACTGAACATTCTCTGAATCCATCCTATAGGCTACAATATTACATAATTTTGATGCAACTTACCAATCTACAATAAAGTTTCCTATTTCTTACCTTTTATATTAAAATAGCTTTTTATGTATTAAGAGCATAATGCGCGACTTTATTGCTCATGCAAAATAGTTATTGATTTGCAAGATAATTTTGAAAAAGCAATAAAGAAGCATTACGCGCGAATTACATACAAAATTCTTTCTACAACTGCACATGAATAACCTGTTGAACTAATTTGATTTGTCAAATAGCCTACTGTGAACTATTATTGAATTTCTCTGATGATTATTGTAATAATAAAATGAATCGATCCAGTTAAACTCGAAAATTATAATCTATTTTTTAATATGATTAAATGTTTTAATTGTACTAAAGAAAAAACAATTTTATGAACTGCAAAAAAATCAGCCGGGCATCAGATTTGAAACTGATAGCATCGCAGCAACAGGTAATGAACGCTACTCTAACCACCTTGGGCATTCAATCCTTACGGAAGGGGGCGGACATTTAGCTACATGAATTTGCATCTTTTCTGTTTCACTGACTGAAGCTTATCACAACACAGCTGATTAGCAAGCGTAAAGTAAATCTCCTGCTCATGCGCAGTTGCTTAGCGAGCGTTAATTAATTCAACTGCGCATGCACAGATGGTTAGTGAGCGGAAAAGTAGATTCTCCTCAGAAATGGGCGATTTTACGAGGAGAATTCAGTATGTAAAATCTTGTTTTATGCGCAGTTGTAAAAAATTAATTTTTTTACCTCATTATCTCAATAAACATCAAAGTTATAAAAACTTTCAACTGGTTTCATTTGATTTCTCAGAATTATTAGCATAATTATTTTAGAATATTTTATAATTATTAGCATATATAATAAAGTAGCTCAACCTTACATATTTTGTAGCAATGATCTGATCAAGTTCATAGATCTTAGTTAATTAGATCTTATTGATGATTTTACAATTACCTTGAATCGAGTGGGAGGACAGTGTCTGAGCGCCTCCCTGCTGTAGCTGCCCCTGGTTGAGAGGACCCTTTGATGTATGCTTTCTTCTCTTATGGACTTTCAAATGACCTGATCTATTTGTTTTGTATTCACATGAATCACAGCTATAAGGTTTCTCACCTGTATGCTGTCTCATATGTATTTTTAAATGAGCTGATACAATTGCTTTGAAATCACATAGTTCACAGCTAAAAGGTTTCTCCCCTGTATGCTTTCTTAAATGCACTTTTAAATGACTTGATGTAATTGCTTTGAAATCACAAAGCTCACAGCTAAAAGGCTTTTCTCCTGTATGCTTTCTCAAATGCACTCTCAAATCATTAGGCCTTTTCGTCTTATAATCACAAATTTCACAAATTAAAAGCTTTATTTCTTTTCTTGATCTGGGAAGATGTTTTGGTGTTGATTGTTTTGTTGTCCTATCAACACCGTTTTTACTTGATTCAGCTGCCACATGATGTGTTCTGATGTGTTTGTTGAGAACAGTGAATCTTGTACACTTGTAATCGCATTGAGTGCAGCTGAAGAATGGAGAGGAAGCTGGAGAGGAACCACCAACAACTGTATCTCCACTTTGGTCATCATCATTGTCAGCCATGTGTTTGAGAGGTGGCAAATCATCTGACAATGGCTTTGCCTCATCTGAAGAAGAATCAGAAGGGAATCACAAGATTAATCCAACTTCAAGTTGTGGTGGAATGATAGTTGATCAATAATACAAGAGTGTAGTGATGAAGGTTTTGGATAGGTATGAACACACTGATCCAGAAATAATTGTATACAGTATTAAAATCTTTTAATTTCATCACCAACATTCATTTCATCAAGCCCTCTCTGCTAACATCTAAAATGAATAATGCAACATATTTTATCTACAGAGAATGTAAACATTTATAAGCTAGATTTCAGTTAGTTTCACACTTGGTGAAAATTGAACAATATTGTTCTTTTGTTGTTCACAATCCGTGTATCGAGTGACAATAGGCGAGTTACTGTACTTATAATAATCATGATGTTATGTATAAACAAAAATTTATAATTATATAGTTCAATCACATTCTTTTGAAACTAAAAATGAACAGAAATAGATATTTGTCTTCTCACCTATGGAAGGTCTTGTATAAGTAATTCTCTAGACTGAAATGAAATGTTCCATATTTCAAATTCTAAAAAATTACAAACTTAGAAGTTATCTTCTTAATTTATCTGTACCCAAAATCATGCCAATCTGGAGTATCTCCACCAACTAGAATAACCAGTTATAATGAATAGAATAATTTCATTGTTGAAACAATTTAATTTTGAAGTTTGCTACAAGACAATATTGTGTTTCTGACATAATATCACTTTCTGACCGCACGTTTGTATTGTAATCATTGAAAAATCTTAAATAAATAAACAAGAAAAGGGACCTGACTCTACTTAATTGATCTCTGCGTTTTTTCAGATGTATTTTCAGGTTAGCAAATAACTTAACTAAGGTACAAGTAATATGATATCAAATTATCTGATTGGAATGCATTCATATTGATTTAATACACTCTTAGAAACATTTTGTAATTACTGAATATTGAATAGTATTACAATATTTTTCATAACTCATAGATATAATTCAATAATAATATGAACAAATGAAATGAACTATTGGTTCAAAAATTTAACTTTGCAGGTTTTTTTGGAAGGGTTTTCTTCTCCTGTATGCCTCTTCCTCATGTGTTGTTTCAAATAACATGATTGAGTTGATTTATATTCACATAATTCACAGCTATATGGTCTTTCTCCTGTATGCTTTCTCATATGTACTTTTAAATTATACCTTGTGAATGCTTTGACTTCACAAAAGTCACAGCTAAATGGTTTCTCATGCATATGCTTGATTCTTATATGTACTTTTAAATTACTTGAATAATTTGTTTTATATTCACACAACTCACATCTGAAAGGTTTCTCCCCTGTATGCTTTCTTAAATGCACTTTTAAATAACTTGATTTATTTGTTTTATAATCACATAGTCCACAGTTAGAAGGTTTTTTTTCTTTGCACTTTATGCTTTTATGCTTTCTCAAATGCACCCTCAAATGCACTCTCAAATCAGTCGACTTTTTCCCCTTATAACCACAAACCTCACAAATGAAAAGCTTCATTTCTTCGCTTGATATGGGAAGATGTTTTGGTGTTGATTGTTTTGTTGTCTTATTAACACCGTTTTCACTCAATTCAGCTGCCACATGATGTGTTTTGATGTGTTGGTTGAGAACAGTGAGTCTTGTGCACCTGTAATAGCATCGAGTGCACCTGAAGAATGGGAGGAAGCTGGAGAGGAACCACCAACAACTGTATCTCCACTTTGGTCATCATCATTGTCAGCCATGTGTTTGAGAGGTGGCAAATCATCTGACAATGGCTTTGCCTCATCTGAAGAAGAATCAGAAGGAAATCATAAAATTAATTCAACTTCATGTTGTGCTGAAAGGATATAGTTGATCAATAATACGGCAGAGAAGATGGACGTTTTTGAGTAGGGCCGAATTTCCTCCGTCACCGAGGGTGGTGAGGATGGTGGCGTTAGACTCGTGTAATCTTACCATTTTTGTATTCTAGTTCCACTTGTCGCCATAGAGCGTTGAACGATGGAAAACGCGTTTTGCCTATGATTGTTTTTTTCTAAATAATGAGTCAGTTACCGTCGTAAAGCTTAAATTTCGACACCATTCATCAAAATCCAACAACATTCATCGCGTAGGACTGTTCCTTCTCAAAACAACATCCTATACAATAACAAGCCCCGAACTCTGGACAAAATTAAGGACGAAAATCTCGTGGAAGTCACCCAAGTTAAGAGAGCGATGTTTTAAAAATTAAAAAAATATTCCTTGTTGATGGAAATGATGTTTCAGCCCTAAATATGTAATAAAGAACGTGTAAAAATTGAATTTCCAAACAAATCCCGTTTACTTGAAGTTTTCATCACTGATGGTTCCCGTTCTTTGAACGCTTCTATGGAATGCGGCATCCACCATTTTGAATCTGCCATTACGTGACCCAGTCGTGAATCTAGAGTAGCATCAAGTGGTTCTGATATCCTTAGATACCTTTGATAACGAAATATTTGGTTCTGCTGCTTTCTTCACGAACCTTCTCACGGAAATACACAGGGAACCCTACTATTGAAGAGCAAGAATGCAAGGACGCACTGTATCAACGATTTCGCCACCACATTCCTGATGTGATTTTCCATTCTCGATTTTCTCAAATGGTATTCCCATGCGAACATTTTGACACGAATAAATTTGTTTTTGAATGGAAACTAACAAATTCATTATATTTTTAAAATCGTTCATCTTCACTGCCGGATCCAGTACAAGAGTGAAGTGATAAAGGTTTTGGATAGGTACAAACACACTGATTCATAACTAATTTTGTATAGTAAGATTAATAGTAAGATAATCTTATAGTTTAAGATCAAGTTCTTTTAATTTTATTACAAACATTTATTCTATCAAGCCCTCTCTGCAAACATCTAAAATAAATTCTGCAATATGTTTTATCTAAAGAAGATGTAGATATATATATATATATATATATATATAGGCTAGATTTGTATTAGTTTTGGTGAAAATTGAATAATATTGTTCTTTTACCATTCAAAATCACAGTTTTAAGCGAAAATAGGCGAGTTACTGAACTTATAATAGTCATGATGTTATGTATAAACAAAAATTTATAATTATATAGTTCAATCACATTCTTTTGAAACTAAAAATGAACAGAAATAGATATTTATCTTCTCACCTATGGAAGGTCTTGTATAATTAGTAGTTCTAGACTGAAATGAAATGTTCCATATTCCAGGTTCTAAAAAATTACAAACTTAGAAGTTATCTGCCTAATTTATCTGAACCCAAAATCATGCCAAAACTCCAGTTTGTTTGTTTGTCAATAGCCCAACAGCCCAAGAAGGGCCTAGGCCTACAAGCTGGTTGCCAGTTTCATATTCACTCCAATATACAGTCTGTCCAAGCAAATAAGATGGGAAAACGACTCCAGTACCTCCAACAAATAAAACAACCAGTTCTAATGGATTTTTATTTTTGAAGCAAAAATTGGATTTTGTCACAAGATAATATTGTGTTTCAGAGTTATCAATTTCTGACAGTACTTTTGTAACTATTGAAAAGTCTTATATCAACAAGAAGGGACCTGACTCTACCACTGGCGGCTCATACCCACAAAACAGGTGAAGTTCCCATATCTTTTACTGTACAGCACTTCACCTGTTTCGTGGGCACGAGCCGCCAGTAGAATCATTCTACTTCATTGACCTCTACACATTTCCAAACGTATTTTTAGGTTAGCAAATAACGTAACTTAGGAAAATAGGTATGATATCAAATTATCAGATTGGAATGCATTAATATTGATTAATACACTCTTGGAAACGTTTTGGAATTACTAAATATGATATAGTATTACAATATTTTTAATAACTCCTAGATATAATTAGATAATAATATGAACAAAGTCAAATGAAATGAACTAATTTAGAACAAAAGGCATAACCTAAACATTTGGACTTATGAAAAATGATTTAGATTTGTTTTATGAGGGTGAAGCCTACATGAGCTCATAGGCTTGTGCGTGGATGATGAGATGGATGATAGATGACAACTACTTTTTTGGTAAAGGGACAGTTTTGGGAGTAATCCTGTTGAACCTTCCATTAAGTATATGTTGTAACTTGATAATAAATAAATAATATCGCAAAAACTGTTATTATCAAATCTTAAATGGGTATTGGAGGGGACCATTGATTACATTAATCACCACTTCTAGTGCTTGTATGTTAACTGCTCCAAGGTGATACGTCCCTCTTTGACTGGTTTATCTATTGACAAGTTGAATCTCTTGCATCCATTACATCTCCACGATTTACCACTTTCAATTAGAAATTTGATTTCCTCAAGTTTCATACTCACGCAGTTTCCATGGAACTGGTTGTTACAGTCTATGCACTTTACTTCAGCATTGTTTGCTCCTCTCACCGACTTGTTGCACATACCACACGTCATTTCACACAAATTCTTTTTAAAACAAAGTTATACAATATTCCGCAAGCAAAAACTTAGTTTTTCAGAAATGTTTACTTTCAATTAGCAATAAGATGGAGTCGCTTGGACACAACCGTATCTCACAGCTGTTCAACAACTACTAATATATATTAATAATTGACCGAACGTAAGTGAGGTCTAAGATTCAAGTCGACGATTTTGCATTTGTTTGTATGTATGTTTGTATGTATGTATGTTCCGCATTTATGACTGAACGGGGCAATACATTCTAATGAAATTTGACAGGGATGTTCCTCTTGAAACCGCGCGTCGATGTATATGTAAGGTTTTTCGACAATTTTCATATTAAGGACGAAAAAAGGATTGAACTATTCTCTGATATAGGTATACTCCATAAATGATTTGATAGCATATTTATGTTGATATTACTAAAACATGTGATATTACGATACTCATAATGAAAAAAATTTCAAAAATTTCTACTTCAGATGATATACTTTCATTGAAGTCAGCTGAGATATTTCAGATGAATATTAAGGTAAGTTTTTCTTTATGTGAAACGGTCCGATGGTCGACCGCAGGCTGACAACATGAGCTGTGATTGGCTACAGCTGTTCGACTGCAGCCGACTGTCGGACCGTTTCGCATGACGGAAAACATTCTTAAAATAATTATAGAGACTGATGCCCGGTTATCCAAGCACCCTTGATGCCGACATAGAGCGAGACTGTGGCCACTGCATTGCTGACTTCCTTGCGCCGAATTTCGGAATCGACGCACAATCTGAACGTACCGTGAATACAGATAGTGCTTTTATGAAGCAGGGAACATGGGTGACTTCGTGAGGTCTACCGTTCACAGAACTACTAGTATATTATTAATTGACTATATCTAAATGTTTCGAGTTTATTCAACTCTCAACTTGAAAATTTTTCTTCTCCTGTATGCCTCCTCATATGTTTTGTTAAATGACCTGATTGCGTTGACTTATAATCACAGTACTCACAGCTATATGGTTTTTCTCCTGTATGTGTTCTCATATGTACTTTTAAATTAGTTGATGTAGCTGCTCTAACTCCACATAACTCACAGCTAAAAGGTTTCTCACCCATATGATGAATTCTTGTATGTATTTTCAAACTACTTGATTCAGTTGTTTTATATTCACATAACTTACAGCTAAAAGGTTTCTCCCCTGTATGCTTTCTCAAATGCACTTTTAAATAACTTGATGTAATTGATTTGAAATCACATAGCTCACATTTAAAAGGCTTTTCTCCTGTATGCTTTCTCATATGTGTTTTTAAATAACTTAATTGGGTTGATTTGTATTCACAGAGCTTACAGCTATATGGCCTTTCTCCTGTATGCTTTCTCATATGTACTTTTAAAGTCCGTGCTAGAGATGCTCTATACCCACAAAACTCACAAATAAAAGGTTTTACTCCAGTATGCCTTAATAGATGTCTTTTCAAATCACGCGCATATCTTGTCTTGAAATCACAAAGTTCACAACTAAACAGTTTTCCTTCAATGTTCGATGTGGAATGAGATTTTGGCGAAGACTGTTCTGTCCCCCTATTTTGATCAACACCACTTTCACTAGTTTCAGCTGCCACCACGTGATGTGTTTTGAAGTGTTTGTGCAGAACACTGAGTTTTGTACACTTGTACTCACACTTTGGGCAGTTGTAGACTGGCTTCTCTTGCTTCACTTCATCAACTTCGTCAATTTCTGCTGAAACTGGATTCCAACTTTGCTCAGCTGAAGTATGCTCAAGAGTGTGCAAATCACTCGACAACGGGTCTCGGTTATCTGCACAATCAGAGTAAAATACAAAAATTAATTCAACTACTAGTGAAAAAGTGCTCAACCTGATGGGCTGTACCCAAATTTTCAACTTGAGGCTGTAGATAGAATTCTATTAATTCTAGTCTGTCCAAGCAAAGAAGACCCCTGACACGATGGAAATATCACTCCAGCTCGGTCAATATTGGTTCAAAAATTATGAATTTTGTTTTAAATTGTCGGAAGTATTCTGCACTGAAATTTGAGACCACACTTACAATACTTAAACCAATATTGACCGAGCAGGAGTTATTTTTACATCTTGTTTGGATGTCTTCTTTGCTTGGACAGATTATATGGTTATGCACAGGAATTCACCATGAAATGGGAAGATTTGAATAAGTCATCAATTCTTCTGAAACAATAATCTCATTATTATTTGCTATGAATATAAAGAGCAAAGGCTGCCATTTACTGTATGATAGTTTTTTTCTTCATTTCTGATGATTTAAAACTCAAAAAATATAAATTTATTATGTTTTTAGGGGTTGGAATGGCTTTGCACTCTCACCTCATTCTTCAGACGCATAAACAACCTTGAATAAACTGGATAAACATATGAGAAGTGACATAGTTTTATAAGTATTTTGCAAACACTCCTTTTTGATTGATCATTGTAACCCCCCTTCAACATTATAATTAATCATTTGCTCCTGATTGAACTGGAAATTTACTTGTTTTTTTCTATAACCATTACTGAAACATCTATCAGGTCATTGAAACCTTGCCTTAAAGAGTTCCTGGGATACTTGTAGATAATTCTCAGAGATTATTGAGTAGATAATCTACTTTGCAGGTTATCATCGATTTTTCACTTTTCTCTCACATGAGCGCTAGTATAGAATTAGCTGTTACCCTATTGATGTTGTAATAAATATACTCACCTTGTAGATGTTCTTCTGTTTCTTCCATGGTGGATAGTGGATCTCTGATGAAGGGCTCACCCTCATTGCACACTTCGCTGACAGGATAGGGTTCAATCTGCAATTCCATCGGAGAAAAGTTGAAAAATATCACCAAACTGACTTTAAATAAAGTGGAATACCTAGATCTTTGATAATAGTAATAATATCGTGAAAAAGAAACATTCGTTTGACAATGGCTCAACAGCTGTCTACCAGCTGGTTGCCAGTTTCATATTCACTCCACTATACAGTTTGTTCAAGCAGAGAGGACACCCCGGCAAGACGGGAAAACGACTCCAGCCCGGCAAATAGCGGCCCAAAAAAGCCAGTCTCCGCAACCAAGTGACGGCGCATAACACCTCTGAATAGCATCCAGTTAGTCAGTTAGAGTGTAATTCAACTATTCAACGAATTACCTTTCCTCCAGAGACGGAAAAAAGAAACATTACAATTTTCAATAGTATCACATAACAATATAATCAATCAATTAATAGCTTCTTTATCAAACGAGGTCAACATATTTTATCCAAGTACAATCATTCGAAAGCTGTAGCACAAGGTTTTCAATAAAATAGACTATCAAGATGTATAAAATATTATTCTATACACACGGAAGCCTACACATTACAAAGAGATTTGGTTTCCGGTTGTGATTTGACACAAACTTTAGTCGCTTGAGAAAGGGTCATTTAATAATGGACATTCACAAGGAAATAACTGTATTATGATTACAATTATTTCTTCATACCAAGAGAATGTATACAGCATCTTTTTCAATGTATGTTGAGCCTCTTCTTAGAAGGAAATTCAATGTAAGTTAAGTTATGTTGAGAATTTTCTTTGGAGGAATCTTAACAGAGGACTCACATAATATCTACTACATAATTTCAGGTGAAATTTCTTATAGCATGAGTGTAATTGTATATATATTATTCTATTGTCATCTATCGGTATAGCTGACTGCAAAACGTAGGACGGTTTCATTTGTCTCTTGTCTAGTGTAACACAAACAGCTGATTTAGAGCATCTCTTTGATTTCAAAAACATAATCTAGGCTTAGCAAAATGACAACATCAGCTGTTGGAGCGTACAAGGAGCAGACGTAACCGTCCAAATTTTTGCCTTTAGCTATAAACCATCTTCCCCAATGGTTGCCTCAAAATTTACCAAGGATACATAAACTAATTTCATCAGGTTTTTAATAAGAGTTTACCTGAAATAATAGAGATCAATCAATAGTAGATTAATATTGATTGAATAAATTTTCAATAATTACCTGTTCAACATCCAATTCTTCAGGGGTCTCCATTTTCATTTCAAAGAATTCAACTTCATTATTACTCTCCGGCAAGGAGCAGCCAGAGTCCAACTGGTCCTGTGAAAATATGAAAATGAAGTTTACTGTTTTTGTAAAAACAAAAATTCAGATACCACACAATCTTTTCTCAAAACTTTTAATTAATGAAGATCAAAGTACCCTTTTCAAATATATATTTTTGCATAATATGTTTCAGCGTATTAGCCATTTTCAAACGCTAATATTACAATCTTTTCTCTTCAAATTAGTCAATGGCAGCAATTGTTCATAGGCGCTGCCAGTGTCATTATTCATTAGTAGGCTACACGATAAGAATATTATAATTTTTCAATTTTTAAACTTGATCTGAGTATTTTGCCGCCACTGTGGTACAAATAAATGTCTTGTCACACTCACAAGCAAAAACAACAATAGAACATAATTTTAAAACGCAGTGTTAATTTTGAAAACTAGAGCGCAGTATTATTGAACCAGGTGATATTGTTTCAACAATGATATATTAATTTACGCATGATAAAACAAATAATAAAAATATGAGAAATAAAGTACGAAAATGCTCTGAAATTGATTTTGAAAACATGTTTTGTAATATTAGCTGATGTATAGTCTGGTCGAGCAAAGAATACATCTTGGCAAGATTGGAAAATGACTCCCGCTTGGTCAATATTGGTTCAATCTTGATAGATTTAAATTTCAATACTTTTTGTACGCATTACCTGGTCCACATCCAATTCTTCAGGGGCCTCCACCTTTACTTCAACGAATTCAAACTCATTATTACTCCCCTGCAAGCAGCTGTCAGTGTCCAACTGATCCTGTAAAAATAACAATGAAAATAGAAATAACTTGGAATAGAATTGAATTTACACTTTTATCAGAGATGTTATCCATAATTTTAGGTACTAAGTGAAAACAAAGGATATAAGATCTAAAAAGTTAAAAGTATTGTTTTTGAAAAAAACTTTGTGGATCAGAAAACCTTTGTTTACACTTACCTAGATTAGAATTGAACTTGAAAAAAAGAAAATAAGTTTACAAATGTCAATCAAGATTTATTATAAAGGCTACTTGGGAACTTGTTTTCACAAGATCCTGTGTGTAGTTTACATTTATATACCAGAACACATTCAAAATGCTGGAATCGAATAATTGAGTTTAGTATTTTCACTGTACTTGAAAGTTCACTCACACCCATTATGTTATTACAATCTCTGTTGAATGTTTTTAACCCTCTGTAGTCTAAATTGGTCTCTCCAAATTGAAAAAAATGTCGATAGAAAAAACTGAATAAGACAAATACTCTTTATAAACTTTAAAAGTATTATTTTTACACAGACCTAGGGTATTTGATTTTATCTATCAATTATTCTAAATAGCCCTTAAGTTTGAAGTTGAATTTTGAAAAATATTTATACTGAAATACCAATCACAGTGCAATGAGCCTGATTGATAATATTCAATATGAATTGAAAAAGGGTATAATAAAAAGAGAACTACATGAGTTCATCCAAACAATTCTAAAATGGAAGACTCTAAACAAATTACAGTTTGTCAAGATAACTGCTGCGGGACCTTCAGGATCCAGTGAAGGTGCTGGGTTTTGTCTTTGATTACAAACTCAGCTGAAACAACCAATCACAGCAGGTATATTCTGTCCAATCAGAGAAGACATTCTGGCAAGATGGGAAAATGACTTCAGATCGGTCAAATTCAATTCAAAAGTTACAAATTTGGTTTCAAATTGTAGAGAACATTATGATCCATAATTTGAGACTAAATATATAATTTTTTAACCAATATCGACCTGGCTGGAGTCATTTACCTATTGAAGACAGTGTCAGGTGTGAAGTCGTGATAAAGTCCATTGTCAAAGAGAATCCTAGGAATTCGAAATAGAGCTGTATTATTCTAAGCTATTGTACACTGATGATGACGTGAAAACGTCGAAACATTAGTACAACAATTAATATTTTACTCTTTATAATAATATTATTATTATATTGTAACCAGGCAAGAAAAACTAGGCAGAGCCTGTACTATCTCTTCCCTGAATTTTGATGAATATAATATGTCCGAAACAACAATAGTATGTTTTGAAATGTTGTGATACATTGACAATTTTGTACATCTTAATCATTTTCTTGTCTTGCCAGAATGTCTTGTTTGCTTGGACTGGCTCTATAAGTTACTACGCTCTCTTCCACTGCCACATCACCTATGGATTGCTTCAGTGGGTTCACTCGGCAGTGCGGCAGTCGGTTCACTCCAAGCAAAGAAGACCCTCTGGCAAGATGAGAAAATACCTCCAGCTCGGTCAATATTGGTTCATAAAATATTGATTTGGTCTCAAATTGTGGATCACTATGTTTCCTACGATTGAAACCAAATCAATAATTTTTGAACCAATATTAACCGAGCTGGAGTCATGTTTTCATCTTGGCAGAGGGTCTTCTTTGCTTGGACAGAGTAGACTATAAGTATAACTCATCAGAAGTAAGCTGTGTAACAAGACTTAGTATAAAGGAAGGCTAACTTACATCAATTCATGGATGATAATTTAAATTTTTACCACATTTTTCAAGCAACTTAGTTACTGTTGAAACTATTATAGCCATCTCAATAGCTGTTGAATTTCTAGTTGATCATTGATGCCACAAGTGTAGGCTGGAGCTAGGTAATGGATAAAGCAGAAGGTATTAAAATGGGATTTCAGTAGCGTAGCTCTGTCAGGACAGTCTGTGAGAGCATATTGAGGTAAGAGTGACTTCGATTAACTATACCGCTCTACTCTTGTAGACCGCTTTCAGACTGTTCTAGAAGTGCTGAGCACCAGGCATTTGCCAGCGGCCACTTTTCCTAGCGTGTATGCAAATTTGCCAAAAAATTAGTTCAATTATGAGTTACATTTCCTGCAGGTATCATAGATGATTCCCTAAAAAACTTAATGATAAAAATGTAAAACGACTTTCAGAAGCTATAACCTAGCAAACACACAGCCTCAATTTGAAAAACCAAGTTTTATAAAATTTAAGTACTTACGTGATCCATAATGATCAGACTACAAACACTTTGTCCAAATTTAAAATAAGATGATAATTACTCATGAATATGAATATTAAAGTTACTAATAACAAATTTGAGAAACATGTTTCGGATTTGGCATTGGCAAGCAACTCAGCCTCAGCATTTCAGCAATGCCAATATTGCCAATGACAGCACAGCAGTTTCTCGAATGTCGAATCTCGACTTCACAATATTCTGGCCAGGCGTATGCTGGGACGCAACAGGCACACACACGCAAGCCAGCCAATCACAGCTCTTGTCTTGCTTCTAACAAGAGCTGTGATTGGCTGGCTTGCGTGCGTGTGCATGAATGCGTCCCAGCATACGCCTGGCCTCTTTCTTCTCTGACCATCGATACTTTTCAATTTGTTACCGTACTGGACTAAAAAATACGTTTTCATGGTGTGCACCGAGAAATAAAATTCTGAAGATAATAGGACACGCATTTTTTTCAAAATTAGTAGAAAATCAGTTATTCAGTAAATTTAGTTTGAAAAATTAGAAATTTGTAAAAATTGATGTTTGGAAACCATCGATGTTAAACAACATCGACCATTTTGATCAATTGCAAAAACATCGATGTTTTTCTTTTTCACAAACGTTTTTGTTATTATCAGACTTTAATGAATTTTTATTCAACTATAAAAGTAAAGTAGAGTTTTGCTTTATAATATCAATTTTTAAACCTAAAGAGTAGGCTACATCTTTTCTTTTCTCACAACTCTGTAGTGTTGGCTTTGGCAATCGTCGTCTAAGCTCTAAAAGTGGTTGCATGCAGGCTAGGTACCGTACCGTACTTGAAGAAATGCGTTTCTTTTTAAATTTAATTTTTTTAGTATGAATTAGTAATATTCCTATCTTCCTGGACCTGTGGACTACCTTTGTGTCTGAACATCATTCATTATGGATCTCGATAACGTAAGTAACTTAAGTCTAGGATAGGCTTGGATTTGAAAGTAAAGCAAGCTACTGTATTGATAGGCCACCGGTTCCGGTACTTAGCCTACTCATGTAAAATCATGAAGCTACTGGGATTCGGCTCAAACTTTGAACTTGATTTATTTCTGGATCCCCGGGATCCTGTGAAGCTGCTGGGTTTTGTATAGGACTGTAAACTCAGCTGGAACAGTCACATACAGCAGGTAACCAGTCGTCTTTCCCGTAATTGCTTTCTGCTGCTCAAGATGAGGGGCCTGGTGACCGAGAGGTATCTGGTGATGATGTACCATGCTCTTTCTCATTGCCACATTACTTATGGATTGCTCCTGTGGGGTCATTCGGCAGGGGCTGCTAATGTCCTGATGCTTCAAAAGAGGGCTGTTAGAATCATAAGATAACAGGCAGCGAACATCTTGCCCACTGTAAGCCCATCTTTGCCCGCCTTGGTGTGCTGACAGTCACTAGCCACTAAGTTATATTCTCCTATGTTTGGTGCATGTAAAGAGGAACCAGCACACTCTGGCTGCCCGTGGCGACATGCACGCTTATAACACCAGGCGTCGTGAGCTGTTTGATGTCCCCAGGAGACGCCTCTATCGATCGCAGGCTGCTTACCAGATATCGGCTTTAAAATTCTTCAATAAGCTGCCTGGTGCAGTGAAGAAGTTGCATGAGACCGCATTTAAGTAAACCATAAAGGAACTACTGTGTGGTGAGACATATTACAATGTCCATGAATTCATTATGATTTAAATATCAATTGATTATGGTTATTGTTGGGAACACTTCCATCTTGAAAAGTACGTGTTTTTTTGTATTTGATATGACGCCATTATCCACAAGTGTGGGTAATGGATGAAGCAGAAGGTATTGAAGGTATTTCAAAACTATTGGCATAGAGAAAGGGTAGTTAAAGACATATAAATAATATATCCTTCCTCAATTCTACTGATCAGCTACTATATATTTTTTTGTCTTCAGAATTAAGTTATATAACTTACTGAATCGACTCCAACTAATATTCTCACTGGTGCACTAATCAAAACTTTAGCCTGGATGGCCAACTTTTTTAGGATGACATTCAGTCATTAAATTTAATATCCTACCGGTACATAATTAATAATTTACGGGGTAAAAGTGTAACTTACTTTACCTGCGGTATGTTTGCTGGTGTCAATTCTGCATAATCTACACAATTTAATAGGAATTTTATATTTTCTTTATTGATAAAACTTTCCAATAGCCTACTTGGACTGTGCTTGTTTTTTTTGTACTGGAAACCTATTTAGTTTTCAAACTTTAAAAAATACTATTACTATGTAGTCTAATTGAGACTAATGAACAAATTTTATTTAACCCAACTGATCTTACTAAATACTTGGGTTACTTAGAAAAGCAAAGAAGGCTAGTTATACGTAGCCTATGGGTTAATTGATACAAATATATACGGCTAATAGAATCTCTTACTGTTCTCAGTACATAAGCATAATAGTCTAATTTAATTATTTTATATATTTCACAGGATCATATGGACAATGCCTTGCAGAAGAGTAATAATGAATTTGAATTCGTTGAAGTCAAGATGGAGGCCGCTGAAGAATTGGATGTGGATCAGGTAATCCATCAAAGGTTCTTTATCTGTAACTTATTTTTTATTATTTTGTTTTCAGCCTATGAGGTTGAAGTCCACATGAGCTCATAGGCTTGTGCGTGGGTAATGATATGAATGATAGATGATGAATACTTTTTAGGTAGTCGGGACCGACGGCTTATCGTCTCCTCCGAAAGATGGGGTGGCCGTCTGATTGTGCTCTGGTCAAAGAATTTTGCCTCGGTCGAGACACGACCCAGAGTCCACCTGGTTATCAGACCGGCGTTTTATCACTCCTCCAACGAGCCATCCAATCCCATTATCCTAAAATAATTATAATGGCGACTTGATAACAAGTGTTTGAAACTAAGGTGATGATGAGTAAGTTAGGAGAATGATGTTTATACGGTGAATTCTTGAATAGATCAAGTTTAAATTACAATATTAATGTAATGCGTTGACTTCAGACCTCATTTTTTTAGTTCTATAATTTGAACAGATACTGATTAACTTTTCAACAGAAAGTTTATTAACTTCTATAAATAGGTAAGGAAAAAGGCTATCAATCATAATCATCTGCTTCAATGCATTATTTTAAATATATATATTAAATATTTAATTTATATATAATTAGATATATCTCCGAAATTGTTCTGGTATATTCTCAATGAATAGAAACTACACACTGGATCTTCTAAAAATAAGCTTCCAAGCTTTAACGAGCTTCAACTATAAGCTTTAGGCCTATAACAAACCGGTCTATTTGTAAACTTATTTTGCTTTTCTCAAGTTGACAAATTCAATTCTAATTATTTTGTTCTATATTTTTGCAGGATCAGTGTGACGTTGACAGCTCCTTGCCGAGGATTAAAAATGAATTTGAATACGTTGAAATCAAGATGGAGAACCCTGAAGAATTGGATGTGGAACAGGTAGGCTACTGATTCTTGAAAAAAAATCATAAATGGGATCTCTATTAATTCATTAATAGAATCGGTACAATATTTGTCACCTTTGATCCATAGTTGATTGAGTTCGATAATATTTGGTATAGTCTGTCCAAGCAAAGAAGACCATCTGGCAAGATGAGAAAATGACTCCAGCTCGGTCAATATTGGTTCAAAAAATATCGATTTGGTCTCAAATTGTGGATCGGAATGTTCCTACGATTGAGAACAAATCAATAATAATTTTTGAACCAATATTGACCGAGCTAGAGTCATTTTCTCATCTTGCCAGAAAGTCTTCTTTGCTAGAGCAGACTAACTTATAGGTTGGTTAGACTTGCAGTCCAAACTCTTACCTACTTGAAGCCTCATGAATTTGAAACAAATGAATTGATTATGAATTATGAATACATTTTGATAAGATACACAAGATAGATAGAAGATTGATGATGATGATGATGATGATGATGATGATGATGATGATGATAGAATATTTCATTCACCTTATTGAAAATTTTGTCTGAAATGAATGAAGCTGTGAGTCTTCTGTTAAATTTCCTTCCAAGAAGATGCACAACACACTTTCAAAAAGATATACTGCTCACTCAAGAGACAGATGACACCGCTCTCGACGTCAGCTGTAACACTTATAGTCAAGTTGAATTGCTTTTAAAAATTGTTACTAGTGTCAAGTGATTGTGTAGCTAACACCAAAAAATTAAGGTACCGTACGGTAGTTGGTAAATGACTGTTATCAATTCTCAGCTCTGTCAGGACAGTCGGCGAGCTATCTGCAAGAGTGCATCGAAACGAGAGCGATCCCAGCCGCAATAATTATCTCTTCAAGACAGCTTCAGACTGTCCTGACAGAACTGAGCATCACTAACAGTCATTTGCCAACCGCCTCAATATTTGGCATCAGCTCTACATTGATTAATTACGTTGACCCAGCAAATAAGACATTCTGGCAAGATTTGAAAATGACTCCAGCTCGGTCAATATCAATTAAAAAATTATAAGTTTGGTTTCAGATTGTAGATCAGAATGTTTCCTACAATTTGAGACCAAATTTATAATTTTGGAACTAATATTGATCGAGTTGGAGTAATTTTTCCATCTTGCCAGAATGTCTTCTTTGCTTGAACAGACTATCGATAGATCTTGATAGTCTTCCTAGTTCAAAGCTAGTTTGATGATACTTTTTTTAATTTTTCTCTTTTGAAATTTCAGAAGGCATCAGGACCCAATGCTGGCAGTAAATTGTGCAACGAAGTTGACTCTTTCATCAGAGATCCACTTTTGATCAAGGAAGAAAAAGAAGAATATCCTCAAGGTGAGTGTATTACAGAACTACAAGGTCAAAAGTGTGAATTATGGAGACTGTATAATCACAGTGTGGATATTCATTATCCTTTACATTCAGTTCATGTCAATCTGACATTCAAGTCAACTCATCTTATGATGGATATAGCATACTATGTTACAATAAAATCATCAAGGATTCGGCATTTTCAGAAACAATTCACTTTACTGAATGAGAGAACACACAGCATTCCTCCTATTTCCAGTTGAATGCTTGCTTTGCTAATCAGAAATATTACCTTTATGTTCGTAATTTAATAGTTTTGAACATAATAATTTGGTCTCCCATTCAATTATCCTTTTTAGAAATTCATCCACGATCATGCACTCATTAGCTGAATCTTAATTTGTTGTTCCACTGTGGCCCTATATTGAGTAATAGGCTTTATTGGGTGAGATTTGTGAAAAAACTCATGAAAAATAGTTATCATTCAATTTTCAAATTGAAAATATGTAGGAAGTCTTATTCTCTAAAATAAAAATCTTCCCATTTCACTCATCAATAAACTTTTTGTTTATTTCCTAATAAGTTACATGTTTACTCATTGAGCTCACTCATTGAACTGGTAAATATTTCTAATAAAGTTTGTTGATTCACTTATTAACACATGGGTTTAACATAAACATGTGTGTTTAGAGTATGACTGAATTAAAAGTTGAAAGTTCGACCTGAACATTCACTGATTGAAATTAACTTTTCCTACAAATATATTCATTGTATGCGGAAAATGTTATTCTCTTAGTACATTCATCTTCTGAACCTGTTAAGCAAACAGTAAAAATAGAAAAATTGTTTTGTAAATTTTGTTCCACTGTGGCCCACTCTCCCTTACAATATATTTAAAAATGTGTATTTTTGACCCTTTTATGAGGAAATATACGAAATGAAGTTATTTTCAGTACATTCGAGCTTAATAAAAATTGGGAATAATATGGAATTATAAAGCGGGAAAAGCGGGTATTGTACGGGAATTTTTGAGCCTGATTTTGTGTGCACCTTGATGAACAAACGCTGATTAACTGAAGAAAAATGTAGAAAAATATTCGAATTATCTAGCAACTTGAAAGCAAATTTCAATGAATTAGATACTCATCTATTTCACTTTCTATGTCAACTCAATAGTTAATATTTCACTTTCTTCGTCATTGTAATTATTCCTGAAATGAAAATCTTAGTAGCCTGTGTTTAAAAACGTTCTCATCTAAAATCACCAATCCAGTTAATCTTTGTATATTCATTTTGTTGAACTTTGTTCTGATGGAGATGCCCACATGGGCTCCTAGGTCTGTGACTTGATAGATGTTTCAGTCATACTCATTAAAAAGCAACAAAATTCCCAGTTAACCCAGAACAAATAATTTATTATTGAAGGGGAGGATTGTTGGCACTCATAAACAAACCAAGAAAATTATTCAAGGTAGGCCATGTTATAAATCAGCTGATGAATGGAAGGGAACTGTCACTGGTATTTCCCTCAACCAGATAGTTTCTGCCTCATTGTAATTACTTCTTAGTTCAAACATTTTGAGCCGCTTAATATTATATTCATGTGAAAAAAATTCAATATATTTCAATATTCATGAAAATTGTTTTAATATGATATCCATGTGGAAAACTCAATGATGTATTATGCAAACTGAACTAAAATATATCACTGCAACTAAAATATATGCCATTGCAAGTGTCTCAATTTTCTATTTCAAATAAATCCAGTTTGTTGTAACTCTAATGTGCTTCTTTTACCATACTGTTATTGTTCTCATTTATCCTAGTTATTTTTCAAATAAATGATGTCCCTTCAGTTCAGCTCATTAGCTTTTGGAACTTTCCACTTGTAGTTGAATTGATAAAGTTTTTCTGGCTTTTCAGATGACCCAGACCCAATGCCAAGGGAGCTGTACATACTTGGGCACTCCGTAGCTGAGCGAAGTGAGAATGCAGTTTTAGAAAGACTTCAGCAAGACGAATTGGAGCCCAAGCAGCCACCTTCCTCACCAGTCTACAGCTGCCCAAAGTGTGAGTACAAGTGTACAAGACTCACTGTTCTCAATAAACACATCAGAACTCATCATGTGGCAGCTGAATCAAGTGAAAGTGGTGTTGATCAAAATAGGGGGACAGAACAGTCTTCATCAAAGTCTCATTCAACATTCAGCATTAAAGAAAACCTATTCAGTTGTGAACTTTGTAATTTTAAGACAAAGTATCAATGTAATTTGAAGAAACATCTATCTAGGCATACTGGAGTGAAACCTTATAGCTGTGGGTTATGTGACTATAAAACAGATGATAAAAGTCATCTGACAAGACACTCACAAAAGCATGCTGGAGAAAACCCTTTTATTTGTGAGTTTTGTGGGTATAGAGTAGCTGAAGTGGGGAATCTAAAAGTACATCTGAGAATTCATACTGGAGAAAAACCTTTCAGTTGTGAGATATGTGATTTCAAAGCAAATCAATCAAGTCATTTAAAACAACATATGAGAAAGCATACAGGAGAGAAACCTTTTGGCTGTGAGTTATGTGAATATAAAACAACTAGATCAAGTCTCTTGAAAAAACATTCAAGAAAGCATACAGGTGACAAAACTTGGAGCCGTGAGCTCTGTAGATATGAAGCAACATAAAAATGATAAGCCCATAAAAATGAGCTGTTCATAATCTCCAGCAGTTGTCCTTTTTAATTGTATATGATACCAGCAATTCTTGTTATCAATTCTTATTTAAATGAAAACTATGTTCGATCTGTCAATGACATTTAATTCTGTTAATGAACTAAAATTTTTAATAATTTTTTTAACAGATCATAGTATAACATCAAAAAACCATAAATATACTGTGTGAGATTGTCTATGAACAAAGTGTTCATACCTATCCAATCAAAGTGTTCATCACTATCATTTTGTATTATTGATTGAGTTTGCTTTCACCACAAGTGGAAGTTGAATAAATTTTCTTATTCTTCTCCAGATGAAGCAAAGCCATTATCAGATGATTTGCCACCTCTCAAACACATAGCTGACAATGATGATGGCCAAAGTGGAGATACAGCAGTTGGTGGTTCCTCTCCAGCTTCCTCTCCATTCTTCAGCTGCACTCAATGCGATTTCAAGTGTACAAGACACACTGCTCTCAGCAAACACATCAGTACACATCATGTGGCAGCTGAATCAAATGAAGAAGGTACTATTAGGACAACAAAACAATCAACATCAAAACATCTTCCCACATCGAACATTGAAGGAAAACTATTTAGTTGTGAACTTTGTGATTTCAAGACAAGATATGGGCATCATTTGAAAAGACATCTATTTAGGCATACAGGAGAAAAACTGTATAGTTGTGAGTTCTGTGAATATAAATCAACTCAATCAGGTAATTTAAAAGTACATGTGAGAAAGCATACAGGAGAAAAACCTTATAACTGTGAGTTATGTGGATTCAAAACAACTACATCAAGTGATTTGAAAGTACATATGGGAAAGCATACAGGAGAAAAACGTTATAGTTGTGAGTTCTGTGAATATAAATCATCTCAATCAGGTCGTTTGAAAGAACATCTCAGAATTCATACAGGAGAGAAACCTTTTGCCTGTGTGCTATGTGAATTCAAAGCTACTAGTTCAAGTAATTTAAAAGTGCATATGAGAAAGCATACAGGAGAAAAACCTTATAACTGTGTGTTCTGTGAATATAAATCAACTCAATCAGGTAATTTAAAATTACATATGATCAAGCATACAGGAGAAAAAAGGATCAAATATCTTGAAAAAACATTCAAGAAAGCATTCAGGTGAAAACCCTTAGAGCTGTAAGCTTTGTGGATATGAAGCAACTCAATCAAGTGAAAGATTATCTTGGAGTTCATGCAGGAGAAGAACCATATTCATCACTTTAGTTGTACCATCTTGTGACCGCTAAGAAATAATAAAATTGAAAACTTCTAGAAAAAATTGAAAACAAAAATGGCGTCTGTGTGAGTGATTGAGGACTTTCAGACATAACAGTTTTGGAAACGAGATTTAGATAGGTTTGTTACCTAGGAACAATGCGCAGAAATATTGGTTGGGAGTTCTGAAACACTCTGTATATCAATGCAATATACTTGGACAAAAACGTCAAGAAGCAGCATTCTGCTTCTGGAATCATTTAGGTTCAAGTGTATGGATAAATAAAATGAAAAAATCAAATTCCCTTTTTTAAAAAAAACTTTAGAAGTATTTTTTTTTACAGACATGTTTCAGGACTAAGCCCATTTTCAATGTCTGTGGAAAATAATACTTCTAAAGTTTTTTTTTAAAAAAAAAGGTATTTAATTTTCTCATTTTATTCATCAGTTATTTTGAATAGCCCTATTAGACCAGGGGCTGGAGGTAGTTGAGTATGCAAAATATGAGGACCACACTTTTTCAACGGTTTCCTACTCAGAAAAGCATGCTGATTATGAATCCGGATGTTGCCAGGCGCTATTTTGGTGCAACCACCCCCCACAGCCCATTGTAATAAAGCTTTTCAGTTGTGAACTGTGTGATTTTAAGTCAAAGTACAAATGTGTTTTGGAAATACATCTATTTAAACATAAAGGTGAAAAACCTTTTAGTTGTGAGTTGTGTGAATTCAAAACAACTACATCAAGTCGTTCAAAAGAACATCTTGGAAAGCATACAGGAGAAAAACCTTTTGGCTGTGAAGTATGTGAATTCAAAACAAGTACATCCAGTAATTTAAAAATACATAATATGAGAAATCATACAGGAGAAAAACCTTATAACTGTGAGTTATGTGAATTTAAATTGACTCAATCAAATCATTTGAAAGAACATATGAGAAAGCATACAGGAGAAAAACCATTTGCCTGTGAGTTATGTGAATATAAATCAACTAGATCAAGTCTCTTGAAAAAACATTTAAGAAAGCATTCAGGTGAAAACCCTTAGAGCTGTGAGCTTTGTGGATATGAAACGACTCAATCAAGTGAAAGATTATCTTGGAATTCATACAGGAGAAGAACCTTTCAGCTTTGAGCTATGTGAATTAAAAGCAACTACATCGAGTTATTCAAAAACACATGTACGGAATAAGCATATGGATAAAAAACCTTTTAGCTATGAGTTATGCTAATTCAAAGCAACTACTTCAAGCTCAAGGTGTATAGAATATTAGAGGTAATTCAGTGTTGAACCTTTAGCTGAGAAAGTAATGAAATTGACGTCACAGACGTGACTGACGTAATCACTTACATCATAGTAAGTAGCTTAGTATTGATTTATTATTGATCCATCTAAAAAATCTCACACATTTATTCAATTCACAAAACACAGAATTGTTTAAAAAAGACATGTCTCATTAACTTGTAGAGCATTACAAGATCTACATTTTGAGTGATTTTAATCTATATTTTACTCAAAAATATAATTGAAACCATTCAAGTCCCTTCCAACAAGATCTGAAAAAACCATGCTAAATGTCAGGGTATGATTATTATAAGAGAATACCAGTAGATTATCTATTCATAATCGCCTTTTAGTTGTATATGATACCAGCAATTCTTGTGATAAATCTTGTTATCAATTCATGTTCAAATAAAAATAATATTCAATCTGTTGATAATATGTAATTCCATCAAAAAACTATAATTTCTACAACTATAATTATTGTCCAGTATGACATACCATTAAAAGAACCTAATACTTTTCAAGATTAATATAAAAGTGTTCATAACTATTCAATACCCTTATGACTACCAATTACTAGTATTGATCAACTATGCTTTCACCACAACTGGAGTTGGATTAATCTCATGATTTCCTTCTGTTTCTTCTCCAGATGAAGCAAAGCCAATGTCAGATGATTCGCACCCTCTTGAACATATTGCTGACAATGATGATGATCAAAGAGGAGATATAGTTGTTGGAGGTTCCTCTACAGCTTCCTCTCCATTCTTCAACTGCACTCAATGCGATCTCAAGTGTACAAGACTCACTGTTCTCAACAAACACATCAGTACACATCATGTGGCAGCTGATTCAAATGGAAGTAGTATTGATCAAAATAGTAAGATGGAACAGTCTTCAATGGAATCTGATACCATTGGAGAGAAACTATTAATTTGTGAACTTTGTAATTTTAAGACAAAGTATGGCCATGATTTGAAAAGACATCTATTTAGGCATAGAGGAGTAGAACCATTTAGCTGTGAGATATGTGAATTAAAAGTAACTACATCAAGTCATTTAAAAGTACATATGAGAAAGCATACAGGGGAAAAGCCTTTTGGCTGTGAGCTATGTGAATTCAAATCAAATAGTTCAAGTAATTTGAAAGTACATATGAGAAAGCATACCGGAGAAAAACCTTATAACTGTGAGTTATGTGAATTTAAATCAACTCGATCAAATCATTTGAAAACACATATGAAAAAGCATACAGGAGATAAACCCTTTGGCTGTGAGTTATGTAAATTTAAAGCAACTACATCCAGTTATTTAAAAGAACATATGAGAAAGCATACAGGAGAAAAACCATTTGCCTGTGAGTTCTGTGAATATAAATCAACACAATCAGGTCGTTTGAAAGAACATCTCAGAATTCATACAGGAGCCAATCCTTTTGCCTGTGAGCTATGTGAATTCAAAACAAATAGATCCCGTTATTTAAAAATACATATGAGAAAGCATACAGGAGAAAAACCTTATAACTGTGAGTTATGTGAATTTAAAACGACTCAATCAAATCATTTGAAAGAACATATTATGAGAAAGCATACAAGAGATAAACCCTTTGGCTGTGAGTTATGTGAATACAAAGCAACCACATCTAGTTATTTAAAAATACATATGAGAAAGCATACAGGAAATAAACCCTTTGGCTGTGAGTTCTGTGAATTTAAAGCAACCACATCCAGTTATTTAAATGTGCATATGAGAAATAAGCATACAGGAGAAAAACTCATAGTTGTTAGTTCTGTGAATATAAATCAAATCAATCAGGTCGTTTGAAAGACTATCTCAGAATTCATACAGGAGAAAAACCTTTTGCCTGTGAGCCATGTGAATTTGAAAGACTATCTCAGAATTCATACAGGAGGAAAACCTTTTGCCTGTGAGCCATGTGAATTCAAAACAGCTAGTTCAAGTCATTTAAAAGAACATTTGTGAAAGCATACTGAAAAACCTCATAGCTGTGACTTATGTGAATTACAGGCATTTACATCAAGGCAATTAAAAGAACATCTGACAGCATACAGGAGAAAAACCTTTTGGTTGTGAGCTATGTGAATTCAAATCAACAAGTTCAAGTATTTTGAAAGTACATCTGAGAAAACATACAGGAGAGAAACCTTACAGCTGTGAGGCTGAGGCTGCACTGCCAGTGGGTAGAGCGTGGAGGGTGGAGGATAGATGGTAAATCTATAGAACATACTCACCATCCACAGTAATACATTGTATGAATGGTATGTGTTAAGCCACCATCTTGAAATTTTTAAATATGGATAGCATAACCTCAAATAACAGTATTACGTCATACCATTCATACTATGTATTACTGTGGATGGTGTGTATGTTCTATAGATTTACCATCTACCCTCCACTCTCTACCCACCGGCAGTGCGTCCTCAGCCTGAGCTCTGTGAATTCATCTCAAATCAAATTGATTGAAAGAAAATATGAGAAAGCATACAGGAGGAAAACCATTTGCCTGTGAGTTATGTGAATATAAAACAACTTAATCAAATCTCTTGAAAAAACATTCAAGAAAGCATTCAGGTGAAAACCCTTAGAGCTGTAAGCTTTGTGGATACAAAGCAACTCAATCAAGTGAAGGATTATCTTGGTATTCATGCAGGAGAAGAACCTTTTGGCTTTGAGCTATGTGAACTAAAAGCAACTACATTGAGTTATTAAAAATACATGTACAAAAAAAGCATATGTATGAGCATAGAATAATAGAGCTCTAATTATTAATTATCAATGCTCTATTATTAGATTATTATTATTAGAGCTCTATCAATTTATTTAATTCTATCAATAAACTATAATTTCTACAACTATAATTATTGTCCAGTATGACATACCATTAAAAGAACCTAATACTTTTCAAGATTAATATAAAAGTGTTCATAACTATTCAATACCCTTATGACTACCAATTACTAGTATTGATCAACTATGCTTTCACCACAACTGGAGTTGGATTAATCTCATGATTTCCTTCTGTTTCTTCTCCAGATGAAGCAAAGCCAATGTCAGATGATTCGCACCCTCTTGAACATATTGCTGACAATGATGATGATCAAAGAGGAGATACAGTTGTTGGAGGTTCCTCTACAGCTTCCTCTCCATTCTTCAGCTGCACTCAATGCGATCTCAAGTGTACAAGACTCACTGTTCTCAACAAACACATCAGAACTCATCATGTGGTGGCAGCTGAATCAAGTGGAAGTGGTGTTGATCAAAATAGGAGGACAGAGCAGTCTTCACCAAAATCTCATTCCACATCAAGCATTGAAGGAAAACTATTTAGTTGTGAACTTTGTGATTTCAAGACAAGATATGGGTCTCATTTGAAAAGACATCTATTTAGGCATACAGGAGGAAAACTGTATAGTTGTGAGTTCTGTGAATATAAATCAACTCAATCAGGTAATTTAAAAGTACATGTGAGAAAGCATACAGGAGAAAAACCTTATAACTGTGAGTTATGTGAATTTAAAGCAACTACATCAAGTTATTTAAAAGAACATATGAGAAAGCATACCGGAGAAAAACCTTATAACTGTGAGTTCTGTGAATTTAAATCAACTCGATCAAATAATTTGAAAATACATATGAAAAAGCATACAGGAGATAAACCCTTTGGCTGTGAGTTATGTGAATTTAAAGCAACTACATCCAGGTATTTAAAAGATCATATTATGAGAAAGCATACAGGAGAGAAACCTTATAACTGTGAGTTCTGTGAATATAAATCAACTCATTCAGGTCGTTTGAAAGAACATCTCAGAATTCATACAGGAGCCAAACCTTTTGCCTGTGAGCTATGTGAATTCAAAACATATAGATCTCGTTATTTAAAAATACATATGAGAAAGCATACAGGAGAAAAACCTTATAACTGTGAGTTATGTGGATTCAAAACAGCTACATCAAGTGATTTAAAAGTACATATGAGAAAGCATACAGGAGAAAAACCTTATAACCGTGAGTTCTGTGAATATAAATCAAATCAATCAGGTTGTTTGAAAGACCATCTCAGAATTCATACAGGAGAAAAACCTCTTGCCTGTGAGCCATGTGAATTCAAAACAGCTAGTTCAAGTCATTTAAAAGAACATTTGTGAAAGCATAGAGGAAAACCTCATAGCTGTGACTTATGTGAATTCGAAGCATTTACATCAGGGCAATTAAAAGAACACCTGACAGAGCATACAGGAGAAAAACCTTTTGGTTGTGAGCTATGAGAATTCAAATCAACTAGTTCAAGTAATTTAAAAGTACATCTGTGAAAACATACAGGAGAGAAACCTCAGGAGGCTGAGGCCACACTGCCGGTGAGTAGTGGGTGGAGGGTAGATGGTAAATCTATAGAACATACTCACCATCCACAGTAATACATTGTATGAATGGTATGTGTTAAGCCACCATCTTGAAATTTTTAAATATGGATAGCATAACCTCAAATATCAGTATTACGTCATACCATTCATACTATGTATTACTGTGGATGGTGTGTATGTTCTATAGATTTACCATCTACCCTCCACTCTCTACCCACCGGCAGTGCGGCCTCAGCCTGAGCTCTGTGAATTCATCTCAATCAAATTGATTGAAAGAAAATATGAGAAAGCATACAGGAGGAAAACCATTTGCCTGTGAGTTATGTGAATGTAAAACAACTTAATCAAATCTCTTGAAAAAACATTCAAGAAAGCATTCAGGTGAAAACCCTTAGAGCTGTAAGCTTTGTGGATACAAAGCAACTCAATCAAGTAAAGGATTATCTTGGTATTCATGCAGGAGAAGAACCTTTCGGCTTCGAGCTATGTGAATTAAAAGCAACTACATTGAGTTATTAAAAATACATGTACAAAAAAAGCATATGTATGAGCATAGAATAATAGAGCTCTAATTATTAATTATCAATGCTTTATTATTAGATTATTATTATTAGAGCTCTATTGATTCTAGGATTCTCTTTGGTATGAGAAACCTTACAGTCATGAGTTATGTTAATTCAAAGCAACCACTTCAAGCTTAAGATGTATAGAATATTAGAGGTAATTCAGTGTTGAACCTCTGGCTGAAAAAGTTATGAAATTGATGTCACAGAGTTCCTCCAGTAAGTAGCTAAGCATTGATTTCCCTATCTATTCCTAAAATTATACACATTTCTCCAATTCACAGAATTGTTTAATAAAGAAATATCTTCTATGAACTTGTAGAGCATTCCAAGATCTACATTTTGAGTGAATTGAATGTATACTTTCCTCAAATTTAATATGAGAGAAAGTTCATTAATGTGTGGTATGCACTGCCTTGGGAATAATGCTCTGCAGCTGCGCCAATTCTCATAAATGTTTCCAATAAAAAATTGAAAACTCAAATGTAACAAAATAATCCCTGTAAGAAAACTATGGAGTTTAAAAAAATTATAACTTGAAAACTGATCATTCTAGGCTACAGAGTTGCAATTTGTCTCTAAAATTTAAAAATTTTATTCTCTGCAAAAAAGCATGCATGAAATTTTTTGTCTGATGCTTTTGCACTGTACTACCGTATAAGTGAAGATATGAATGTTCCTTAGTAATGAATGCGTTTATCTAGTAATTTGAAACATTCAACAAAGAGAATAATTTTATTTGAATCAAACGAATTATTCACTATAATATTTTTTATCAATTTTGCTCTGATTATGCTTATATTTAGTTTGAACCTCTGAATTGTTCAACTAGGCTTGTGTAAAAACACTAGAGGTCAGGGAAGTAAGTAAGTAATTATTTAACTTTTGATACAACTTCTAGTTAAAATCTATCATTCTGGGAACATCTTATAATTTATTCAATGATAAAAAGGTGGGCAAATTAGAATAACATGTCTTCAACAGCATTATACTGCAAAAACGATTGTTATAGGCTTAAAATTAATAATACTTATATGAAAGGGACAAAGAGTTATTAGTTTTTTATTGCTCATATATGAGCAAAGTACCGGTATTTTTCATTTCTGTTGAGAACTACATGTATGAGTTTTTCCATAGTTGAGGAGAAGCCAAGTAAGTTATTCTGTTATCAGTCCAGTCAAATTAAGGGAAAAAAGTCGAAGGACCCAGCTGAAAATTTGCAGATATGACCAGAAAAGGTCCCAGTAAAAGTCCCCAAGCATACCTTCTGAGCTTTGGCCGCCGTTTTGAAAACCCCGTAAAATTTACATATTAGAAATTGTTTTTTGTGATATAAATATTGTTCCACTAGCCGGCAGGATCGCTTTGCTCGCCTTCTCCACCTAGCCAGGGGGCTCCGCTCCCTGGACCCCCGACAGTATAGGCAGTGTAAGTGAGTCAAACAGGCTCGCTTCGCTCGCCTGCCAAACCTCTGTCAGTGTAAGCTGATTAGCTGAGACAAACAGGCTCGCTTCGCTTGCCTGCAAATTCCGTTCAGTAGGGATTTGAAATTTATTGAGCACAGCATTTCTACACCTAATCTGGACCTGTTTACCTAATTTCAATATTTTCTGCCAATTTGTTCTAGAAAAGTCTAAGAAAAACTCAGAAAATTTGAAAAAATAGTAAAACGCTAATATTAAGATTAACCTTGGGAAGTATATTGGACATAGTTTGAACTTGATTCAATATCTTCCAAATTAATTCATCTATAATCTCGCTAAACCATTTAATTAACTGTTAGGATTGGTCGTATCAAGGCGGAAGATATGCAACCCGCAACACATCTACAATTTTGAAAACCTGATTACTGGCGTAATCTTGAACGGATTGCAAAAATATTTTAACACACAATTTCTAGACCTCATCTGAACCTGCCCACCAACTATCAACATTTCCTACCGATTGGTTCTCGAAAAAATGAGGAAAAACTCTAGAAAAACTAAAATATTTGGCGTATCCTTGAAACGTTTTTAAAATCCTTTCTTAGCGCGCGTCTAAACGTCCAACTGAACATGTCTGCCAAATTTGAACGCATTCGCTTCAGTGGATTTCTAGTTCTGGTGATGAATGAATCAGTCAGTGCCATTTCGCTTAAATAGATATAGATTAATGAAATTCCGGCTCTTGTTGTATCAATTAAAACAGGAGACTCCACTCAAGTTCCATCTAACAAAATCTGATATTATAAGAGAATGCCAATAAATTCCATAAACGTGAGCTACTTATGGTCGCCAGCAGTTAACCTTCTTATTAGTTGTTTATGATCCCAGCAGTTGTTGTTATCAATCAAGTACATTACGTGTGATTGAATGAAAATATGTAAATTTGTTTAAATTAAAACAATGATCAATATGTCAATGATGAGTGATTCTATCAATGAACTATAACTTTTACAACCATAATTATTGTCCAGTATGACATAACATTAAAAATACCTAATACTTTTCAAGATCAATATAAAAGTGTTCCTCTACTAGTATTGATCAACTATGCTTTCACCACAACTTGGAGTTGGATTAATCTCATGATTTCCTTCTGTTTCTTCTCCAGATGAAGCAAAGCCATTGTCAGATGATTTGCACCCTCTTAAACATATTGCTGACAATGAGGATGATCAAAGAGGAGATACAGTTGTTGGTGTTCAGACACTGAACCAATTTGAGGTTGGGAAGACGGCTTCCTCTCCATTCTACAGCTGCACTCAATGCGATTACAAGTGTACAAGACTCACTGTTCTCAACAAACACATCAGAACACATCATGTGGTGGCAGCTGAATCAAGTGGAAGTGGTGTTGATCAAAATAGGGGGACAGAGCAGTCTTCACCAAAATCTCATTCCACATCGAACATTGAAGTAAAACTATTTAGTTGTGAACTTTGTGATTTCAAGACAAGATATGGGCATCATTTGAAAAGACATCTACTCAGGCATACAGGAGAAAAACTGTATAGTTGTGAGTTCTGTGAATATAAATCAACTCAATCAGGTAATTTAAAAGTACATGTGAGAAAGCATACAGGAGAAAAACCTTATAACTGTGAGTCATGTGGATTCAAAACAGCTACATCAAGTGATTTAAAAGTACATATGGGAAAGCATACAGGAGAAAAACGTTATAGTTGTGAGTTCTGTGAATATAAATCATCTCAATCATGTCATTTCAAAGAACATCTCAGAATTCATACAGGAGAGAAACCTTTTGCCTGTGTGCTATGTGAATTCAAAGCAACTAGTTCGAGTAATTTAAAAGTACATATGAGAAAGCATACAGGAGAAAAACCTTATAACTGTGAGTTATGTGAATACAAAGCAATTACATTAGGTAATTTAAAATTACATATGATCAAGCATACAGGAGAAAAACCCTTTGCCTGTGAGTTATGTGAATATAAAACAACTAGATCAAATATCTTGAAAAAACATTTAAGAAAGCATTCAGGTGAAAACCCTTAGAGCTGTAAGCATTGTGGATATGAAGCAACTCATTAAGTGAAAGATTATCTATGAATTCATGCAGGAGAAGAACCATATTCATCACTTTAGTTGTACCATCTTGTGACCGCTAAGAAATAATAAAATTGACAACTTTCAGAAAAAATTGAAAACAAAAATTGCATCTGTGTGAGTGATTGAGGACTTTCAGACATAACAGTTCGGAAACGAGATTTAGATAGGTTTGTTACCTAGGAACAATGCGCAGAAATATTGGTTGGGAGTTCTGAAACACTCTGTACATCAATGCAATATATTTGGGCAAAAACTTCAAGAAGCAGCATTCTGCTTCTGGAATCATTTAGGTTCAAGTGTATGGATGAATAAAATGAAAAAATCAAATTCCCTTTTTTAAAAAAACTTTAGAAGTATTTTTTTACAGACATGTTTCAGGACTAAGCCCATTTTCAATGTCTGTGAAAAATAATACTTCTAAAGTTTTTTTTCAAAAAAAAGTATTCAATTTCCTCATTTTATTCATCAATTATTTTGAATAGCCCTATTAAGTTTAAAGTTTCATTTTCAAGTCTCAAGTGTATGGATTATGGTTCAAGGATGTATTTATATTATGAGGTGAATTACATCTCGATATTTTGAAGCTCACGTGACTGATCGATATCTAAATAAACCAACAAATATAGCCTATTCACAAAATACAATGATTTTTATACAAGGAAATGGTACTCAAGTGCGTACAAGAAAAAAACATGTAAGTAAGTCATGAAATCTGAAATGAATACCAGCAAAGCTGAGCTTGTGCATTGTTGCGTTAATTTGTTCATTAAAATAATATTTACTATCATTAAATAATTCAGATATATTAGGATTAGTAAATAATATTTACTATCATTAAATAATTCAGATATATTAGGATTCTTATACTGAGCAACCAGCTCTGTGCTGCTCTGTTCATATTTGCTATAGTCTGTCCAAGTAAAGAAGACCCTCTTGCAAGATGAGAAAATGACACCAACTCAGTCACTATTGGTTCAAAAAATATTGATTTGGTCTAAAATTTCAGATCAGAATGTTTCCTACGATTGATACCAAATCAATAATTTTTGAACCAATATTTACCGAGCTGGAGTCGGTTTCTAACCTTGCCAGGGGGTCTTCTTTGCTTGGAAAGACTATACAAACAGTAGCCTACCAATAAGTGGGTACCGTAGCTTATTTACTATAAGATTTTTATTCACATTGTCTTCAATAATATTATGTTTGATAAGTTGTAATGTACAGTAATGTATCATGATTTTTTTTGGTTTGATTTAATATCAATATAATTCCCCAACATTACACTCTATTGTAATATTTTACTTCCTTGTTGTGTCTTTCATGTCAATTATAAGTCTCGTATTATTAATAATCTTGAAAATGTTTTTTAATTGTTAATAATTGAGTATAAAGCACTTGAATATTTTATTTAGAATGTATTATATTTATTAATGCAAAACATTTGTATGTTACTTATTTAATAAAGATGTGCAATGTAAGTATTTATTTATTGTATGCTTTTAATAGTGGGGAGACCCAACGGGTTGTTCCACTTCGCAATATTATAACCTCATTTCTCACGAATGAAAACATGGAGATCCATGTGGGTTATAGTTCTTTTAAAATAGTCATTTTTAAACAAAATTTTTGATTTCAAAATTTGATTGCAATGTAAGTAAAGAAACACTTTTCAATGATATGAGCACATTTATTTTTATTTCATAATACAGTGGAACTATAGTACGGGGGCAAGTGTTACAAAAAAGGCTTCCCGTGAGCCTATTGAGTAAAGAACTTTGGGAGTGGTATTAATCTCTTCGTTTTGACCTGGAGAAAAATAATATCGGTGGTCATAAGCTCTCCAAGGGATGCGTCACCTGTAATCCAAGATGGCGTCCGAGAATTTCAGAGTTTCACTGTTTTGGCCATAACTCAGCCATTTTTGAAGATATCCTTTCAATTTTCCTTTAAAATTGTTCCTTATGAAATTATCTAGATGTGCTATACAAAATATATCTACCAAAACGTATAAATAGTAAGTTATAAATTTTTTAATATGAAAAATGATCGAATTTCTATTGAAAATTTTCGTTTTTCTGTCTTTAGTTTATTTCATGCTTCAGATAGACTAAAATGTTAAATCTATAAGTTGTAGATCTATTTTTTAGCTTCAAAACCATGTGGTCTTGAAGGCTTTTTATGCCTCGATGAAGGGTACAGCGAGACCCAAAGAGGGGCTTGCGCGGGGTAAGGCAACTAACATGTTATATAAAAACTATTTTCCTTCATGTCTCCTTGATGTCAGAGACTTGAAAATGGTATCAATCTTTTTTTTCTCTTTAGATTCAGAATATCTATAATAAATTATGCAATAAAAATGCTTGTCATCTCGAGAAATCAAGATGGCGGCCATTAAATGCTGATTTTCGTTATATCGTTAACCATTTGATATTTTTTGGTGATATCTCAAGTTTTCTTCTCTTAAAATGTTCTTCATGAACAGTTCTTCGATATTTATTCAGGAGAAATGTGTTTAAGTCCCATAATAGATTAGTTTAGATTGTTTTAAATATGAGAAAAATTTTATCACATGCAAAATCTTACATTAACTCTAATTACATTGTCCAACTAGAAAAATCAAATGTGAAAATAGCATTCACACGAGATAAATCTACAGTTAGTCGTTTGAATACTGGTAGATATGTTGTGGAATTGCCATTTAGGAAAGAACCAGACTCATTGAATGATAGTCGTGAAGCAGCCTTGAATAGATTTATACTTTTGGAACGGAGGCTATTGAAAAATCCCGAATTGAGGCGAATGTATAATGAATTTATGGATGATTATCAAAGCCAAAATCACATGGTACTATCACCTGAACCAGTGGACAAGACGAAGGGTTATTTTTACATTCCTCATCATTGAATTGTCGAACAGCTGAAGATGGAACAATTAGTACCTAAATTTCGAGTAGGCCTATATAGTATTTGATGCCTCAATGAAAAGCAAAAGTGGTCCTTCATTAAATGAGATTCTTCACATTGGGCCCAGTCTACAATTGGACATTTCAAGTCTTCTGTTAAGATTCCGAGGTCAGGATATCGCAATTGTTTGTGATATAAGACAAATGTATAGAAATATCTTGTTGCATGAAAAACATCATGACTTCCAAAGAATTTTCTGGCGAGCTGATAGTAGGCCTAGAGAGGAAATCAAGGAGTATACGCTAACAACAGTTTCTTATGGGGTCTCATCATCTCCATTTCTTGCGATCAGAACTTTGCATCAATTAGTTGAAGATGAAGGAGAAATGTTTCCTGCTGCCTGTGAGGCATTGCGTCTCTCGACCTACATGGATGATGTAGTTACATTAGTTCCTCCAGTGGAAGCAGCTGCAGTCTGAACTCACTGAACTGTTAAGGAACTCACCTTCCTTAATTAAGGAAGGGTCAGTTTGAATTGAGAAAGTGGGCCAGCAATAATCAAGCCATTCTAGCAAACCTCCCACCAGAGCATTGTGCTGTTGAATCAAAGGATTTTACATAAGAATCAGATAAATCCACAAAAATTCTAGTCTTCCAATGGAATCCGATTGGTGACTATCTTTTCTACAGAGTGAAAATTCCATCCAACTTAGCTACAGAAAGGAACATTTTGTCAACTTTGGCTCGGATTTTTGACCCATTAGGATATTTGACACAGTTTATTCTTACCATCAACTCTATTATCCAATATCTGTGGCAACATGGATGTGACTGGGATGATCTAGCCCCTGTGGAGGTAATTCAGAAGTGGGAATTTATTTGCTATCAGCTACCACTATTGGAAAAACTAAATATTCGTCGTTGTTTGAATTTTCAATCATGTGGAAATATTCAATTGCATGGATTTGCTGACAGCTCAGAGCGTGGCTATGCTGGAGTAATTTATGTTCGAGCTCTCTTGAAGGATGGTAATATTGTTTGTTCAATACTAAGAGCTAAAGCCAAAGGTAGCTCCACTGAAAAAAGTTACGTTACCACGCCTAGAGCTCTATGCAGTGGTGCTAGTAACAAGATTGTTGCTGGAAGTTAGAGATGTTATTTCAAAAATAATAAGTAATATTGATTCAATCGCAGTTTGGACTGATTCAACAGTGGCATTGAGTTGGGTTCGTTCCTCCCCTCATCGCTGGGCTACAAATTTTGTTGCCAATCGAGTAAGCCAAGGGCAGGAGCAGCTGCTATGTCGCCTGAGCAATTCAAATATGTCCCAACTGAATGTAACCCTGCTGATTGTGCTAGTCGAGGTCTCTTACCCGATGAAATGAATGGCAATTCGTTATGATGGAATGGCCCAGATTGGCTGAAAAAACCTTCAGACTGTTGGCTCTCCAACCAAAGTGTATACGGACCTATTTCCCTCTTAGCTTCCGTTTCTTAAATTATTGAAAAGTGAGTCATTTTGGAGGTACAATTGAGGGAAAATTTGGCAAATAACGATATTCTAGCTTATTATTATAATATAAATAATTAGGGGCCACCAGCCCACTGGTGGCTGTGGTGGGCTGGTAGCATCGATTTATCGATCATTGTACTATCGATTATATGAGTTGATGTAACTTATACCAAAAGTAGCGTGATTCACGCTACATACTACTCTCAAAGTTTAGCGTCGCTACAATATACTACTTTAGTTGCTACATTTTATACTTTTCTTTTAAAATGTAGCGACGTTACCCTACAAACTAAAAAAGTAGCGCGCTACTCCCCAAGTAATCTAGTAGCCTATACTGTATCGAACGAGATCCAGATGCATGCTGTACACAAGGCTGAACTCCAACTTAACAACATCGAGACAATTCAGCTACGGTACTGATGAATGAAGGATTGGTAAGGAGGCTGAAAAGGAAGAAGCCAAACCGACTGGTTTCGTGCTGGTTTAAGTGTCTTGTGTCCAGTGAAAAAGCAGAGTGGGTAGTGGAAATGAGTGAAACCTGCCTGTGTTCGAGTACCTATATAAATTATAAAGTGATTTGTAGTTTTTGAGACTAGTAATATTGTTGCTCATTACTTACAAGACTGGATAGCAATCTATAGTTGAAAAAATGTTCATTCAATATTAACACTTAATAAATTCAATAGGTAGCATACAGGTACTGGGAACTCCAAGCCATACTATTTTTCTATTGTATTTCGCCTCATTTCTTGTCAAGACTAATCATATATTAATAAACTCAATTCTGAAACCTATATAGATATTTTAGTGCATTTCATTTGAAAAAATGCATTGGTCTTGCCCTGACAATCGAAAATTTACGATGGGATATATTTTTTACACGTTTCCGAGCCCCTCTAGAGCACGAATCTGATGTCCGTTCAAATTCATCTCTCTCTCTCTCTCTCTCTCTCTCTCTCTCTCTTATATATATATATATATATATATATATATATAGCGCACATCATTGAAAGTCACTTTTAGATAATTATTTCACAAATAGACCTTAAAATGTAAGTTTATTTGTGTTTTTCTTCCTCACCATCACTTAAATCTGTCTATTTGTGAAATATATATATTTATATATGTACAGATTCTTGTTAACACGATAACTCCCGAAGGGCTTGTCGGAGAGCGACCAAATTTTGCACAAAAATTATTAGTGTTAATATCTCGGTCAAGTTCGTTAACCAGCCAAATTGGTTCAAGTGTATGAAATTAGGGGATGAAAATTTTGAAAATCACTACAAATCGACCAATAACGTGATCGTTTTGAAAATTGGTGTGTATAATACCCTTATTCTGCCCTACAATTTGAGCCATCAATGAAAAAATCCAATCAAAAATGGCGGAGAAAATGGCGAATAATACAATGCCAAAAATTGTGTTTTTCATGGGTTTTTCGAAAACGGCGCCTTTGATTTCATACTCTGAATAGATCATTATAAGTCATATGATTTGAGCCATCATAGAATTGCATTTGCACATTTTTTATTCTATTAGACTAAATATATTGAAATGAATTCTCCCATTCAAACTGCGAGCGTTTGAATGCTCGCGCTAATAAAGCTATCGTACCAACATGATGCCACTGAAATTTTACCAGCAATCAGATAAATTTATTTTTGTATTTTTATCAAAAAATCATGGAGATACAATGTACATGCTCAAAGAGTATTATTCTTGATCAAATTTCGATGATTCGGAGCTGTAATCTATTTTAAGTGATGAAGCATGATTTTCGTTTTTGATCAGAGTTTTTGAGGTTGGGTTTGACTTTTGTTTGAGTCGTCGGTTTCTGGATTTTCTCACAAAGTGTTTTGGAAATAATAACATTTCTTCAACTTTCTACTCTATTGCAAACTACTAAATAATCATGGCTTCAGTTTTATTACCAGAACAAAGTCCTCCAGGCTTCGTTTTTGAAAATTGTCAAAGGTAAGTTGTTGTGCTTCTTACTAAGTTAGGTTAGAACTGCCGAGTCATGTACAACAAATGGTTATTTTTATTGCATGAAATGGTACTATTTCCATACTCAAGTTGATTTTTTCATTCAAATTCGGTTATGTCTTGTTTATCAATATTAGAATCATGAACTCCTCAACAAGAAGGTTTTTATTGATTAAATGGTGGTTGGTGGAAGAGACGTTGAGCCGTCGGTCCCAGTTGCCCAAAATGTACCCCTGTTAGATACCCTGAATGTATCATACAATATTTAACATTTTGAAACAAAAGATTTAAAAAAGATATTTTGCTAGGCCTACTTATATGTTTCCATATCATTCTATTAGTCTATTAATTTGCTACCTACAAAAAAGATCTTTGAGAGATTGACGTGATATCGAAACCATGGTCCTGTACCAAAAATAAACTGTAGAATTGGCAATATCAGTATGCGATTTTTTATTGTGGAATGATTCTACATCGATAACAACTCAGTCGAATTTTTATTTAGTAACTTATATATAACTTTTTTCAGGAATGCATTCCTGGTGAAAAACGGCGTGCCGGCGCCCAAGACGATGAAAACTGGAACAACAATTTGTGGCGTCATTTACAAAGATGGCGTCGTTCTGGGAGCCGATACACGGGCGTCGTCTGATACAATTGTCTCCGATCACACTTGTCTCAAGCTGCATTACATGGCCAAGAATATCTAGTGAGTATCCGTCATGATTTATATGATAGGTAGCATTATACCGTACGGTATTAGTAGACACTGTCCAGGCATTCTAGGAAGATAGAGCATTTTTTAAAAAAAACGGTCAATTTTTGTACAAAAACTATAAATTTGGTCTCAAATCTTAGAAAACATTCTGCTCTACAATTTGATAGCCAAAAAGATATTCTGGGAAAATGATGCCAGCTCGGTCGATATCGGTTCAAAAATTATAAATTCAGTCTCAATTATTTGTAGAAAACATTCTGCTCTACAATTTGAGACCAAATTTATAATTTTTAAAACCAATATTGACTGGGCTGAGTCATTTTCTCATATTGCCAGAATTTATTCTTTGCTTGGACAGACGATAAACCAAAACTTCAAATGAAGAGCATCAGTATGAAATAAAAGCATTTTATGTAGTTATGATTTATTCACTTATATCACTCATTATCATCAATATTTATTATTATTAAGAACAACTTCAAGTAACAAGTAAGTAAATAATTATTACACTGTAAAAATAATGCATACTTTTTCTTTAGTGATGACGTCATAATTTGTGTGCCAACAGCTGCTGCGGTGCGGGCACAGCGGCCGACGCTGACGTCACAGCCGAGCTGATCAGGTCGCAGCTGCAGCTGCATCACCTGAACACGGGTCGCGAGAACAATGTGGTCACAGCTAACCGCATGCTCAAGCAGATGCTGTTCAGGTATCAGGTGAGTCAGCAGCCACTACTAGACGATATTTGAATCAAAATCTGAAATGAAATGAAATAGTGTTTATTCTCAAAAATGGCAACATGTTACAATCACTTGAAAATATATATACAATAATTTCATAGAATAATACTCCCCGCCTGAAACTAGTCTGATATACAGGGTGTTTCAGGAGGAATGTGCAATACTTCTCAGGCTGATTCCTTACACCAAGTAGACGAAAAAGTTCCATAGGACCAACCCCCAAAAACGCTTTGTTACCGAGATAACAATGGCGGAAAATTGAGATTTTTCAAAAAAGATTAATTTTTCTAATTTTTTAGAGGCTTTAGTAAGGTTCTAAAATAGTCAAATCCTATGTAAAATTAGCTGAGGAATCCAATGAAACCAGTTCCAAGTTTTTAACTTCAACGGTTATTGAGATAATTGGAAAAATATGCTAGAAACGCCATTTTTCAACAATAAGGGTTATAACTGGATAAGGAATTATAAAATTGTATTTTTCATTAATGGAAGTTGAAGAGAGCCAGATTCTAAAGAGAAAGTTAAATGGCGGCGATTGTGTAAATCTTACCCAAATCTCAGAAATAGCGATCAAAAATCGCAAAATCGCTACTAAATACAAATTCATCACTTTTGTCAATTTTTAGCATATTTTTCCAATTATCTCAATAACCGTTTAAGTTACAGACTTGGAATTTGTTTCATTGAATTCCTCAGCTAGTTTTACATAGGATTTGATTATTTTAGAACCTCACTAAAGCCTCTAAAAAATTAGAAAAATTAATATATTTTGAAAAATTTCAATTTTCTGCCATTGTTATCTCGGTAACAAAGCGTTTTTGGGGGTTGGTCCCATGGAACTTTTTTGTCTACTTGGTGTAAGGAATCAGCCTGAGAAGTATTGCACATTCCTCCTGAAACACCCTGTATAATATATACAATAATTTCATAGAATAATACTCCCCGCCTAGAAACTAGTCTGGTATATCTGTAAAATCTGATATCTATATCTGTAAAATCTGATATCTATATCTATAAAAGCGAAATGGAACTGACTGACTGATACATCAGCAAAACTATAAATTTATTGAACCAAATGCGTTCAAATTTGGAAGCATATTCTTTTTGACCTATTAGAACTAAGAACGGATTTTTGATACTATACGCCAATATTTGCGGTTTTTCTATACTCTTCGGCGTTTTCTTAGCTTTTTCGAGAACTAATCGTCAGAAAATTTTGAAATTTGGTGAACAAGTTCATTTTAGGTTTAGAAATGTTGTGTTTAAAAAATCATCCAAAAATAGTATTTTAAATTAATAGAAGTTTATTCATTTATTACAAAGGGAACTTGAATTAACAAGTATTTCAAGCTTGGGTGATGGTGATGCATACATGTTGATGCAATTATTGATGCAGAATGCAGAAGTGGAAGATGATATAACTTATAACGTAACATAACTTAGGTCCAGTATTAGTACTACATCATCAAAATTTACAAACTAATCCTGTTAAACAAACCTCAACTCCCCCACAACCGAGCTCTACAATATTTAAAAGCCTTGTACAAAGCCTCATCATTCAAATATTGTTCCAGGGCCCTGGCTTATAAACATTTTACAATCCACATTACTCATAATTCGTGGATTTTATGGTCGTTTCTGTCTCATAAACGTTTCCAATAAAAAGTAAATTCTACAGTTCCAGCTGATTAAAAAAATGACATGAAACGAATTTATCTCAAGTAAATAGAATATCAGAATAGTCCAATGCTATTTCTTTAAAACCAAAACTTTGCTCCTAATTTAATGATTTTGATACATAAATTGATTTATTATTATGAATATATTTAATAATGAATATCAATCATTATTTTTATAGTAAGATTTGAACAGGAATCATTATTGTCGCTAAAATATTATCATATCCTACAAAGAAAATCGTAAACAAACCAAGTCATAAGACCCTAGCCTTGTAATGGCCGCGATGATTCGAGTTTGATCAGCAATATCGTGAATTTTTCGTCTGAACCAATTTACATAGACATATAACCTACATCTTAAACCTTCATTATTCATCATCACTCATTCATCGTTTGCTTAAAATACTTGGAAACCAAGTCGCAATTGTAAAGAAAGAATAAAGAATACATGGGATTTCCTATTCCACTCGAAACATTGCGGCCATTTTGGATTCGAATGTTAGGGTCTTCTAGTGAGTTTTGCCTATTCGTTGATTCAACAGCTGATTCTTTCAAAAATTTGGAGCATTGTAAATCGAGAGTCTTATTGGTGAATCTACAATCCCAATCACTTGTTTTTCATCAGAAAAACAAGCTGTAAATCTTTATAAGCCAGGGCCCAGTATGTTTTAAATTGTTTAACCAATTGTGCAAGCGCTAATAAATTAAATAGGTTGGTGCTTTGATGGGTAAGACTAAAAAAAAGTCAAAAAATCATTTATTCTTCAAAAACAAATTAAGAATACAACACTGTAACAAAATTTGTAACGTAATCATTAAATTACATAAGCTTATTACAGAAACTACTATAAGAAGAAGATATCCCTGCAGAGGTTAAACCTGAGCGCAGGAATGAGTCGCCATGAATTCCGAAAAACAATACAGAAATTGTTAATAGACTATTGTTTGTTTGTAGATTTAATTAAATAGATTTTAACTAAAAAATTGTTTGTTAATAGACTATTGTTGGTTTTAGAAAATCTTGAGTTGGAAATATTAATTTTTCGATTATTCCTGAGGATGTTTTGAAAGTCTTAGTGAGCTAAAGTGGGAAGATTTTCTTTGGTATAGGTAGATTAAACAATTTGAAATGTATATTCTTCTAGTCTAATTAATAGTCTGTACAAGCAAAGAAGAGCTTCTGGCAAGATGGGAAAATGAATGACTCCAGCTTGGTCAATATTTATTCAAGAATTGTGATCTTGATAGTAGTTTCCTACAATTTAAGTTCAAATTGATAATTTTTGAACCAATATTGACCGAGCTTCAGTCGTTCTCTCACCTTGCCAGAAGGTCTTCTTTGCTTGGACAGACTATACAATGTTCAGCTTTTTAAAATATTCCATACAGTAATTCAATATTGAGGGAGGCCTGATATACTTATTTTTTGTCATTTAAAGTTGTAGAGAATCATTAATTTGATGTTAGTTATCAACTGATGATTTAATTTTGAAATTGTTTTGCTGTTTCCAGGGCTACATTTCGGCAGCCATGATCCTGGCAGGAGTTGATCACACGGGTCCGTCGTTGTACCAGATCTACCCGCACGGCTCCTCCAACGCCATGCAGTACACTAGTATGGGATCCGGCTCGCTGGCGGCCATGTCCTTCCTGGAGGCTGGATGGAAACCTGACTTGAACGTACGTTATTCTATTATGTATCACAATAATTGTCAGGTCATATTATCATTATCATTATCATAATCATATTATCATTTTATAATAATCCAGAAAAGAAAAAAAACAGACTCATTCACACAATCAGACTCGCTCGCATAATCATTTTATAATGATTCAGAGAAAAAAACAGGCTTAAGCCCTTCCTATTTCTTCCCTAATTTTGAATTGAAATTTTGTTTAAAATACAGTATCAGCCAAAATAAATGAATGAAAAGACAAGATGTTGTCAAACCACTGATTTATTAGAAAATCGAGATACCGGTTTCGGTTGTTACACCATTATCAATCTCTGGTAAACTAAAATCTTAGGAGTACTGTTCAGCCAAAATGAACAATACTGGAAGTGTTTATGTATTATTGTTCAAGTACTATTTCTGTACTGTTTTTTTATTTTAAAAGTTAAAACCGCCTAACATTTTAGCGTCAGCTATAGACGAAAAAATGACTAAGAAGAAGAGAGAGAAGAAGAAGAAGAAGAAGAAGAAGAAGAAGAAGAAGAAGAAGAAGAAGAAGAAGAAGAAGAAGAAGAAGAAGAAGAAGAAGAAGAAGAAGAAGAAGAAGAAGAAGAAGAAGAAGAAGAAGAAGAAGAAGAAGAAGAAGAAGAAGAAGAAGAAGAAGAAGAAAGGAAGAAGAAGAAGAAGAGGAAGAAGAAGAGAAGAGGAAGAGGAAGAGGAAGAGGAAGAGGAAGAAGAGGAAGAGGAAGAGGAAGAGGAAGAGGAGGAAGAAGAGGAAGAGGAAGAGGAAGGAAGAGAAGAGGAGGAGGAGGAGGAGGAGGAAGAAGAAGAAGAAGAAGAAGAAGAAGAATGAAAAACAGTAATAAAGTAGCCCTAAGATAAAGGAAACACTATTCCATTACTGTTTATTTTAGCTGATACTGAAATAGGTTGAGTTTATGATGTATTCAATTATTTATTGACTTTTTACGTAACAATTAGGAAATTATGATTAACTGTTCTCATAGTTATTTTTTCTATGATGCATCTATCAAAATCAGCATCTATCGCTTCTTAGCTTGCGTAAACTATAATTACTGTCATGTTATTTTATAGTGTGTTCAAGCAAAGAAGACATTCTGGCAAGATGGGAAAATGAGTCCAGCTCGGTTAATATTGGTTCAAAAATGATTAATTTGGTCTCAAATTGTAGGAAACATTCTGATCTATGATTTGAGACCAAATTTATAATTTTGGAATTAATATTGATCGAGCTGGAGTCATTTCCCCACCTTGCCAGAGTGTCTTCTTTGCTTGGACAGACTAGTAGGAGGCTGAATAATTAAAAAATATAACACTTATCTACTTACTTAACTTTACAGACTGTACAGTCCTGGATGGACTTTAGCCTCTTCTATAGTCTGTCCTAGCAAAGAAGGCCCACTGGCAAGATAATAAATTGACTCCAATTCGGTCAATATTGGTTCAAAAATTATTGATCTGGCCTCAATTGTAGGAAACATTTTGATCTACAATTTGAGACCAAATCAATATTTTTTGAACCAATATTGACCGAGCTGGAGTCATTTTATCATCTTGCCAGAGGGTCTTCTTTGCTTGGACAGACCAGTAGGAGGCAAAAAAATGAAACAATATAACACTTATCTACTTACTAGATAGATCACACTTTATAGTCTTTATAGTCCTGGGTTGACTTTGGCTTCTTCCACATTATGCCCCTATTATTTAGCCTATATCTATTTCTTGTTTATCTCTTCACTTTACATGTGTTTTCACTTGTCTATGGTTTATTTTCTATTTGTTTAGGAGGAAGAAGCAAAGAAACTGGTGCGTGATGCAATTGCGGCCGGTATCTTGAACGATCTGGGTTCGGGAGGCACCGTCAACCTGTGTGTCATCAAGAAGGGCACGCTAGACTACTTGGTGCCTTACGAGGTTCTCTGCTCAAAGGGAACAAGGTAATCTAATCTTTTCCATTTAATAAATAGATTGAAACCCTTGATGCATTGTCTAATAGTGAACGCGCACTGGTAAGACCTGCCTCTACAAACCTATTTACTCTTGGGCTGAGGCCGCACTGCCGGTGGGTAGAGCGTGGAGTGTGGAGGGTAGTTGGTAAATCTATAGAACATACACACCATCCACCTATGAAACACTATTTAGCCACAATCATTTTTAAATATGGATAATATAACCGCAAAAAACAGTATGACGTCATACCATACCTATGATGTATTACTATGGATGGTGTGTATGTTCTATAGGTTTACCAACTAGCCTCCACCCTCCAGGCTCAACCAACCGGAAGTCCGGCGTCACCCTTATAGCTAATGCCAAAAACTTGGTAGCCACGTACTCTTGTAGCCGACTGTCCTGACAGAGCTGAGAATTAACAACAGTAATTCGCCACCTAGAAGGTTGAGCTGTCTCGTCTGCGCCTTGTGCGGACCAACTGCTGATGTTGTCAGAGTTGTCATTTAGCTATGCCCAGATGAAATCATGAGAGGCAATAATTGTTGAATGTATTCTGATTTTAACTTCTCACTGGCTTTGTTTTCAAATTTGTTTTTTTTTTTTAAATAATTTTCATTTATGTTTCAGATTGAACACTTATCAGTACAAGCCAGGCACGACAGCGCTGTTATCAACTCAGGTGATTCCTCTGATTGTGGACAAGGAGGAGGTGAGGAGAATCGATACGGAATCCATGGATACGTCCTCTTAATTATTCAATTTTCATGTTCACGCCTGATAATTTGGCATTTTTCACTGTATGGTTTACTCATTTTTTGATTGAATAAATTGATTAATTTCAGAAATCTCTTTCGTTTGAATAAACCTTCCTACTTATCACGGTCTCAGCTCTTTTCCACTTTCCTGTTTACTAATAATTATATTTTGATTTTGATTGAATAAATTGATTAATTTTAAAATCTCTTTCATTTGAATAAACTATCTCACTTATCACGGTCTAAATTTCGTTTATGTTCTGTTGAAACGTGTTAATACTATCAATATCAGGTTAATACTGGCGGCTTGTGCCCATGAAACAGGTGAAGTGTTGTAGAGTAAAAGATACGGGCTTCATCTGTTTCGTGGGTACGAGCCGCCAGTGGTTAATAGAGCCCTGCATTTTGTGTAAAGCTAGCGCCAAAAATTAAGACGGTTGGCGAATGACAGTTATTAATTCTCAGCTCTGTCAGGACAGTCGACAAGCTGTCTGCAAGAGTAAATCAAAACGAAAGCTACCCTAGCTATATTGATTCTAAGACAGCTTCAGACTGCACTGACAGATCCTAGCATTGATTTCTCTGATTGAAATTCTTGCAAATTGTTTTTTTTACAATTAATAAATAATTAATAATTATTATTTATTTGATAACAGTGATTCGCCAATCTCCTTAATTTTGGTGCTTATGAAGCAAGAAATAATCTACCTATCTCAACAATATCTATAGTCTGTCCAAGCAAAGAAGACCCTCTGGCAAGATGGAAAAATAACTCCAGCTTGGTCAATATTTGTTCAAGAATTATAAATGTGGTCTTAATGATAGATCAAATTGTTTCCTACAATTTGAGATAGGATTGTTAATTTTTTAACCAATATTGACCGAGCTAGAGTCATTTTCCCATCTTGCCAGAGGGTCTTCTTTGCTTGGACTATACCTATCTTAATGAAAACTAATATAAATTCGTTGATAAAATAAAAAATCAAACATCATTAGCCATATGTATACATTTTATTTATATAATCTGTCAAATAATTTATATATCTGTTAAATTTACTCAATTCCAATTAGTTTGCCAGTGGGAATGTCATCAATACTTTGTAAATCAGCGGCCGGCGCAACGGATGTTGGCGGTTTCAAATCAACAGGCGATGGTGAATTCAGACTGAAATCAGCGAAATCAGTCGTTAAACTTGCCGCGTCAGCTGAATTCAAATCAGGAATCAGCAGATCTTGGCCGCCGAGGTCGATGTTTGTGAAATGGCTAGTAGCGGGCGGATCAGCTGTGTTGATGAGGCTAGAATCAGCTGTGCTGATTAGGTTAGAATCAGCTGTGTTAATTAGGTTAGAATCATCTGTGCTGATGAGGCTGTCAGTTGATATCAGCTGTTCCTCCGTGCCTCCATTGATTTCTTTGCTGTTTAGAAGGTCGACTATATCGAGACCCATCTCCTCTCTCACTTCCTCTGCCGGCTGCAGCAGTTCGTCATCCTCGTCTTCGTCCTGAAGAGAGAAAGAAAAAGGTTGAGAATGAAAGAAGCCAGCCTTTCAAAGAAGTCTATACTTCAAAATGTAGGTCTTGTAAAGCTCTACAACTTTTATATGAGACATTTTTCAGTAGAACAAACCGGTAAACTTTTATTTGGAAGATAATAGCATTTTCAGGCATAAATTTAGGAGTTGCTTTCATTCTTACATGTATAACTCTTGAACCACAGGACCTAGAGTGAAATGTTAATGACATGAAATGAATAGAATTTAATTTCCTGAATAATGAGCAAAAATTTGGTTTTTTATCTTCAATGGTTGCTGAGATAAACTCAATATAAAAAATCCTTGCAAATGGAAACTTTAAGGGGTGCTGGGAGGCAAGCAAGAGGGGTAGGGGTGGGGACGTTTGGTAGAACACTTGTCTATATGATAGTAATCGATGGGGGAAAAATTAGCCTCATATGTTTTTTTTTCTCTTAAAAATACTCATTGACTGGACTATTGGGTCTCCCCACTATTAAAAGCCATACGCTAAATAAATAATAATAACCCACCATGAATGCACCCACTGTCTATAACATACTACAGAGAGATATGCAATCATAAAAATATGTTCCTATATTTGTATACAACTATTTTTTCCATAAAACCTCAGTCCTCAGACATGGTTACAATAGAGTTTCTATTCAATTAAATTTTTAGCTATTCTATTAAATTTTTAATCTACTAATCACCTGAACAATAGCCTGCGTGGTACCGTACTGGAAGGCGGTTTGAGTGAGGTCCATTTCAATGGGAAACAGAGTGTTGCTTTTCAACACTTCGTGCGCGTCCTGGTGAAAGGCAACAAGTCCCGCCACAAGTTTCTGCAACTGCCAGCACACATGTTGCACGTGCTTGTTGTCCAACAGCTCCAGTTTGACGAGCACGTCGGAGCGTAGGCGAGCGAAGCGAGCGCGCGCCTCCTGGCGGCATCTTAGCAGAAGTCTGGCGAGAAAAGGAAAAGTCGTTATATTATTCACCACTATAATAATTACTTATATTTTATCCATTAATATTAAATCACTACTGTATAAGATAGGCTATTGAATACTATTAGATGAAAGCTATATTATAATAATATTGGAAAATGTAATAAAGTCGAATGAATTATTGTAACATATTCACTCAAGCTGTGAGTTTACGCGGCTTAATTAACTTTCAATCCAAATGAATAAAACATTACAAAAAACATACTATTTGATATCGGTAGATGATGTAACAAATTAATACGACTAATACAAGAACTACTAGACATTACAAATATTATTTTTGAAATTTTACAATTCAATTGAAGGTTCTAGAACAATAATATACGTCTTTTCAATTTGATACAAATAAAAACGATTCAATATAATACGGTACATAATAAAATTAAAATTGTCGAATTGAAAAGCCTTGTATACAAAGTTTTGAATAATACTGTGTTTTATTAGTATGTAACATGATTTATCGTAAGTATCAAATTCAAGCTCTTCCTTTCCCGAAAACTGACGTATTTTATTTCAATTTCATGATTGTTGAGGTTATCATGCTTCTTGAAACTGCATTACCAAATATTGATGAATAATTATACTTGCTTTGCAGCTCACTATAAATTCAAACTCACTATAAATTCAACTCACTTTGCGTCTCAAATAAATCGTGAGTGAGCTGCAAAGCAAGTGGTATAATTATTCATCGATATTCAATTTCATTTTAAGAAGTCACACAAGAGTATAGCTAGGCCTACTCAATGTATCAATTGAAATTATCTTGAATTATAATATAGAATGTTTCAATTCACCATTCAAAATAATATATTCGAGAATAATTGGCTATTATTACACATGCATAAAACGAGACAGTTGTTTCGTATTTCTCATTTTCAAAAATTTTCAAATTCAAATAAATTCATTTTCCAACATAGCATGTACATAAAATTTCAATACAGTTACATATACAAGGAACCCCCAAGACTATTCGTCTGTGTGTAGGGGGGACAATATTTTTATATACAATCCAATCTCAAGAATGAATGAGATACATTAATTCAATTTCAGTTCCAGTAACATTTATAGAATCATGTACGAAATTCGTTGGACTGCTATGTCTTATTTCATATACTTTCTTAAACCGTGGGCACACAGCTTTAATGTGATTCTTGAAGAGCTTGAATGGCCAATAACTTATTAAAATCGTCACTGACCTATACTCATAGTTGCCAGTTTCGACCCGATACAGCGGCTCCTGCAGCGCAGCATATCCATACTCCTCGTCATCCTTCTCCTTCACTTTCAAACAGTACGACAAGTACTCAAACTTCGTATCGGCGTACTTCTTGATTGTCAACTTAGTATCCGGTATGGCCTTGTTCAAGTATGTACCGAGATCGGCGAGTATCTGAAAAAATATATAACTACATTGAAAAGATATTCCTTAAAAATTATTCATGAATAATTCAACAATTTGAGGTATTTTTCAATACCTTGAAAAGTATAATAATTCTTTTATTTCGGAAGGGGGTTGATAAAGGGAACTATATTCTATTCACGATCACTTGAGACGTAATAAACAAACTTTTTGCATGTGTGTGCGTGTAATGGTGGGTCTTCTGCTATGCGAAACGGTTGGCCAAAGTTGAACAGCTGTAGCCAATCACAGCTCAAAACAAGAGTCTTGAGACAAGAAAAGTTGAACTGTAGCCAATCACATCTCCGCCAGTCAAGAGTCAGCTGTTCAACTGTTTCACATAGAAACGGTAAGACCCATCATTGCACGCCCACACAAGCAATAAGTTTGTTTATCTCGTCTCAAGTGATCGTGAATGGACTATAGATAATTCAATATTTATACTGTTTAATGCTAGATTTTCCACACATATTCAGGTACGCAGATTTTCAACACTTATTATTCCAAAGGCCCACTCATGATACCGTATCTCAACAAATTTTCATCATATTCCCTTTATCTCTACCGATGGATAAATAGTAGATTATATCATTGGTTTTTTCATGAGACTACAAGTTTCATAAATTAGGTACTATAAATATAAAAACTTTCGAATTTGAATTTATTTCCCTCAATGCATGAACAATATAGAATTGTATGGCAATCGTGATTTACTACAAACATTGACTGAGAAATCTTCTTATAATGCCCCAATGATGGTGCTTTTTTATTCAAACTGAACATTATTATTGTGCATATATTATTATATACTGGATTATATACTGCATGTATTAGGTACTGAAGTATAATTTCAGCCAATAAAATAACTTCATCGCAAATCAAACTCTATATATTATGGCAATATTAGAATTGATACTAGGGTTACTCACGCCACCTTATTAGTCTTGTTATTTCTCAAGTCAATGCTAAATAGTAGGAGCCTACATTAGAAAACAATAAGAATGCTAGCACATAATTGAATCAGCTGATTCAATTTAAAAATTACCACAAATTAACACAGATCGTGAATGCATGAACGCCTACTGTAGGTCGATGCATTAAAAATGAATGATTTCTTTCAATGTTCATCATTAATTTCTACAATTATCCAAAACATTTCTCTGAAAACTATTTCAAATCGACTTACAGGTTTCATGGCGCGTAAATGCTTGATGCCAGTCTTCTCCATTTGCCTGTGATAGTCTCCAAACTGTCGAAATGCCTCGCTCGCTCTCGGCTGCGGCTCTCTCACTCCAATCTCAGCGAACGCGTCTCCGAATGCTGAAAAAAGATATTTAATTAATCAATAGGAAGCTCGAAAATTTAATTTTATCTCTAATTAAATACAATACTACAAAACTTGAAAATACAATACAATACAAAACTTACGCCATTAAAATAAGAGTAGGAAGAAGAGTAAAGCCCACTTCACACGGCGCATTTTTTATAGTGATACGCAGTTTATAGTGATTGTGATACGGAGTCAAAAAATTGATACATGAAGGACGATCGTTGATTCAATTCGCAAAACTCATGGATTGCCGGGTCCAGTACGGTTACATTTACCTTCAAATACAGTTATACAGTACATATACAAAAGCAGAGGAATTCTTCTATAAATTTTACTTTCAAATACATTCAAGAAGAAATAATCTTCTATCAATTTACTTTAATAAACGTTAAAGAAGAATTCTTCTACAAATTTACTTTCAAATACATTAAAAGAAGAGTTCAACTATCCTTCATGTATGGAAATAGTTTTAAAAATACCGAACAGATATAAATATAGGCCAGCTGAAGCAAAGCGGGCAGCGCGCTTAGTGTACAAAAAGTGTACTAGATGTCTAAAGCTAACGTTTTATTCGTATTTTATTATTCTAGTATATTCTTGTTTACTACTTTATTCAATCACTAACATTCTAATTTTTGTCATGATTATTACAATTTTCGGTAACTCTGTCAAGTGACCAGAGAGTGAAGGTCCAGGATTAGTTCATAAAACTCACATAGAGAGCGCAGCGGACGAATCTTCAGCTTACTTCTGCTGCCCTATATAGTCAAACAAAATACCGTTCAGATATACTCACCCTACAGCGGGGAGTCCGATCCCACTAGACGTCAAACCTGCAATAATCATAAGATAGTAGAACTCCGAAAAAGCAAAACAATTCACTACTCACCCTTATAAACATACAGCAAGTTCAGTGTAGCCTTCATAACTCGCTTGGTATGATCCACCAGGCCCCTGTACATGATTTCCTTCTCCTCCAGCTCCTCCAGTTTCTTGACCAGTGTGTCGTTGCAGAGGATCGCGCGGGACAGTCCCAGTGCGTCGGCGGTCGCCGCGCTCATATTCTCCACCAGCCGGTGTTTGGCTTTTTTCAGCACAATGTCCAGAGTCTTGCCCTGTTGCGGATCGGCGTGCAATTTGTTGTACTTGATTTGCACTTCATCCTGCACGGAAAATTGAGAAAATTATTATTAAAGGGAGTTTAAAAGAGCAATATGATTAATACAACTACAGTATTAGATTTATACATCAATATAGAACTAGGATTATATATCAATAAGTGAACAAAACGATAAGAATGTAATTATGTATTAATAGATAGGTAAAATTAATCAAGTCACTCTTTGAGTAGTTGTGAAATTGATATTGTGGTAGTTATCCATAATAAATGAAAAGACAAGATGTTGTCAAACCACTGATTTATTAGAAAAACGAGATACCGGTTTCGGTTGTTACACCATTATCAATCTCTGGTAAACAGTTTACCTTTAATAAGATGATGTCAAACCACTGATTTATTAGAAAAACGAGATACCGGTTTCGGTTGTTACATCATTATCAATCAACAAACCGGTATCTCGTTTTTCTAATAAATCAGTGGTTTGACATCATCTTATTAAAGGTTAACTGTTTACCAGAGATTGGTAATGGTGTAACAACCGAAACCGGTATCTCGTTTTTCTAATAAATCAGTGGTTTGACATCATCTTATTAAAGGTTAACTGTTTACCAGAGATTGATAATGGTGTAACAACCGAAACCGGTATCTCGTTTTCTAATAAATCAGTGGTTTGACAACATCTTGTCTTTTCATTTAATATGGATAACTTCCACAATATCACCTTCACAACTACTCAAAAACTGCCAGAATGTCTTCTCTGCTTGGACAGATTATATTATACTCTGCTTCCAACCAAACCAACTTACAAGCGATGACGCTCATGTGTCTATTATCATAACTTCCTTTAATATAAAGCCAAGGCTATAGAACTGACAACTATGTAGAGTAGGAAGGTGGGTACATTTGGAAGCATTGAAATCATTTTTCAACCAGTTTTTCTATTGGATGTGTTTATTGTGTGCATTATTCTTACATTTGACTTTGATCAGAATCTTCAGAAATAATTGTCTATTTTGGATCTCTTCTGCTAATTTCTATCACAAACAGATAGGAATGTTGTTTAAAATGCCAAAAATGTAATAATTTTATTGTTACAGAGGATACAACAGTCATATTGGCATGTTATCAATGACAGTTTTAATGCTATATAGCAAGGAATAAACTGAAAATAGGAGGACTAATGCATGTTTTATCAAGCAATTCAGTAGGAGTGTTGTTTAAAATTTCGAAAACATGATTATTTTATTGTAACAGAGGATGCTGTGCTCATAATTAGATGAGCTGACACAACAGACATGTTGACATGTTATCAATGACAGTTTTAATGCTATATAGCAAGGAATGAACTGGAAATAGGAGGACTAATGCGTGTTATCTCATTCATTTAGGTAGGAATGTTGTTTAAAATGCCAAAATCATGATCATTTTATTGTTACAGAGGACTCTATGCTCATAAATAGATATGAGCTGACACGATTGTCAGCTTTACATGTGCCTTTCTCAACATAGCTTAGGTCTATGTTACTTAGAAAGAAATAAACTGGAAATAGAAGGACTAATGAGTGTTCAATTGGGTAGGAATATTGTGAGAATGCTTTAAAAATGATATTTCAGTAGTTACAGAGGATGCTTTGCTCATCATTAGATTTGCTTACACAACTCACAGCTTCTCTCAGCAATGATGATAATGGTACCAAGCAAGGAATAAAATGGAAATAGGAGGACCAATGCACGTTCTCTTATCCAATTGGTAAGAATATTGTTGTTAATGCTAAAAATTTGGTTTCCTTGTGAATTTAACAAAGTCTCACCTTGCATGCCTGTATCATTTTGGCGACTTCCACTTTGGTTTTGCCCTTGACCGAAGCCCCATTCACACCAACCAGCTCATCCCCACTCTCCAGTGTACCTTCCTTGGCCGCTGGTGTGTTGTCAAATACCTGTAATGAAATGTATAGAGATTAAAATTACAAACATATCTAAAACATTCAATTTATAACTTATTCAAGCTGTGTGTTCACGGTTAGTCAATTTCCTTAAAAAATATGTATCATATGTATGTATATGTACATATGTATCATATGTATATAAATATGTATATGAACAGTGTTCAATTGAAAAAAATCTAGAATATTGATCAACTTATTGTATAATTTACGCCAGAAATTTGGGCGGTTTCGTCAGTCCCTTGTACGTGATTGACACAGCTGATCAAAAGCATCCAACTTTATTTAAAGACTTCATTTTTAGATAAAGCATCTAACTCTATTGTATCGTTTGATTCAAAACCCATCACCCATTGTCACTGAATCTAGTCATAGCTAAATATTCAATGACAACTCTGCCGACAACATCAGCTGTTGGAGCGCACAAGAAGCAGACAAAACAGATCAACTTTTGGAGTCCCTATACTATACATATACATTCCTTGAAATGATGAGTTTCCTAATTATGCTTTACATCAGCTGCTATATAGTAGGTTACATCACCTACAGAGAGGTATATATATATATATATATATATATATATACCTACAGAGAGACAAACGGAAATGTATAAGTTAGCTTTTTGTAGTTATAGTAGTCTGTCCAAGCAAAGAAGACCCTCTGGCAAGATGGGAGAATGACTCAAGCTCGGACAATATTGGTTCAAAAATTATCAATTTGATCTCAAATTGTAGGAAACAATTTGATCTACCATTAAGATCACATTTATAATTCTTGAACAAATATCGACCAAGCTGGAATCTTTTTCCCATCTTGCCAGAGGGTCTTCTTTGCTTGGACAGACTATATTGGTACATAATAATTACATCATATTACTATATAATCGACTTCCTGAATTGCAAAAAATATTCTACGAATCTAAATTACTAGTTGAGAACTTTCTTCATGCTTCCTAGAGGCGAAACATTCGGTTAAGTCGTCGAGGTGGAACAAACATTAATAAATTATTATTTTTTCAACATTAATAATAAACATATTCTTGGAAACAATATATTATTCATCCCATGAAACATATTACAATAAGCGCTTCCACCATTAAAACATTACTCGTGTATGCTTTCTCCATAATAACACACTTACTATAATAAGAATAAAGAAAGAGAGCGAAATATGAATTTAAACATACCTGAACAATGTAAAGACAAGGACAGAGTGGAGCTCCACCTCCAATACTAATTCCAATAAGGTTGGTGGCATCCTTTTTTATTGTCACAATTCCAGATGTAATCGTCATACCCCTGTGAGCGAGAAACATTTTTCCAAAATTATCAGAAATATCACACACAGCTCTCTTCAACATAATTACAAATTTCTCAATGGAAATAAGATTGAAAAATATATAGTTTTTTCACAGATATTTTGATCCACTGGACGAGTTCAGTGTCAAGATTGAAGAAATTGTTAAAATTGCAAGAAGGAAAATAAGTTACACTTATAAATTTCCCTATAGAGTTTATCACTTTTTACTTGGAATAGTTCAGTGTCAATAATTTGTAGAATTATAAATAATTATTGTTAAAATTGCAAGAAGGAGAATAAGGTGCACTTAATACTAGAGCGATACAGCTTCTCTTATGTAGAATCATTCAGCTTCTCAAATGTTTCTCATTCAGATACTTTTAAAAACAATCAACACACTAATAAGCGGAGCAACACCAATGTATGCCATGCAGCTAAACACAAAAGATTGATAAAAAATCAAACCATGCACAATGCAGCCACAATGAAGCTGAGTTTAACGAAGTATTGTGCTTTTGAAATTAGCTTACGCTAATGCTTCGTACAAACAAGCAAGCTCAAAATTCGTGATAAATAGGCAATAGTAGGAATGTGTCTTAGTTGATCAGATAGGCAACTGTAATAATGGTAATAAATTGATGACAATTTCATAGTAACGATAAAACCTTAAAAGTTATAATAGACTTTAAAACAATTAACAATAATCAAATTGAATCCAGCAAGTTAGAAAGGTATCAAGGTCTCTACAAAATACAATACGGCTCAACTTGGTACAGTCTGTCCAAGCAAAGAAGACCCTCTGGCAAGATGAGAAAATGACTCCAGCTCGGTCAGTATTGGTTCAAAAAATATTGATTTGGTCTCAAATTGTAGATCAGAATTTTCCTACGATTAATACAAGATCAATAATTTTTGAACCAATATTGATGGAACTGGAGTAATTTTCTCATCTTGCCAGAGGGTCTTCTTTGCTTGGACAGACTATAACAGTATTTGATATTATCATGTGAATATCATCGATGATAATGATATTCTTGAATAATGATGGAATAAATGATATTCCTGGAGTGTAGGCTATTACTCACCTGATAATAAAATTGATTTTAAATCTTAAATTATATTAAAAAATTATTGGCCTATCAGATAAATAATCTTTCAATAAAAATAAGAAGTCTGGGATTCAGGTTACAACTATAGTTATCTAATATAAAGTATTAATGAAAAGTATTTCTATGTAATTGGAAACCCTGTTGATCTTTGTACTTTGTAGCCCTAAATAGAAGTTTTGAAAATAAAATAATTATTTCATTTGAGAAAGCAAAGTCCCTAAAAATATTATTCATTATTTCTGTATTATATAGAAATGCATAATATAAAACATAAGAAATAGAATAATTTGTTAGTAATCCTCAAAATTAATTAGTTTGTTAATTTTCCAAGAAAGATTCTATTCAATCAGCAATCTCATCTATATGCACTAAGTTATACAATAGTCTATAATATATAGATCAGCTCTTGATGTAGCTGGTTCCGAAAATTAGGACAATCTAAATGGACTGTTCTAGATGCTCTGTCAGGACGGTCTGAAGCTAACTTCAAAGAGTAAATAATGCGCGTTGAGGCTCTCCAACATCGAATGAAATATTGGATTCTAGAAACTCTTGAAAATACGTTAGTTAAACTTTCAAAATCAAGCCAAACTCTATGAAAGTGTTAATACTACTTTTGTAATATTGAAATTAAAATTTTATTACTAAGCAAAACTGTGAAAATTTCTCTACAGAGTGCAGCACACATCACAGGGTGAATCTATGGACATTCTAGTCCGCCTGCAACAGAAAGAAAATTGTAAAATTACAAAATAAAATTGAAAATAAGAAAACTTATACCCTGATATAGCCAAAGCACACTACTATTTTCAATAAAAAGTTGCAATTAACATTAGCATAGATAGGCTACTGCGATAATCGAGTCATCGGAACAATATTTTCTTGTGAAAGTGGAAAAAAGATAACCTAGTTTCGAATTTATTATTTATCAAAATTTGGTATAAAAGCGTTTTGGACGTTAGTCTGTGTTTTTAGCAAATAAGTTTATTATTTTTTGTAAATGAATAAATAAATATTGTTCAACAAACTTGATAATAAACTTGAATAGCAAGTTCTCTACAGGACTTGGGTAATAATAATCAAAATTTGTATTAAAACTTCATCAAAAGATCAAATTAAGCAGCTATAGTAGTCAATATCATGGAACAAAATAAATTTTTGGATTGAAACTTTTCAAACAGCAGATAAATTTATTTAAACTACACTATATTTGCATAAATTATTTTCAAACTATTATCAGCTCTTTTTAAAATCTCAAACTCCATACTGAATACTCTATGTAAGACATACGTAATTCTCTATATTTATATTTCATAAATCATTTGAAAGACGATTGAACATCCATTATTATGACGTGATTACATGAAGCCGTTTTTAGTCAAAGTCACCCTCATTAAGGGGTTCGCAAAGTCGATTTTGGTCAAAAATTGATTTTCGTTTTTTTACATTTTTGAATTCTCCCGGTCTTTCTGATGACAATGATATATAATAAGTAGCTGTTTGAGCTTTGTTTTGATGAATAAAAATTAATTTTCCAAACCTCTGCACTGAAAAATGTGTGTACTGATAATTTTTCGTCGACATTTTCGGAAATTTTATAATGTTTTCCACATTATAATGCCAATGCTGTATTAGTTTTTTAGGTTGGCTAGCATTGGCACAAACTGTTCAAGATTGTGAGTTTGTGAACATGTGTTTTTATTGATATCTGTCATAAAGGTTATGTTTTTAACCATCTAACCAAGTATTGGTGATTACAAAGTTTTTATTATTTCGTGAAGTATTATTTTGTGAATTATTATTTTGTGAAGTATTATTCTGAAGTATTATTTCGTGATGGCGAGAGTTTGTAAAGTATTTAAAAACGAAAAAACGTTGGAAACCTAAAATAATTAGTATCACTCCTGAAAGCATTGAACTTTTATCAACACCCTGAATTTTAGTAGGCCTACATCTTCAACAAGTAGGGATGATAAAAGTAGTAGGTCTTCTGTCAAGCTAGGTGATACTTTAGAAGAATATAATAATTATAGTGACTCATTTGTTTATGATATTGTGAATTTTAATTTAGTGAATGAACTCATTGGTGCAGTTGGTGTGTGCTCAAATTGTCATGGTCAATTGAATTTGTATATAGACAGGAAAAAGGGACTTGCTTGTGATATTATATTAGAATGTGATAATTGTAAGAAATCTTCAACAACAAAAAATACTGATATTGGTAGTTATAATGATAGAAATATTGATGACATCAATGTTCGTTTTGTGTATGCCATGCGCTCTATTGGGAGAGGTGAAAGTGCAGCTGTCACTTTCTGCAATGTTATGAATCTTCCCAAACCAGCCAGATTTAATTTTTATAATAATATTCTGGGCTCTGTGGTCAAAGATGTTTGTTCTGAAACAATGAAAGAGGCAGCAGAAGAGGCAGTAGTGCATAATGATGGTGATAATAATATTGCTGCTGTTTTTGATGGTACCTGGCAAAAACGAGGGTATGCATCAATGAATGGAGTAGTTTCTGCAATAAGTGTTGGGACTGGGAAGGTTATGGATGTGAGCATACTATCCAAATATTGCAGATGTAAAGATAAATTGAAGAATATTCATGATGATGATAAGTGTTTTGCCAACTACTCAGGCACAAGTGGTGGGATGGAGGTTGAAGGTGTAAGACAAATGTTTGAACGGTCAGTAAATTTGAACAATGTTTGTTACAAGTATTATTTAGGGGATGGGGACAGTAAGGCCCTACACGACTGTAGCAAATAGTAATCCTTATGGTCCAGACATACAAATAGAAAAATTAGAGTGCATCAACCATGTCCAAAAACGAATGGGTTCTCGTCTGTGAACATTGAAATCAAAACTGGGTAAAGAAAAATTATCTGATGGAAAAACAATAGGTGGACACAGAAGGTTGACTGATTCAAGAATCAATGAGATTCAAACATATTATGGTCTATCCATAAGAAGAAATCTGACAAGTGTACAAGACATGAAGACAGCCATATGGGCTTCATATTTTCATCTGTCATCTTCTAATGAAAACCCAACACATGAACTTTGCCCAAGTGAAGCCGGTACCTGGTGCAAAATATAGGAAGTCAATAATAGAAGGAAAACCATATGACCATGATAAGCACACATCTACCCTCAGACATTATGAAAGCTGTGAAACCGATATTTCAAGACTTATCAAATCCGATTTTTGCTTGCTAAGTGCTCACATGGAGGAACTCAAAATGTCAGTGAGTCACTCAACAGTGTTATATGGCAGAGGATTCCAAAAAATATCTTTGTTTCACTGCAGACTCTCAAAGCAGGAGTGTACGATGCTGTCAGTGCATATAATATTGGAAACCTATCCAAATGTAGATTTTTAAAAACTTGGATTGAAGCCTGGGTACTATTGCATACATGGACTACGGAACAGGGAATATGGCAAGAATAAAGTTTGCTGACAAAAAAATTGAGGAGATACAACAGAAGTGCAGGAAGAACATCAGTAATGCCAGGAAATTACTAGAAGATGAGTATGCTGCCACCGAGGATGCAGACAATCCTTCATATGCTGCTGGAATGCATTGATCCAAGTCATGTGAGTTTAAATGCGTTTTTCTCAAAATCTTATTTTTCACACTAAGGTACATTTTCTCAGCAACCATTGAAGATATTCCAACAAACTCAACGCGGTTTGATGCATACTGGAGATATCTATATTTTAACATGGGATTATTGAGAAATATTGATGCTGAAAATTATTAAACAAGTTTTTCGATCAAAAATTATTTGAAATTTTTTTTATATTTTGGAAAAATATTAAAAAAAAATTATTTTATGTAATAAAGGAAAATGCCTTCGTCTAATTATAGAGAAAAAAAGGGGGAACAAAACAAAAAAAAATTCATAGCTCTATCTTTACTGGTTGTTGAGAAAATGTACCCAAATATTGGAAATTTTAACATTGTAGGTATAGGACTTTGCGAACCCCTCAAGTCAGCTTGACTGCCAAAAGCCCTCAAGATGTCGACGTTTTGTAAGTCAAGTCGCTATTTGACAAATCGAGGCAAGTGCATGAAATTTTGACTCAAAAACAGAAAATTTCGAACAAACTAGATATAGTTTTGTCAAGAAGAAGCCTCTTGGAAGATAGAAATTGACTCCAGCTCGGTCAATATTGGTTCAAAATTATTGATTTGGTCTCAATTGTAGCGAAAATTCTGATCTACAATTTGAGACCAAATGAATAATTTTTGAAAACCAATATTGACCCAAGTCAATTTCCCATCTTCCAAGAGGCTCTTCTCTTCTTGACACAACTATACTTTTGACTAGATCAAAGCGACTTTAGTTGAAAACGACCTACTGTGATCGCGCCATCAACGTGACGCTATCACGTCCTTATAGTTCGCACGGTACATGACTCTATAGTCATTCCAACCGAAGAAGACCCTGTGGCAAGATAGAGAAATGACTCCAGCTCGGTCAATATTGGATTAAAAATTGTTGATTTGGTCTCAAATTGTAGGAAACATTCTGATCTACAATTTAAACCGAATTTATAATTTTTGAATCAATATTGACTGAGCTGGAGTCATTTTACCATCTTGCCATAGGGTCTTCTTTCCTTGGACATACTATAGAGTCATGATCAGTAGCCTACATGATAATAGTGTGATCAAGTAGCCTACATGATAATAGTCATGATCAGTAGCCTACATGATAATAGTCATGATAAGTAGCCTACATGATAATAGTCATGATCAGTAGCCTACATGATAATAGTCATGATCAGTAGCCTACATGATAATAGTCATGATAAGTAGCCTACATGATAATAGTCATGATCAGTATAGCCTACGGTTCTGTAGGCTAAAAAACTGCAGCCAACCTACAAGCAAATTTCAAGGGATAATTTGGGTAGACTAACAATATCTATTGGAGAATAGAAATACTTTCACGATTTATAATAATTATCAACAATACCAAATTAGATTTACATTACTATGAGAGTAGAACTATAATAAGTTAATCTATTTGTATTCCACAAGAATATAGCTTTGGTTTAGTTCAACGGATTTTATCTACAAAAGCTTTCTTTCACCCTAATCATTTAGGCTTTCTGGCTTTCGTTATTAACTGTTTCTACAATAACTCTTATAATAGCTTTGATACTGAGAAGCTTATCAAACAGTAACGAATGGTTCTTCAGAAATAATGAAAAATGAATAATTGAACATTTCTAACTCACATTTGATCTTGATAGAAAAACATTGGCGGGTAATTCAACAAGCTGCTACTCTCTCCACTGTTGTAATCAAGTACACTTTCCCTGAAAAGTTCGTGAAAAATTAGTCAGTGAAAAGTCATGTGAGTAGGTATATAAGTACTAAGTACCGTAGATTTTCAAAAATTTGATGCTGACTGCACTTCGTGAAAAATTAATCAGTGTGATAAGTACCTATTAACAAATTTTATGCTGACTGCATTCCGTGAAACTACTTGAAAAAATTATCTATATGAATAATACAACAGGCTCCTATTGATATTATATAATATTACTAGCCGGCAGGCTCGCTTCGCTCGCCTTCTCCGCCTAGCCAGAGGGCTCCGCCCCCTGGACCCCCATCAGTATAGGTAGTGTAGGAGAGTCAAACAGGCTCGCTTCGCTCGCCTGCAAAACCTCTGTCAGTGTCAGCTGAGACAAATAGGCTCGCTTCGATCGCCTGCAAATTCCGTTCAGAAGGGATTTGAAATTTATTGAGCACAGCATTTCTACACCTGATATGAACCTGTTTACCTAATTTCAACATTTTCTGCCAATTTGTTCTAGAAAAATCTAAGAAAAACTCCGAAAATTCAAAAAAATAGTAAAACACTAATATTAACCTTGGGAAGTATATAGGATATAGTTCGAAACTTGATTCAATATCTTCTAAAATAGTTCATCTATAATCTCGCTGAACCATTGAATTTACAGTTAGGATTAGTCGTATCAAGGCGGAAGATATACAACCCGCAACACATCTACAATTTTGAAAACCTGATTACTGGCGTAATCTTGAACGGATTGCAAAAATATTTTAACACAACATTTCTAGACCTTATCTGATCATGCCTACCAAATATCAACATTTTCTACTTATTGGTTCTCGAAAAAATGAGGAAAACGCCGAAAAACTAAAATATTTGGCGTATCCTTGAAAAGTTCACATTCGGTACAGTGGGTTTTTAGTTCTGGTGATGAATGAATGAATGAATGAATCAGTGCCATTTTGCTTTTATATAAAACCTTGAGATAAATCCCTCCTTTGGGAGATTGGATGTCGTTAGTAAAGACTGTCAGTCGTTTCCCGTCTCTGGAGGAATAGTAATTGTTGCATTACACTCTAACTGATTAACTGCATGTTATTCAGAGGTGTTCTGCGCCGCCAATTGGTTGCGGAGACTGGCTTATGGTTGAGAGGATCAACGTGCTAACCACACGTTACCTCTATCCTGGTTGATGATTATTTGCTTGCTGTATGGTCTGTCCGGCCGGGGGGAATTCTGGCGGGGTGGAGTGGGCGACTTCGGCTCGGCCAGTGTTGGTTCGGGGACTGTGAGTTCTGATTGAGAGTTTATTGCTTTAGGGCTGGTATTGGCCGGGCTGGGGCCGTTTTCCCGTCGTGCCGGGGTGTCCTCTTGTCTTGGACGGGCTGTATAGTAGAGTGAATTTGAAACTGGCAACCAGCTGGTAGGCCTAGGCCCTTCATGGGCTGTTGAGTCAGACATACATAAAACCTTGAGAATATAAAAATGGCTTTGATGATACATATTCTGTTATTGATTTTTAATTGAATTGTAAGATATAAAATGCTCTTATATTGGATAACTGTTATTGAAATCATTATCAAGTCCACTATTTTTTCTATATTATTGCTGACTGTATCTTATGTTGATTAAGTTATATTTAAATAGTGAGTCTGATGGGAAGACATGAATGATTTTTAGATCAGTAATTATGATTTGTCCTATTATATATAGCTGACACCAAGAAGTTAGGCGGTTTCGTCTGTCTCTTTTGTACGTGCTGTAACCTACTAACAGCTGATGTAAAGCATCAAACTTATTGTCTCTTTTGATTTCAAAACCATCATTTTGTTCGTCAATGGCTTAGGCCGGTATTACACGATAATAGTTCTATGATCATATGGAAAGAGATGAAAATACGAAATCCTATTTTCATCTCCTTCCATATGATCAGTTATGATCGATCATAGAACTATTATCGTGTAATACCCGCCTTAACAGATCATAAAAAGCCTAAGCCTACCAGCTGGTTGCCAGTTTCATAATTATTCAGTCCACTATACAGTCCGCCCAAGCAAGGACTTCCCGGTAAGACGGGGAAACGAATTCAGCCAGGCCCCGAACCAACACTGAACTCACTTATAAAAAATAAATTACAATAAAATTGTAGAAATATTGAAACAGAAAAATTGGCTCCTTCCTAGTGAAATAATTTGTTCAAGTAATAATATTTTCAATTCGTTACTTACATTTCAAGTACATCATCGTCGTCTTCTTCTTCTTTCTTTTCCTTATTCTTCTTCAGGAGAGATTCCCTCTCCGTAGCTTCTTCTACATTATTGGCCGATGCTGACTCCACTTTTCCCGGTCTTGAACTTAACACATTTTAAAAGTATTTTTAAATAAAATATAGTACATTAAAGTCTATCAAGATCAGCAGTTAGTGTTTGGAAGAATTATTTCTCCAATTTGGTGATTTTCAAGGTGGTTTAAAGACAGCCCAACTTGAATAAAACGTGAATGCTCAGAAATTAAAAAAAAAGTGGTCTAAGGTCGGTATTACACGATAATAGTTCTATGATCATATCCAATCATATGGAAAGAGATGAAAATACGAAATCATATTTTCATCCCTCTCCATATGATCATAGAACTATCATCGTGTAATACCGGTCTAAAATCCACATTGGATCTATAGTCTGTCCGAGCAAAGAAGACCTTTTATGGCAAGATGGGGAAATCACCTAGCTCGGTCAATATTGCTTCAAAAATATAGATTTGATCTTAAACTGTAGGAAAAAATTTGATCTACTAATAAGACCAAATTTGTAATTCTTGAACAAATATTGACCAAGCTGGAGTCATTTTCCCATCTTGCCAGAGGGTCTCTCTTTGCATGGACAGACCATATTACTGTGGTCTTGTATAACTTAATTTAAATTAAAATTTTAGTCGCCTTCTCCTTAGCTGATGACATAAACTTTCCCCAAATTATAGGTATTTTGAGATATATAATATAATATATGGGTAAGTTATTTAACACATTATTTATGTATTATTTTATTGTTTCTCTGAACATATAATTATTGACTATGGATTCAAGTCCATATAAGAATTATATCCATAGTCACTGATATAATTAATCCCCACATTTGAGTAGGCCTATCAAGAGAATTACATCCTTCAACAGACTTTAATATAAATATCAGCAAAATAAATAGGAATTTGAATGGCAGCAGTTATTAAATTGATAAATAACTATATAAATTTCCAAATTTAGATGAGATTGAATAGTACTGGGTGTCGTGCAATTGGCGTATTGTTGATCAGCTTCAGAAGAGATATACTAACGGTACTGTAAAGCCTAAACTTGACTGACGAAAATTTATTTAAAATAAAAAACATTAAAATAGTATTAGTAGTATACTAGTATTGGTAGTATATAGGAATATTTTAAGGTATTCAGCTCACTATCAACATAATAACTCAATACTGTAAGTGAGAAATTATACAAATTATGAGTTACAAATTATTTTAGTGAGTTAAATTAAAATTAGTGAGTTACAAATTATTTGTAACTCAATACTGCAAGTGAGAAATTATACTGTGATTACAAAACTACAGTAGTGGTGGATTTTAGATACGGTATAATCTATTTAAAAATTTTTTTATTAACTTGATGAGTATAATTTTACAGTAATTACCTATGTTTATAATCATACAGGGTGAATCATAGGGATTCACAGCAGTGATTGCAAAACTGCAGTGAACTAATTAAGATACAATAATGTATTTATTCTAAAATTATCATTTGACTATGAATTGATATGATTTTATTACACAGGGTTGATAGCTTATATATAGATAAAGAGTCTTCAAAAAACTGGCTACCGTTCCCACCCCCATATATAAGAGCATTGGATGATTCATTTGTGCATTATCTGCACTAATTTATTACTAAAGAAGAGAGGAACTCAATTTTCTATTTATCTAAAAGAAAAAAACAATAAATTATTCATAAAATTGAGCAAAATTAGCTACCAATTCATCTAAAGTTACCGTGATTTACGAGTTTTAACGCTATAATTTATTTGGGCCAATTTTCTATGAAGAATTATATAATGTTATATATGTGTGGCGTGGGGTATATAATTATTTAGTAGGTATGCAAATAGACATGTCAGTAGGTATAGAAGTAGTGAGGTAGGTTCTTGGAAATTTTATTTACCAAAAAAATACAGGAAATAAACTTTTTTCAACGATTAGTTTTGACGTTATTTCAAGAAAACCAAAAAAAAGAGCAAAAATTTTCCAATACGGCTGCCAAAAAACAACTTTCCGAAACGAGTTGAAGGGGATTTTTTACACGTTGAATAGGAAGGTATCAGCTACCATTTCAACCAAATAGCATCTTTGATGAAATTAGTTCTAGGTTCCCTTCTTTTGAGCTAGAATAACTCGACTAATTATTGCCACAATAAATAAATTAATATACATTAATATATATCAATTGAATAAATAATACAGCTCTAAAAGCCGTGGACGGTGTAAAGCAGATGGATTAGTAATAAGTTACATTTACACAGAGGTGCTCAAAGTATTAGGGTAACTCCACTCCATTATATTATCTAGTTACTCACTTGAAACCTCTGATGTTGACATTAACATCAAGAGCAGCACCCTCACCATCTTTCTCAGACAAAGCTGCACTGCATGCATTCAAATATTCACAAAAATTATTTTTCAAAAATAATATAATAGACATTCTACTACCTATATGATTAACGTTGGTATATTACACACTAATAACCACTTTGAAAATATAACTGGCATTTTATTCCTCTGATATTCCTTGAGCCTACTGTACACAAGGTAAATTAGTCGAACAGCTGTACCCAATCACAGCTTTTGTCTTGAACAATAAAAGCAGTGATCGGCTACAGCTGTTCGACTGGCAATTACTATACATATCCCGTGTACAGCAGGCTTTAGCTTTATAAAAAAATAAAATATTGTTATTGTAGAAATCAGTCAATGTGGCGGACGGTGAAAGACTGTAACCTATTCGCAGCTCTGTCAGGACAGTCAGTGAGCGGTCTACTGTGAAAGTGTATTATAGTAGTGTAGCGACAGTAGCTGCACGAAAACCACTCACAGACTGTCCTGACAGAGTTGAGCGAAACCTACAATTTAATGACGCATAAATTTCCTTCCTCTTTAAACTCATCAAATTTTTTAAAGGCATATCTAACTAGAGTTCATATTTTATACAGTAGTAGTTGAAAAATGAACATTGTTACAATTAGTGAAGTGATTCTTATTGGTCTTCTACTTTTTGAGAGCAGATTTGACGTCTAGTGAGATCGGACTCCCCGATATACAAATATACAAAGCAGAAAAAGAATAAAGAAGTAACTACAAGTCTACAAGCCACCAAAAATTTATTATTTCTAAAATTTACAATCGTGTACAAAGTGACAAGCAACATTGAGAGTTTAAAAATTTGCTACAAAAACCAGCAAGCACTGCAAAAATACAATTGAAACACGTGATATATAGAAAAGTATTACACAAAAAGAAAGAGAATTTACCCAAAATTTACAAAAAAAAGACACAAAAATGCAAATAAAAATAACTAAACACTTCACTCTCAGTAAATGTGTCCGGACTAAAAACATAGTCACTAGATATAGGTGCCGTGGTGGCTATATCAAGTAAGGTGTAGTTGTATTCTGTAAAATGTGCTGCACCGCTCGACCACATTTTCAAACAATTTTTCACTCAAAACGTCTTTCAAAGTGTATTTCTATCTAATGGCGACCCAACATTCACTACTAGTCGTTGGCTTCAAACAAGGTTATACTGGAAAAAATGAAACAAAAACTGTACAAACCAACTAAAATATAAAATAATAATTCGAAGTAATTCGTGCAAGGGATTGGGGACAGTTAATGAATGATTCAGCTATGTCTAGTCTAGATGATGTTTTTAAAATCAAAAGAGACAATAGATACTTTACATCAGTTGTTAGAGGGTTACATCACGTACAAGAGACAGACGAAACCGCATAACTTCTTGGCATTAGATATATCAATAGGCTATTTTACAAATAACTGATAAACTAAACGGATTCGGTTAGCTTAAATCATAATAGTCAGGTATAGACTTCAGATATATTCAATAATCTTTGGTAGCCAACCAGCTTTCAGGATTAAGGTGGTTGATGATTATAAAATAAATAGAATAACAAAAAACTCAAGTCATTCTACAAGCTACCGTTCATCTCTAAGCAAACATTAGCCTAAGTGACTTTGGCTGAACATTGTATACAGATAGAAGCACGATGCCGATATTGAATAGAAAATAGTAAGCTAAAATATAAAATTAAATTATTCTAAATCATGTACAAAGAAAAGAGGTATATATGCAACATTTTCAATTATACATAACAATTAATAGTTAGGGAAATCTGCATCAAGCAAACATACTAGCATTTTGAACTAAAAGATTATGAAAAGAATTGCGCCTTCAGAATGCTCACATTTTGTCTTCCTCGAAGAAATACTCATCATCAAACTCGATCATTGTTTTTATGTATGAAAGAGGAATCTATTGACAGAATTCTAAAAGAAATTACCATTAATATGGTAAAATTGCTTGTAACATTTTCTCTTATCACAGACGACACGATTACACACAACAGCAAAGAAGAACAGCTGAATGCTGAAGAAGTAGAAGTTGTAGAAAGGGTTTCTAGATTTCGTCGTTGGAGGCTTGTGATCTTATGGGTTAAATTGTGCTGAATAAAATCAAAATTGACAATTATTATGGATATAAGACATGAAAATAATCAAGATTGAATAAAAAAGTACTAATTTTTTCAGTTTCACATAAAAATCATCATCTCAGCTGACTTGATCAGAGGTCGAGATTTTTTTCTAGTGATTGACTGATTGACAGTCTCGTTCGTTTTGTGGATCTGAACTGTTCGTTCGGTGTTTATTCATTTGTCCGCAGAGAAGACTAGAATCTCATCCTCGCTTCTCTATTAGTTAGTTCATCATTGGCTATGATTCATGAAAGAGGTTCCTTAAATCTCTCCACTCACTTACTAAACAAGGAAGTTTAAACTGATGGAATAATTTTTTTTAAACCGTGTTTTCTCACATTTGTTCTGTTTCTTGAAACAAAAGCCTGATCCTTGAGCTGGTTTTGAGTAGTCGTTCATTTCTCAGACCGAAAGAACTATCTGTCAAGATAGTTCGTTCTAGAGTTTTTCACCTCAAGATTTTGGATTCGGTTCAGTTCAGGCTTCATTCAGTCGGTCTGTTGCTGCTAGTAGGCGTAGTTTATATTTTTCTGTGTTTTAGTAAAAATCTTGTGCGTGTAAATAAATTAAAGTATAAATGATTACCGTCTATTGTATGATATAATTATCTTCTGATTGGAATGAAGTATCAATTCTGGTAAAAGTGGTCGTGTTTCATTTCTCCCTTGCAAAATAATGTTGCATATTATCATGATGTGAACTCGGTGTTCGTGGTAGTGATTTTCCATCATTTGGATAACTGAATAAAGGTAAAAAAGCTTTATAACAACATATTGTTAAATGCTTACAGAATAAGCGCAAATTATTAATATGAAAAACAGGCTACTAGTTCAATGCTCAAGTTTGAAAACTTGTGTTTGACTCGGCTTTTCAAAAATGTATTACAAGTTCCGCCCTTCAATTTTGACAATTGTCTTTGGTTTGTAATAAAAATGCAATAATAATTGTTGCATAGTACTCATCCATAGATTATGTGACATTTCAGTTACTTATAACTTGGCGATTTAGTTTTGTCTAGTGATTGTTTACATTTCAAACTGAAGTCTAACCTTGTTGTCACTCAAAGCTCCTTCTTATCAGAATCAAGCTCTACATTCATTGACGTTTCATGAGATTAAATAGAATTAGGCTATTGCTCCTTTTATTCAACTAACTAGAGTTTAGTTTTTTGAGAATGATTCCTCTCAAACTCAACGATAATGTAATGGAGCTAGGCAAACCTAACCTATTTAAAGTCTAGCTTCGAATAGTTTTAACTTATTTCAAAACAGACAAATGTTTTACGTTTTTTTTTCTGAAAACTATCAAGTAGAAAAGAGATCTATCTTCAATAACTTAATTTAATATCATCAATCTCGAGTTTGGTACTGTATATATTATAACTTATTAGGAATCTGTGGCTGTTCTTAGTCGCTCGGTGAGAGCTGTTGTCAAGTCAAGAATACTCAGGGCTGCTCAAATTGATGCTCGTCGCAAAAATAGGGTTAGGTCTTAAGACTTTTCTAACCTTAAAAAAGGTTGTTGATCATTTAGCCTACTATTGGAGCCTCTAATATTGGAGCAATATAACTTACTCAAGAGTTTTGCGGTGAGAGGTAATTTCATTTAATATCCGGAATTTTCCAATCAACATTATATTTTATCAGTAATCTGTAGAGTAGTATTAGATCTCTATTCAGTTGTTTGATATTGATCTTTAATTTTTTGCTTTACTTACCAGTAATTTGCCTACTTACATTTTTAGGAGTCAACCACACGATGCAAATCGATTTGATCAAGTAGCTTCTACCTACCGCAGCTGATGCATTTATTTTAATGTTAAAGTCATCTTATCAACAAGTTTTGCGACCTGCGAAACTTACCTACCTAACGTACCTAACGAAACCTACCTGGTTACCTACCTAGCTAACGCCAAAAAGTCATTCTACTCCTTGAGTGCTCTAATAGCTATAGTGCTATTGAGTGTTGTCATTTAGCTATTCCCAGATCTTTTTCCAACAAATGATACAATAGATACTTTCCATCAGCTGTAGCTTAGATCGCGTGCAAGAGACAGACGAAGCCGCCTAAATTCTTGGTGTCAGCTGTAGTATTGAAGGGAATTGAATTTCAAGCAGATGTCTAAGGTACTTGATCAAGTCGCTTTGACTTGGTTGGTCAGTAATTCATTGATCTCCATCCATGACCAGCACTTGGTGGATGGATTGCGTCAAGATAACAAAATTATTCACAAAAAAAACTCGTGATAGAGATGGGTGGAACGTTATAGGGAACTTAGAAAACACTGTATTGCCTCTTCAGCCTATATATTGTGTATTTTGTGTTTATTGACGCCATCGATCCCGTACTATGGGTAGAGGATGCAGAATTAGTTATAAAGGAATAGAGTGGCAGATTCACTAGCCTTGTACGAAGCACTCGCTCAAAGACCTTCTCCTCCTGCTCACGGAAAAATGCTGAAACTTGTTGGAGATCTTCAATGCGCGGACAGGTCGACTCTTTATCAATATTTTTTGGCATTAAATATCAAACATTCATGAGAATCACATTGTATTTTTCAATTCTTGAAAGTTCATGGAGGTGAGCTGTTTTAACAATTGAATTTTGCCCTTTGAATAGGTAAGACCAAAATTCACAATTATCCCAAAAACTTATTTTGTATATGCACTATCCAATGTCGGCTATTCATGTAAAGAAGAGCCTCTGGCAGGATGGGAAAATTACTCCTGTTTAGTCAATATTTGCTCAAGAATTATAAATCCGGTCTTAATAGTAGAACAAATTGTTTTACTACAATATTTAAGATCAAATTGATAATTTTTGAACCAATATTGACCAAGCTGGAGTAATTTTCCCATCTTGCCAGAGGGTCTTCTTTGCTTGGACAGACTATACCGTATCTGTCAATTAGCTTTGTAAAATAAAATAATTTCGATGTCTGAAGATTCTTGACGTTTGAAATTGATTTTATATTCTTTTAAATATTTTCATTAAAGAATCTATATTCTTTTAAATATTTTATTTAAACAATCTATATTCTTTTAAATCACCCATTTATAAATTTAGAGCTCAATTCAATAGGTTATCACAATCACTGTATCAATACATAACGTACATTAATTTTGTAAACTAAAGACCCAATGCGAAATTAGAGAATTTTCCTATTGTAACTTAAAACTCGATAATTCGCATTTTCTGACCTATCCCATGTCCCACCTCTCATTACTTATCTTTTTCATTAACTTATTTTCCTTATCACAACTTTTTCAATGACGAGAGTAAATTGATCTTCCGTGTTGTCAATTGACTTAGGCCTTTTTGAACGATTTGGTGTAAACAAGACTATAGTCTGTCCAAGCAAAGAAGACATTCTGGCAAGATTGGAAAATGACTCCAGCTCGGTCAATACTGGTTCAAATATTATAAATTTGGTCTCAAATTGTAGAAAACGTTCTGATGTACAATTTGAGTACAAATTTGAAATTTATGAAGCAGTATTGACCGGGCTAGAGTCATTTTCCCATCTTGCCAGAATGTCTTCTTTGCTTGGACAGGCTACAATACAGAGACCTGATGAAATTGCTAGTAGACAATAATAATTTGGAGCGTTCAAGGTCATACCGCTGTTTTTATTATAAGCTTGTTCGTTCTATCATTTTGTTGTTGTAATAGGCCAGTCAGTTTGTTTTAGAGGTCAGCCACCTTTGAATTCAACTCTTAATTGATTACTGTTGACAAATTGAATTGGGTAAAGATAAGATGTCAACTATTTCAAGAATTTCAGAATAAAAATACTTGTAGGCTAGTGTCTTTTGTAAACTAGAAATTGGACTTATTCAAATGATTGAATGGTTAGCTTAATCTCATTCAAGATTTATTTCAAGTCTTCTCCTATCCAGTCTTGGGTTCGATTCTCGTCTAGTCTGGCATCTCATGACTAAAATAAACCTCAGTTTTCTCCTATTCAGTCTTGGGTTCGATTCTCGTCCAGTCTGGCATTTTTTTGTGTTGCACGGTTGTACCTCACCTAATTATAGATAGAATGTTCCTTTCAGAAATGTATTCATACTTTTTATTTTAGAGAGTTTTTACTCTATAGCTAAGTATTCACGGTTAATTTTCCTCACAATAGGTTTCTCAAGATTTGAGCCTACATTACATTTGGGTGGCTCGTTGGAGGAGTGATAAAGCGCCGGTCTGATAACCAGGTGGACCCTGGTTCAAATCCCAAGCGGGGAACAATTTTTGACCACAGCACAATCACATAGATACGGCCACCCCGTCTTTCGGAGGAGACGATGAGCCGTCGGTCCCGACTACCTCAAAGTAGTCGTCATCTATCATCCATATCATTACCCACGCACAAGCCTATGAGCTCATGTGGGCTTCACCCTCATAACAAACAAACAAACAAATTATTGTATCAGATGAAACAATCTTTGCCGGCGGTCCCGACTACCAAACAAGTAGGCTAGTCGTCATCTCTCATCATTCATCTCATCTCCCACGCACAAGCCTATGAGCTCATGTGGACTTCACCCTCAGAAAAATTTGTAGAAAACATACGTTTCAAGAATGATAGAACTCTCTTTTATTTAGTTCAATTGATACATATATCATCTTGTGTTTTTTCTTGAAAGAAATTATAACCTGGATATATATAGTCAGCCCAAGCAAAGAAGACCCTCTGGCAAGATGGGGGAATGACTCAAACTCAGTCAATATTGGTTCAAAAATTATCAATTTGATTTCAAATCGTAGGAAACAATTTGATCTACTGTTAAGACCACATTTATAATTCTTGAACAAATATTGACCTAGCTGGAGTCATTTCCCCATCTTGCCAGAGGGTCTTCTTTGCTTGTACAGACTATAGCTCAATGTAGCTTCAAGTAGTTGCCATCTCTCATCATCATCATCCCTTTCATTACCCACGCACAAGCCTGAAAGCTCATGTGGGCATCACCCTCAGAAAAGAATGGAAGAGAAGTTCATCCATAAAATTATATTCATAATCAATAACATTTTATATAATTTACTCTGAAAATTTCATTTTATAAATTTATCTTTTGACAAAGTTCTTGCTCATTAAGTAAATAAGACAGGCTGCATAATAATCAAATTCACCTCGTCCCTCTCGCACAAGTCTGAGACTCACCGGGGCATCGTTCTCAGCTAAAAAGTAACTGGCAAACCAATTTGTAATTTTCAATCTTCACATGGAAATTGTTTTGTCATTCACAAAATTCTGATTTCATTCAGTTACTACATTGGATGGAAGCTGTTTTTCAGTGGAACTGAACTAATCAATGAAAACAGTTGAGCCCACTCTGCTATTGGAGAATGGCTGCTATGAATGGAAGAGGGAAAGAGAGAGAGAGAGTGAGTGAGATATATGTATAGAATCAAAGGGAAGGTATGTGAAGGAGAGAGTGGGAGAGAGAGAGTGGTATAGATTGAGAGGGTGCGAGAGAGAAATTGAAGAGAGAGTGTAAAGTATGAGTCGAGAAACAGAGTGAAGAGAGAGAGAACGAGAGAGAGAGAGTGAGGGAAACGTCCAATCATTCGTGAACATTTCAACTTTTCTCCAATTCTGTCTCTCTGCCTGTCTGATGATATCATATCAATGCTGCTATATAGTCTGTCCAAGCAAAGAAGACATTCTGACAGTATAGAAAAATTACTCCAGCTCGGTCAATATTGGTTCAGAAATTATAAATTTGGTCTCAAATTTTGCAAATTATTCTGATCTACAATTTGAGACCAAATTTATGATTTTTAAAGCAATATTGACCGAGCTGGAGTAATTTTTCCATCTTGTCAAAATGTCTTCTTTGTTTGGTTAAACTATAGCTACTCTATTTAATTGAATGTCTTGATTGAATTGTTTATTAGGATATAGATAAAATAGATAGATAAAATGTATTTATTTTCCACTTTGTACAACACAAGTGATGTGGGCGAAGTTGAGGCATAAGAGCCCCCTCTTCCACTTAACCTACAGGATAGATTGGAGAATTGTAAGTGTTGGTTGAATATCTGATTATGAATGTTGGTAGCTAATTTGTGATTGAAATTTCCAAGTAGTAATTCAGTACGGAATTTGTTTCCCTTTCTTCCGAAAGAAATTTGAGAAATTAGTGTTGATTGCTCGAAAAAAACTTTTGAAACCATTTTGGTCATTACATAGAGGACAAATAAATTCAACCGCTGTTAAAAATGTCACTTCACAGAGCAAATCTACAGGAATTTAAAAAAAATGTTGAGAGTAATTTCAGATGGATTGCACAAAAGTCAATTAAAGTTAACCGCCTTCAAAAATGTCATGATTTGACGGAAATCAATTGAAGGACTCTCGATGTGTTTGTTCTTACAAATGACGTCATTCTACGATGGTTAATTTTGATTGGATACTAAGCGTCAATTTTTTTCATGATTACTTTGAAGAAGTCAATAACAGTCGATACTGTGAGGGACTTTGCAGCTTTATTAACCTGACTTAACTGAGCACCATTAACCTAAATTTGCTTGGAATTAGCCTCAATTGTCTTACGTTGAGTTTGAATTCAGATGCCAATTGTTATTGAACTCATCAAAGTAATCGTTTGGATCATTCTCAAATGATTTTAATGTTTCACGGCTAGTTTGTAATCGGTCTATTTTAGTATTCTATTTTTAGAGACTGAAATGTCTATTTACGGTAATAGTAATTGAAAATTTAATACTATTATTTATATAACCCTTGTACTAGAAATAGGATATCAAATCTTTCAACTTTTCATACAAACTCATATATTTCAATCCACATTTTGATGTTATAATACCTCTCAAAAAATTATGTAACTCAAATTTTCAGCTGCAACTTTTATTTCTGTAATTTATTTCTGTCTTTTATTCTTTTGGTCTTGTAGTTTCACAAACTTCTTAATTTCCTGTTTTCTGAAATAGTTTTGAGAAAAATATTTACATGTAGTTCTACTGCAATTTCTGTACTAGTTCTTGTACTTAGTTATCATAATTTAGCATATTTTTCTAGTTTTCTCAATATTGAACATACCTAAAAAGCTCAAGTTAAGCGGTAACAATACTGCTTATCAGTCTGTGATAAAACTAATGTAGCTTCAACTGTTTCCATAAATTTTTGCTTATCTCCGACTAAAATGCTGTCTTGCTTTGTTGTTAAAATTATTCTATGTTACTAATTATTTGTCTAATTTATCAACTGTTTTTTAGTCTTGCTATTTTCCTATTCAGACTTAATACAGTAAAGCTGACTAAATATAGTATAATAAATATACAGTAGTATAGCAACCAAAAAGTTGTGGTTTCGTCTGCTCCTTGTGCGCTACAACAGCTGATGTTTTCAATCAGAGTTGTCATTTAGCTATGCCTAGATGATGTTTTTAAAATCAAAAGAGACAATAGATGCTTCACACCAGCTGTTAATAGGTTATACCAGAGACAATATACAGGGTGTTTCAGGAGGAATGTGCAATACTTCTCAGGCTGATTCCTTACACGAAGCAGACAAAAAAGTTCCATGAGACCAACCCTCAAAAACGCTTTGTTACCGAGATAACAATGGCGGAAAATTGAGATTTTTCAAAAAAGATTAATTTTTCTAATTTTTCAGATGCTTTAGTGAGGTTCTAAAATAATCAAATCCTATGTAAAATTAGCTGAGAAATTCAATGAAACCAGTTCCAAGTTTGTAACTTCAACGGTTATTCAGATAATTGGAAAATTATGCTAAAAAACGCCATTTTTCAACAATAAGGGTTGTAACTGGATAAGGAATAATAAAATTGTATTTTTTATTAGTGGAAGTTGAAGAAGAGCCGGATCTAAAGAAAAAGTTGAATGGCCGCGATTGTGTAAATCTTACCCAAATCTCAGAAATAGCGTTCAAAAATCGCAAAATCGCTACTAAACACAAATTCATCACTTTTGTAAATTTCGCGATTTTTGATCGCCATTCCTGAGATTTGGTTAAGATTTACACAATCGCCGCCATTTAACTTTTTTAATCCCGCTCTCTTTTGATTCCTTATCCAGTTATAACCCCTTATTGTTGAAAAAAAATTTTTTTAGCATATTTTTCCAATTATCTCAATAACCGTTAAAGTTACAAACTTGGAACTGGTTTCATTGGATTAGTCTGCTAATTTTACATAAGAATTAATTATTTTAGAACCTGAGTGTAGCCTTTAAAAATTTAGAAAAAATAAAATATTTTAAAAAATCTCAATTTTCCGCCATTGTTATCTCAGTAACAAAGCGTTTTTGGGGGTTGGTCCCATGGAACTTTTTTGTCTACTTAGTGTAAGGAATCAGCCAGAGAAGTATTGCACATTCCTCCTGAAACACCCTGTATATTACATTGTACGAGATTAATATACATTGTCTCTGGTTATACATATACAAGAGACAGATGAAACCGCCTTACCATTTGGCGTCAGCTACAGCAGTTGTTGCTTTGTCTAACTATCTATTGTTTTTTATTAATATTCTATAAAATATGCTTTATTTCAACCATAAAATGATTTGGATATTCTCTTGGAGTAGAGAAGATTTTATTCAATGACTCATTCTTGCTCGGCTCCATGAGGACAGTTTGCGAATGGTCTGCAAAAACATATTAGACCAGTATATTGCTCTGTCTAGTATTGTTCTCGCAGACCTCTTCCAGACTGCCCTGACAGAGCTGAGCATTAACAACTTAACAACACGATTTTATCGGCAAGCATTGAAGCCACCCATTCAGCAACATAGGAAGCCACATTCATCTCTATAGTCTGTCCAAGCAAAGAAGGCATCCTGGCAATATGGAAAATGAGTTCCCCAACTCGGTTCAAAAATGATTAATTTGGCCTCAAATTGTAGATTAGGATGTTACCTACAATTTGAGACCAAATTTATCATTTTTGAACGAATATTGACCGAGTTGGAGTCATTTTTCCATCATGTCAGAATGTCTTCGCTGCTTGGACAGACTATACCAATAAAAATATTGAATCAAATCTGCTATAGTGTTGTAAATCATGTTAAATAATGTCTTATGTTATAGAGATTTGTTTTTGTTGAGCATGTAACTCAGCTTCTCATTACTAGAAAGAGAGGAGGACTTGCAATTAGAAGTGGAGATGAGAAAACACTTGTTGACTCTGTTTTTAATTGGATGGAAAACTGATGTCAGTCTGGGAAATTGTTGGATGAAAATCTTTTTCCATGGAAACTCCAGTTTTGTTATTGGCTAGTTTTTCTTAGATATCTTAGATAGGTAGATTAAGCAATGTCAAACCTATCTATAATATGACGAAGTAGAATAAAAATTCATAGTTAACTTTTATAGTTTGGTCGAGTAAAGTAGACATTCTGGTAAGATGGGAAAATGTCTCAGCTCGGTCATTATTGGTTCTCAAATTACAAATTCTAACTAAAATTGTAGAGCAGAATGTTTTTTACAATTTGAGATCAGGATTATAATTTTAGAACCAATATTGACCGAGTTGGAGTCATTTCCCCATGTTGCCAGAATGTCTTCTTTGCTCAACCAAACTATATAAGCTTTGTGTAGTGAATGAGTTTTGTAAATAAATGTTTACAGCTTTTTGAATTGTAAAACAGTGTATAAGAAACTATCAACTGTGATGCAGCCTAATTAATATTATGCACGTACAGACTATGAAATTTTACTTTAAACAAATGAACTTAGTAATGAGTCCAATTTAAAGAGTAGAAATAACAGTACATTAATTCAATCCAGATACATTGAGCTATTATTTGATTTCAATTTATGAATGAAAATAGTCAGCTTCACTCTTTCTTGGTAATATCATGTACAGTGAAAATCCGCTCTAAATTCTTGTAGTTTCTTGCTGGCTTGCAGGTATAGTTTCTAGCAAAGAAGACATTCTGGCAAGATGAGAAAATGACTCCAGCTCGGTCAATATTGGTTCAAAAATTTTTAATTTGGTCTCAAATTGTAGGAAATATCATGAACTACAATTTGAGACCAAATTTAATATTCTTAAACCAATATTTACTGAGCTGGAATCATTTTTCAGTTTTATCAAAAAGTCTTCTTTGCTTGGACAGACTATAACGTAATCGGTAGAATTACATTTCCTTCCAATGTAAATCAGAGCACAACTTGGTTTACTCTGTCCAAGCAAAGAGAGCCTCTGGCAAGATGAGAAAATGACTCCAGCTCGGTCAATATTAATTCAAAAATTATTGATTTGGTCTTAAATTGTAGATCAGAATGTCTCCTGCAATTGAGATCAAATCAATAATTTTTGAACCAATAATGACCGACCTGGAGTCATTTCTCATTCGCCAGAGGCTCTTCTTTGCTTGGACAGGCTATAGTTACTCAAACATCTTCCTTTTGATTGTTTTCAGAAGGATTTGGGTTTCTTGTTGCTAAATCAATGTTGGAAAACGGAGTTTTTAATTGATTTGAACAATTTGGATGTTTTTGAAGACTCATACTTGTAATAGTCACTCAATGACTCATCTATTGCTGATGGATGATTATGAGAATTTAATATTTCTTATGTTGTCACAGCCAATTATTATGTTATTATCCATCAAAAATATTGAAAACCCGTGCTGTGATATGTTCGGAAACGAATAAAATACATCAAATTGTGAAAATACAACTAATTATTGAATAATCTATTTGAAAATTGTTGATTGATTGTCAAATTTGGTTTAGTAATCAATTAGATAGTGATATAGTCTGTCTAAGCAAAGAAGACCCTCTAGCAGATGAGAAAATGACTTCAGCTCGTTCAATATTGGTTCAAAAATTATTGATTTGGTCTCAAATTGTAGATCAGAATTTTTCCTACTATTGAGACCAAATCAATAATTATTGAACCAATATTGGCCGAGCTGGAGACATTTTCTCATCTTGCCAGAGGCTCTTCTTTGCTTAGACAGACTAGCAGTCAAACATTGTGAAGCTTATCTTACAAAAAATTAGATTGAAATTAATTTGAAATTCCGCCTACACACTTCACTGTGGTTGCATATTTTTTTGGTTGAAGTGCAAAGTGTTATACGATTGTTAGTGAATTATTTCAAAATTATCATTTGGACATTCAAATGATTTGCATTAATATTTTGTATCACAAAACGATAGAGAAGATGATACAATCGAACAATCAAATTGATACAATAAACTATTAAATTATTGAACTCTAGGTCTACATTTTTTCCAATTTGATACATGTTTCATTTTGTGTATTTTCAAGTACGAGCTCTGGTACTAGAAATAAAAATAAATTTCAACTATCTGTACTGAAAATTCGATAAATTTCAACTATCCAGCCGTTTCATATTTTTGCGCTTACTCACTGGATGATATTATTGGATTTTTTCTTCAAATCTTGTTCAATACAAGTGTTGACAACACTTCAAAAGATTTCAATTGAAGTCGTCTGAAAGTTTTAACAATATTTGAAGTCCTTTGCTTTTATTTTAATTTAAAAACTGTTTGTGGATATCTTTAAACACTCTCTATTCATATTGTTTCACTTCAAACGCTCCATTATTTTCTGATTGAGAAAAGAAAATTAACAAGAATTTGAATTTATTATTGATTGTTCGATTGATTGATTGAAACATGTTTCTTGCTGTCTTATTAAAATGAATGAATGATGAAGGGCCTTCAATAACCTTTAAGACCTATTAAAAGAAACAGATTAACATAGTACAGTAATGATATTAGTGCAATAGTATGGAAGATTCATAGGATCAATCTAATCCATATTTAGATTTATAATTTTGCTAGACCTTTCATCAGTATTTCTCATTTTTGGCCTCATTTTTCTTCATTATTAACTTTCAAACAGGTTTTCATCTTATCCTTTCAGGTTGTTCCTTTTTCTGTCTCTGCCTTCCACGTCTTCTTCTTCTTTTTCATCTCCTGCCTCTTCTTTATTTATTCTTTCTTCATCTCATTTCTTTTCACTTTTTCATCATCTTCTTGTTCTTCTTCCTTTTTTCTTCTTGTTCTTCTTCCTTTTCCTTCTTTTTTTCGTCTTCTTCTTCCATCGTCTTCTTCTTCTTCTTCTTCTTCTTCTTCTTCTTCTTCTTCATCGTCCTCCTCCTCCTCCTCCTCCTCTTCTTCTTCTTCTTCTTCTTCTTCATCATCTTCTTCTTCTTTCTTCTCAATCTTCTTCCGTTTCTTCCCACCCACACACCTAGACTGCTAGACTTATCCCAGATACGATGTATACATATAGACTACATATATAGAGACTCTTTAAATGTGTTAGTTGTAGGTAGCAGTAGTAGAGTATTCAGATAAATGTGTCTATTAATAGGTGCAGCATTCGCACTCGCACACACACACTCACTCATTAATAACCCATGTGCCGCCAGACTAGACAAAAACTGCCTGCCTTTTTTGGTATAATTGTTTTGCTTTTCAGCTTTTTATGGTGTTGCTTTTGTTTTTCAGCTCTATGCAGTTTTTTTTTGTGCATCTATGAATTTTTCTTGCATGACTAGGATGGTGTAGGTTACTTTGCGCAGTTTAGGCTCGGTGCACACATGCGATAGCGGCCTAGCTTGGTCGCTGCTGGATTAAAAAAAAATCAAGATTCAGCGTTAGTTTGTTCAGTGCACAGTTCAGCGGCTCTCGATTGCGAGTCTCTAGCGGGTCCAATGGATAAATGCTTTCACAGAAGGTTAAATCTAAAAAATGGGAGTAGAAGAATTTTGATTTCAGATTCGGAATCAGCGCCCCCGAATTAGTAATATTTCCTACATGAGTTCAGAAATAATAATAATAATAATAATTTAGTAATTTTTTTTTTATTATGAATGTCGTTTTATAATAGCAGTCTACTCATTTCCCCCTTTTATTAAATGAAAATTCAATTTATTTTCTCTCTAATAAGAATATTTGGAAGTTCTAGTATTGTTTATAAAATAATAGTTTCAAGCAGAAATGTTTGCTTTGTAGATTGATTGAATCAGACATCAAAGTGCCAATTTTAACTTGGCTGACTCATTGGTGTAATACTTGAGAATGCGCCGGTCTTATAATCAGAGGTTCTGAATTCAATTCAGTTGCTGTTCCAAAAGAAACGTTCCAATAAGATAAGACAATATTGCTAGAGTGGAAATTTGCTGAACTCAGTTGAATACAATCATAATAAGTTAGGCATCAAAGCAAGGATTTGAAACTGTGCATTGATGTGTATTGATGAGTAAGCAATCGTTGTGTCTGTCCAGAAAGTCTTGTTTTGTAAAATTGAATGAAATAATAATAATTCTTGTGAACTTCATTCGAGGAAATGCCATTCTAATTTAAAGTGTGTATATTATTGTATTCTATTTCCTTTTGGAACTCCCCACCGAATACGGCATAAGAATACATACATACATTGTATTCTATTTGTGTTAATATTACTTTGATCTTTAGGTCGCCTATATTTTCTTTGTCTAGCGGCTCCCCACCAACGGATTCAAAGCCACACATATTTTCGGGACTCAATGCATATTAAATTATTTAGTCTATCTGATCATTTGAACAGAATGGACTAGTGGAAGAGCACTTCGTAATTAGTTTCCAACAAGCTACGACTTTTTTGCTAATGTTTTTAATAATATCATTAGTGCAATAAGTTCTTTTCCATTTTCATTATATTATTCTAATTGTTTGTCTCTATATTAATTATAATTTTGGTTTTGTTCAATCTATTGATTATTTTGGAATAAGTATAAACATTGTAATATATTTCATGCATTGGCTTCAGCCTGGAAAAAATTGTCATGTAAAAATTAAATATTAATAATACTAAAATTATAGAGTAGTAGCCTAAAATAGGATTGATAATACCATGTGATTAATTTATAATATAATTATATATTATACGATACTGCAGATACGTTATTTGTCACTGATTGAATATCACCATTATATAATCTTGCTATGAATAGTTGAATACTTTGTGACTATAGGGCAGTAGAACTGCTGGAAATTCGACTCTAATCTGAAATAATGCTTTCTGTCCAATATGGAGTTGGACTTTCATTCGGTGTTTACATGACAGAGTTACCGAGTATTGTAATTATTAAAAAAAAATCCAATGTTCATTTGTGGTTGAAAAGTAAGCAAATGAAAATATATCAATAGCAATATCAAATTATTATTTCGACATTCCAACTATTCTAATAAAAAATTTCTTTTTTTACACTTGATAGAAAGTTATCAGTTTTGATCAACTTGACATACATTGAAAACCTCTATTTTCCGGAATAAACAACAACTGATAATAAAATTTGAGCCTTATAGAATTACAAGATGGTAAAAGATCAGCCACTTATAGTCTGTCCAAGCGTAGAAGAGCCTCTGGCAAGATGAGAAAATGACTTAAGCTCGGTCAATATTGGTTCAAAAATTATTGATTTGGTCTCAGATTGTAGGAAACATTCTGATCTACCAAATTGATAATTCTTGAACCAACATTTACCGAGCTGGAGTCATTTTTTCATCTTTGCCAGAGGGTCTTCTTTGCTTGGACAGACTATACCTATTTCACTTTTCTCTGCATCCGATTTTTCCGCAAATAACCTCCTCACATACTGCCTCCCAAGCTGCTCTCTTCCTATTCCCATCGTGATAGGACTCGGAAGCAGTATCCCAAATAGCTGATTGCACGTGAATGGCGCTAATAAATAACTCAGTTTCAAACGTTTCCATCACGAACTGACAATGTTTCTTTTCTAAGTGCCTAGCATAAACTGACTACAAAGTGTACGTGCATGCGCAAACAGATGCGCAGAAAATTTCTGATATAGACCAAAGTCCTAGAAATAATTATAGAAAAAATACTTATTCTATAACAATAATTATGTTGGACCTTGGACGACACATCCAGAGGAGTTTATTTATAAATTCAAAACACTGCATATTTTCAATATCAACTTTTATTCTCAAAATTAAACCTCATTACCTCTCTCTGGTCCATTCCCTGAACTTCTGATCATGACAGTTTCTTTGACAATGCTCAATTTTTTTTTTAGCTTAGCCAATACTAGGAATTCTATTTTAACTAACCTACTGTCCCAGGGAACCAAGATACGGTAAAGTCAAAACAGTTTGCAGTTTTGTGTAAAATAATAGTGATGACACATAGGCCTACATCTTTGCATTTCTGATATTGCATTGAAATGATGATTTCCTATTGAACTACTGATCTCGAGGTTCTTATTTCTCTAGTTTCATTTTCCAATTGATTGATCATAGGTCTAAATACGCAAAATCACGTATTGCGTTTAATTATAATAATGTTACTGTTTCCAAGATGTTCAGCGACTTCTGTGAATTAACTATACAGTACTATGTAGTCTACTTGATCCGGTCTCACACGCTAAATTCATTGACATAAAACTTTTTCCACTATTAAATCTCACAAAAGATAAAACTTCGAATCATAGAGTTATTGGATAAAAACTCGGGAAAGATTTTACCACCCATGTGGAGTCTAGTGCCGGTTTTTCCAAAACACACTCAAATTTGAGGGACCTCAATTTTACTAGATTTCCTATACTTATCATGGGAAATGTCAGCTGTTTATCAAAATTTGAGGTCCCTCAACGTTGAGTGTGCTGGAAAAACCGGGCATCAGAGTCTTGGGGTAGCTGATAGTATATATGATATACAGCGAATATTTTTAACAAGGCCAGGTCCCCCAGTGACACCGCCTATAGATAGGATGAAATGAATCTATTTCGCATTAAAGTACACATAACTTTCAAGAATCCATTGTATCCGCACACTACTGTACTTACTTGACAAAATTATTAAACCAGACAAAAAGATAAGATATCAGGGAAGAGGAGACTGAAGTTTTGTATTAAGTAAGAGCTGAACTAAGAAATAAAATTTATTACTCCTTGTTCAACTCAGGGAAAATAATCTTGTTGAAACTTTTATTATAAACCGGAATATTAAACTATTATATTATATCAATATAATACATAGAAACATACCGTATATAATATTTTTCATAGTAATAGTTGTTATAATGATAGCTCATAGTTTAAATAATAGGCCAACATGATAATGTAATATATGTTAATGATGACTATGATATTGATTAGAAATAACCCAAGTAGATTACTGTATAAAATTGAAAAAAATAACTTCCTTATTTTTCATTATTTTTGAGCAATTACGTGAGTTCTTACTAATTAGATGGCGCTGAATCCAAATCTGAAATCAAAATTTTCCTATCTCTATTTTTACGCATTTCAAATTTTTGTAGAGAAGTGAATTTCTTGGAAAACAACGGCGACCGAAATGCGGTGAGGCAGTACTCGGCGACAGTTTTGGCCCCGCCGCGATCCAGCCATCGCTCGATGATCGCACCGCTGAACTGTGCACCGCTCCATTTGATTGCTAGTACTGCCTAAACCGCTGACGGGTTTCTCAGAGCCCCGCTGGCGTCAAGCTGAGCCGCAATCGCATATGTGCACCGAGCCTTAGATGCAAATTTGCTTGGTATAATCTGTGCAAGCAAAGAATACATTCGGTCAAGATGGGAGAATAACTCCAGTTTAGTGAATATTTGTTCAAAATTTTTAAATTTGGTCTTGAATTTTAGAGCAGAATGTATTCTACAATTTGATACCTAGTTAATCATTTTTGAACCAATATTGATCGAGCTGGAGTTTTCCTATCTTGCCAGAGTGTTTTATTTGCTTGCACAGACTATATAATATCGCTGATGATATTTGGTATAGCTGACGCAAAAAAGTTGGGCGGTTTCGTCTGTCTCTTGTTAGTGATGTAACCCACTAACAGCTGATGTAACGCATTTATTGTCTCTTTTGATTTTGAAAACATCATCTAGGTATAGCTGAATAATAACACTAATTGACATCAGCTGTTGGAGCGCACAAGGAGCAGAGAAACCGCCTAACGTTTTGGTGACAGCTATATTAACTACGGTGATGATAGTACAGTCTCTTCAGTACAGTCTGATAGTTCCTACAATATTTCAGTTTCTGTTTAACCTGTGTGTAGTGTAGTCTGCAAGCAATGAAGAAATTCTGGCAGGATGGGTAAATGACTTCAACTTCGTCTATATTGGCTCAAAAATCATAAATTTGATCACAAATTGTAGATCGATTTTTTTCTAAAATTTGAGTCCAAATTTATAATTTATGTATCAATATTGATCGAGCTGGAGTCATTTCCCCATTTTGCCAGAATGTCTTCTTTGCTCGACCAGACTATGTCTTTCCAGTGTCGAGTTTATATGAGTTTCCAGTGTCGCCCCCACCAAGTTTGTATAGATATATATGAACTTTGCGCCCCACAACCTATATTTATACATTTTCAATTTATATTTTATTCGACTAGGTAAGACATAAATCTATCCAGTAAATCTATCCAATGTAAATCGTGAAATTGAATAATTTGTAAGGTTTTCAAAGATTCAATTCGAAATTCATGCCCAAATAGGCGTACTGTATTAGCTTTTTACCCAATATTGAGAATTTGCTGAACTCATCTTTACTCATCTTGCCACAATCCATAGAAAGCGGGTATAGTCTGTCCAAGCAAAGAAGACCCTCTGTAAGATTAGAAATTGACTCCAGCTCGGTCAATTTCGGTTCAAAAATGATCAATTTGATCTCAAATTGTAGAAAACATTCTGCTCTACAACTTGAGACCAAATTGATAAGTGTGGAACCAATATGTACCGAGCTGGAGTCATTTTCTCATCTTGCCAGGGGTCTTTTGGCTTGGACAGACTGTGCTCAGCGCGGGGAACGGAACTGAGTGTTTATTTTGATCCCATTCAGGTTTATCTCTCTTCTTTTTCTCTCCCTCTATCTCTCTTTATTTCTTTCTCTCTTCTCGCATCTCCATTCCACTCTCTCCTCCTTCATCACTCTCTTCCTATGTGTTTATATTTAGCATACACCGTAGATAAGAAGCAAAATAAAGGGGAAGCAAACTGGTGACATATCCTGCCTATCGCCCTTTTCTCCTCTTTCTATCCATCCTCCTCCTTTACTTCTTGTTCGTGTCCCCTTTCTTCTCTTTCTACATCCATCCTCTTCCTTCTTATCTCCCTTACTCCTCTTTCTATCCATCCTTCTCCCTTTGCCCTCTTGTTCGTGTCCCCCTTTTCTCTCTCTTTCTACATCCATCATCTTCCTTCTTATCTCCTTTTCTCTCTCTTTCTCTATCCATCCTTTTCCCTTTTACCTCTTGTTCGTATCCCCATGTTCTCCTCTTTTTCCATCCATTCTTCTTCATTCTTTGTTAGGGAAAAGAGGTTCAAAGAGAAAACAGCTTCCCTAGTACAGTCTGTCCAAGGAGAAGACATTCTGGCAAGATGTAAAAATGGCTACAGCTCGGTTAATATTGGTTCGAAAATTATAAATTTGGTGACAAATTGTAGATCAGAATGTTTTCTACAATTTGAGACTAAATTTGTAATTTTTGAACCGATTTTGACCGAGCTGGAGTCATTTTCCCATCTTGCCAGAATATCTTCTTCGCTTGGACAGACTATAGAGATCAATGTGGCTTCCTATGTTGGTGAATGGGTGGCTTTGATGCTTGACGATAAGATCATGTTGTTAAGTTTGTAACATAAAAGTGTCATCTTTATGAAACGGCTAGAGTGAAAATGAGTAATTATTGTCAAGTGAAAATTGTCTAATGGTTTATGTAATTTTACAACAAGATTATAAATTATTGCAGGTGTATAGAATGTATCATCTCTACCTTAAACTGTTAGGATATCATTTGAATTAATTTTAATTCAAATTAGTTATAGTAGTTTGCATTATTTCCTGGTGAAGAGGAGAGGAATAATGATATTTCAAATTGCTAATTGAAAACATCAGCTGTTGGAGCGCACAAGGGCGAAAACGCCTAATTCTTTGGCGTTAAATAATGTATGTCAATGGCTCAACAGCCCATGAAGTGCTTAGGCCTACCAGCTGGTTGCCAGTTTCATATTCACTACAGACTACACTATACTGCACTAGGCCCTATACATCTGAGGTACCGTAAATAATCATCAACCAGAATAGAAGTAACGTGTGGCTAGCACGTTGATCCTCTCAACCATAAGCCATCTTCCGTAACCAAGTGACAGCAACCGAAACCGATATTTCGATTTTCAATAAATGGTTGATAAATATATTGTCTTCTCATTGAACATTTGCAATGTCTTCATTTTTTCATTAATTTATTTATTCATTCATTTTACAGAAACTATTAAACTTATTGGTTAAAAACACAGACTAATAACGAAAACGTTGTTATTTCAAATTCTGATGGATAATAAAGTTCGAAACTAGGTTATATATTTTCTCAGCACTACAATTAAGAATTTATAGTCCAGAGAAGAAATACCGTCCGTATTATAAAAAATTTGAATTCAGAGCGATAGGATTTTCCAAATGAATCAATTCACCAAATTGTCACACAATTTCTTATAAAATATTTAATGATTGTTATCTTCCTACTAGTTTAATAGGTAATACACTCTAACTCATACCACAGAGAAGGGTAATGTATTACTTTCCTTACTAATAATAATTGTTCGTTTTTCTGTTGTACAGGAGGAGCGTGATGCAGCGTGGTCGTGTCGGCGGGGGAGGAGGAGGAGGAGGTCCCGGAGGGGGGCTAGGAGGGGTAGGTGGTGGAGGAGGAGGTGCTGGCTCGTACGACGGCAAGATCGCCGGCCTTTACGATCTGGAGTCGACGCTGGGACGGGGTCACTTTGCCGTTGTCAAGTTGGCGCGACACGTGTTCACGGGGGAGAAGGTGGCCGTCAAGGTCATTGATAAGAGCAAACTGGACGAGGTGTCGAGGGCGCATCTGTTTCAGGAGGTGGGTGATGAGAAAGATTGTTTTTTTATAACATTGATAATGATGTGAAGCTCAATTCCATTTCATTATAATGATATTGATACTCTCTAGAAGATGATACGCTTACAAAAGGTGATACATCTATCATATGTAGCATAAGCAACAGCTCTATACCCCATTCACGATCACTTGAGACGAAATAAACAAAGTTTTACGAATGTATGCGTGTAACTGTAGGTCTTCTATGCAAAACGGTCAGCCGCAGTCGAACAGCTGTAGCCAATCGCATAGAGCCAAGCGCTGTAGACCGCTTCGCACAGAAGAAGACCTACCACGCAAAAACTTTGTTTATTTCGTCTCAAGTGATCGTGAATGGGGTATAGTAAACAGAATAATTTTCATGTTTCAAAAATAAAATAGTCAGTTAGGCTAATTTAGTGTTCTCTCAACACATATTCTATGAGTCATATTGTATATTAAATATATATAGAATTATTATATTAATTAATTCTCGTGTTGTCCGCCAGGTGCGCTGCATGAAACTCGTACAACATCCGAACGTGGTGCGACTGTATGAGGTGATCGACACCCAAACTAAGCTCTACCTGATACTGGAGCTGGGCGACGGTGGCGACCTCTACGACTACATCATGCGACACGAGGCCGGGCTTAGTGAACAGGTAAAAGTAACATTAACAATATTTGAAATTAACAGAGAATACGGAGATTATTAGTACACGAATGCCCGGTTTTTCCAAGCATACTCAAAGTTGAGGAACCCTCAAATTTTGACGAACAGCTGACATTTTCTATGATAAGTACAGTATAGGAAACGTAGTAAAGTGTAGTAAACTTGAGGGTCCCTCAAATTTGAGTACGCTTGGAAAAACCGGGCACAAGTGTTCTAAGAGAACTCTTCTCTAAGAATATACTATACCCCATTCACGAAGTCCCTCAAATTTGAGTGTGCTTGGAAAAACCGGGCACAAGTGTTCTAAGAGAACTCTTCTCTAAGAATATACTATACCCCATTCAGGAAGATATATTATGAAGTGTGGAAATTACTAAAGCACATCCCAAAAATATAGTTTGAGCAGAATATTATATACCCGATTCACGATGCCTTGAGGTAAAATAAACAAACTTTTTGCCTGTGTAAGTTTTTCAATAAAAAAAAACTGATTTTAAAACCATAGTCTGTCCAAGCAAAGAAGATGTTCTAGAAAGGTGAGAGAATGTCTACAGCTCGTTCAATATTGGTTCAAAAATTTAGTCTCAAATTGTAAGAAACATTGTTATCTACAATTTGAGACCAAATTCATAATTTTTAAACCACTATTGACTGAGCTGGAGTAATTTTCCTATCTTGCCAGAATGTCTTCTTTGCTTGGACAGTGGACAGACTGTACCATAGGTGTTTTCAAAAATAATAATATTAATATTTTGTTATATTTTGTAGGTTGCACGGGATTATTTCAGTCAGATCGTACGTGCCATCGCCTACTGTCACAGGTTGCACGTGGTGCATAGGGATTTGAAGCCGGAGAACGTTGTGTTCTTTGAAAGGTTGGGGGTGGTGAAGTTGACTGATTTCGGGTGAGTTGGAGTTTCAAATTTATTCGACCCACAAGATGTTCAAAAATAGTTTGTACGAAATATAGAAGAATTCATGTGTATACATGTATTTCTGTTTATAATAATGGATAGAGAGATAGATAAAATGACTTCATTTGAACTTTGTAAAAATATTACAGAAGTTTCGTGGGCGAAGTTGAGGCATGCAAGCCCCCTCTTTCACTCAACCCACTTGAATGGATTGAGAGTGTGCTGTAATTCTTGAAGAACATGAACATTTCTTGGTATTTATTCATAAATTTATTTGTTTCAATGAAGGAAAATACAGACAACTTATGATAAAACAGATACTTATGATAAAAATCATAAGCATGAGCCTTAGTTTTGAAATCGACTCATATGATAGCATTGAGTAAAGTTTCAAATAATGCATGTAGAATTAGTTTAACTCTCTAAGCTTATTTTTCATGAGACTTTTCTATATGCGTAGAATAATTCCTCTTGTGTTTTCTGTAAGTTACTAGATTATGATAGAAAATAGCATAAAAGATTGAAAATAGACAATTATGTCTTAAGATACCTATGATTTGTAGCAAGTCAAATGTGAGAACACACACACAAGAAACACATCCGTTGAAACAGCTGATTGAAAAATCATTTCAATACCTTTAAATAGATGAATTTCCCTACTCTACATAGTTGCCAATTTCAAGGCCATGGCGTTCTATGAAAGGGGGGCTATGATTTTGTGCCCGTTTTTTTTAGTAATGGAACCTACCTTTACCCCTGCAGAGATACTTTTTGATCACCCACAATCCAGCCTGAACCACTTCAGATCAGCCTGAAATTCATTTTTCTCATCGTTCAATGTTGATTGTTTCGCAGGTTTAGTAATAAATTCTATCCTGGCCAGAAACTAGAAACCTCTTGTGGATCGCTAGCCTACTCTGCGCCCGAAATTCTATTAGGAGACTCGTATGATGCCCCCGCCGTGGGTAAGTTTATCTCATGTTATAATAATTATAATTATTTCAATCAATTATTGATTGAAAAAGAAATATGCAGTAGGATATTTTTGACATCCCCTATTCGAAAAATAGAGTTGGAACGGTTTTTTCAAGTTCCAAATAATGTATTTCCCTGTTCCAAATCATGTTCCAAGTCAATAGCATGAGATATGTCTACTAAATTGAGGAATTGATCAACTTTATCTGAGAAGAAGAAGAATGAATCACACTGTGCTCCATCACTATTTAATGTTGATAAATTGATATCTTATGAATGATTTGGGAGATGAAAAACAGGCTTTCCCCTTACTATTAATCTCCCGAATTTTGGTAAAAGTTGATGTAGTCCAAATGAGGTTATGATATCACATCACTTTTCAAATAAAGAATTAACGGTAACTATATATATTGCATGAGAAGACTACTAAAGTCTGTCCAAGGAAAGAAGACATTCGGCAAGATGGGAAAATGACTCCAGTTCGGTCAATATTGTTTCAATAATTATAAATTTGGTCACAAATTGTAGATCAGAATGAGCAAAAGCAAAACTTTTCAACAATTTGAGATCAATTTTATCAGTTTTGTACCAATATACCGAGCGGTAGCTCGAGCTTTGAAGCATTATTGACCGAGCTGGAGTCATTTTCCCATCTTGCCAGAATGTCTTCTTTGCTTGGACAGACTTTAGTTGACATATACACAACTGTATTACAATATCGAGATACCGGTTCCGGTTTTTGAACTATCAATATCGTTTGAACTGAAATCTCCTACAATGTAATCGGTAGGCTTACCTCAACATTTGAATTTTTGTCCTGACGTGTTCTAATCTTCTCATTCAAGCTGTCGTTATCAATTCCACTACTATTATCTAGAATGATTTGTGCTTTAAGGTAAGTTTTCCATGCACTACACGACACGACAGTCGTCCGCATCTACAGAAAATCATAGCGTTTGTCTTATGTTTCAGCTTAAACAACAAGAGCTGTAATTGTCTGTAGGTGGTCGACTGCGGCTGACTGTCGTGTCGTGTCGTGTATAGTAAAACACCCCTTGTTACCTTGATAAAACGATTTCATGAAAACTTTTCTTCTCAACTTTGCAGACGTTTGGTCGCTAGGCGTAATACTGTACATGCTGGTCTGCGGTCAAGCGCCTTTTCAAGAAGCCAATGACAGTGAAACTCTCACCATGATCATGGACTGTAAATACTCCATTCCCAGCCATGTGTCTGAGCCTTGTCGCAGGTACGAATTCAACTATTCATTGCTAAAAACAAATATTATTTATCATAAAATTATGATATCATAATTTATGATATACAATAGAATAGCACTGTTGATGATGTCCATATAAGTACTTCAAGTTTGCTGTAAACTGGGTTAGTAGTGGCGTCCTGTCGAACTGCTGTAGCCAATCACAGATCTTGTTGTTCAACTCAAGGATAAAACAAAGGCTGTGATTGGCCAAGGCTAGTAAATCTTACCAGGTGGGATATTTGCCTGGAAATTATGGTTCACAAATCTGACGTCACTATTTTTCTACAGTGTCGCATTCTAGCGCCCAAAATGAAAAGCACAGCTGATGAAAATGTAAACATAACCTATTTTCGTTAGTGTTGAAGAATAGTATTGTTGTAATTAATTCTGATGAGTTGAGAACATCACAATTAACAAGGAAACAATATTTTTAAGTTGTCCTAGTTGTTTTGTAGTGAAATATGATTATTTTCATTTTTCGTATTTGCATAGTTTGAACCCACCAAAGCTTTTTTTTCTCAACGAGAGCGCCAGCTTCTCGAATCTTTGGCCCCAATTCATGACAACAATAGCATTATATTGTTCTAATATCACAACATTATTCATCATTATTCGACTGTAATAATACTCAATAAATTAATTCATCATTTTTAAATATATTTACAATTATTTGCATTGATATTGAGCTTTTTACGTGATATTTTTTTATTTTTTAATTCTCTGTGGAACAGCTGGAAAATTGGAATCCTAGATACATGTTGAATCATAAATATAGGTATAGAGCATAATGTAAAAAATAAAACTAGTGACGTCATCCGGCAGGAAAAAAGTGGACTGCTGGGCTCTTATGGACGCTGGCCTACCTGGTAGATTTACTTACCTTGGTGATTGGCTACAGCTATTCATGTCATCGCTATTTCTTACACCGTCTACAGCAGGCTTAAAGTGCGTATGTGGGTTATTGAGATATTTATGAGGGTGATTGATGAGGTGAAAAACACCGATGCCTCCTCGTCTATTGACGAGGATTCCAACGTCTACTGAAGATTGTGACGCCTCAGACCACTGCGTCAACCTGGCTGGCTAATACAATAGATGCACTCTTTTGAATAATCAAAATCGTTCGAACAACTGAAAATTGATTAGTTAGGTACGTGATTTAAAGTCAGAGTAGAAACTGTTGAAATGAAAAAAATTACAAGTAAGTTAACTGAAATCAAATAATCTTTATTTCAAAAAAATATATTGAAAAATGAAATGAATACACAGTTACCGTGATCCTCTGTACTAGACAAATCAAGCAGCTAATTCAACTGTCACATAATTATGAAAAAAACAATGTTGAATTTACAAAATTATGGAAAAAGACAGAAATATAGGAGTTCGGATGACGAATGACTGTTATTAATGCTTCAGTGATAGATCTTGTTTTATAAAGCAAAAAACACAAAAAGAACACTTGAAGTACTAATTCATGATTTTGTTGAAAATTTAATCGTCATTTATCATAATCAATTATATTGAGATCTGTATCAGAAAGTATCTCGATGACCATCCCACTGCTGACTTGTGCAATAAATCAAGGCAATCCCAAAGTTGTTCTGCTGTACAAAAATAATCTAATAACCAATATTGTAAATTGATTGTATTTTGTTCAAAAAATAAACAATTTTGTGTCGTCGTTTTCTTTCTAGGCTAATATCGCGTATGTTAGTTCGGGAGCCGGAGAAGCGAGCCACCCTCCAGCAGATCACCGACGACCCCTGGCTGACGGAGGGTGGCGATGGGGTGGATGGTGTAGGCGGCGGGGCGGGGTCGGAAGAACTGGCCATGCCCCTTGTCTCCCGTCACCATCTGAGCGAAGACGACCACGCGCTCATACTGCAGAAAATGATCAATGGAAAGATCGCCACCAAAGAGCAAGTGCTTGAGTGAGTAAAGAAGGTGTCTGTATTTCACAGACAATTTCTGATTTTTAATATAAAACACATTATTATTATTATTATTATTATTATTATTATTATTAATTTTTTTTTATTATTATTTCTATTATTATTATTATTATTTTAAAGACAAAATATTGTCAATCCAAAGATTTATTAAAAATCGAGATTCCGGTTGCTTCATCATTATCAATCTCAAAGATAAATCTCTGATCTCTGATAAACTAAAACTTGAAGTAAAGAACAGTAGCATTTAAAGTCTGTCCAAACAAAGAAGACCCTCTGGCAAGATGGGAAAATTACTGCAGCTTGGTCAATATTTTTACAAAAATTATAAATTTGATCTCAAATTGTAGATCAGATTAGTTCCTACAATTTTAGATCAAATTGATAATTTTTGAAGCAAAATTGACCGAGCTTGAGTCATTTTCTCATCTTGCCAGAGGGTCTTCTTTGCTTGGTCGGACTATACTAACGGTATGGCACCGCTATTGGTAGACACTTGAAGAAGCGTTTAGGACAATGGCAGACTGTGTTCACTGTGATTGGTTTAAGCAACTGTAGTCTGTCCAAGCAAAGAAGACATTCTGGCAAGATGGTAAAATAACTCCACCTAGGTTAATATTGATTCAAAAATTATTAAGTTGGTCTCAAATTGTAGGAAACATCCTGATCTGCAATATGGGACCACATTTATAATGTTTGAAACAATATTCATAGGGCTTGAGTAATTTTCCAGAATGTCTTCTCTGCTTCAAACTGTACCGATGATATTGCTTGTAGCAAATTAAATGGGAGAACGCACACAAGAAACTCATCCGTTGAAACAGCTGATTTGGAAATGATTCCAATGCTTCTAATGGGACCGATTTTCCTACTCTTTATAGTTTCCACTTTTATGGCCATGGCCTTATATCAAAGGAAACCATGGTTTACACATACGGATACTGCATTATCACAATGTGTATTAGTTTATTTCAATTGATTTGTCGTATTTTTCAGAGCACTGGACAAGAACGAGTACAATCACATAACAGCCACCTACTTTCTGCTGGCGGAAAGGAAGCTCAGAGCGCACGAACAGCCCAAAGCTCAACCGAAATCGGCCGGGTGAGGCGAAATTACTATCAAAATATTACGAAAATCTGCTAAAAACTTGTTTTTCAATAGATTTTGTTTTGAAGTAATGGGTAGAAACCAAGTTTTGAGCTGCGAGCTCAAAATATCTTTCTTATACCTATTTAAATAAATGGGTGTAATAAATGAAATTTTATTTAAATTTTAAATAAATTATTAAATTTAAATTATAAATAAATGAAATTTTATACCTATGTACTACGTATAAGATCGACTGACTAAGATACAAGATGTTTTAATGATTATTTATGAGCTTAATAATTCTAGAATATTTGTCAAGACCTTTGTCTCATGTTATTGTTTAAGTAGTTGATTGTTTCAAAATTATGATTGTAATCTTATTTTTTAAAGGAAATTGAACCGTTGACCCACAGCCTAAGAAACTAAAGGCCTGTATCGATAGGGCGAGGCATGTGCCGCGAATGCCTCAAGGTATAGTCTGTTCAAGCAAAGAAGACCATCTGGCAAGATGAGAAAAGTACTCCAGCTCGGTCGATATTGTTTCGAACATTATTGATCTGTTCTCAATTATAGGAAACATTTCAATCTTCAATTTAAGACCAAATCAATAATTTTTGCACCAATATTGACCAGCTGGAGACTGGAGTAAGACTCTTCTTTGCTTTAACAGACTATACCTTGAGGCATTCGCGGCACATGCCTCGCACTATCGATACGGGCCTTAACTCTAGTATTCTCAAGCTATAGTCTAGAACTCTAGTTTGTTTTGTTTTAGTTTTTCTATAGGAGCATTATTTCAATTATAATAAAAATATACAGATATAATTCGTAATAAATAATAAGTTATTGATTGAAGACAAAAATATATGCTTCACTCTATTCAATCCTATCCAAGGGTTTTTAATCCATTTGAAGCATTGCTATGAATTATCTCAAACTAAAAAACAACACATTTTTAAATAAATTAAATTTGCGTGATTCAGTATCCAGCCAGCTTCATTATGAATACGAATCTTCTATTATCATTTATTAAATTGGTCTGCAACATGTATGAGTAAGGTATCTTCAAATTTCAAAGTGAATGGGTTTTCTGAATTGTTTGATAGAATTTTGATGTTTATAGACGGGTACCGACGTTGAGAGTGGACTCTTGTGGAGAGAACGAAACTGTACCAGTGGGCAAGACCAATCAGACGCTGCTCTCCATGTCGCGAACGCCCGGCGATATCGCTCCTGTGAGTACAGTCTGGTCTAACAAAAAAGACATCATTCTGGCAAGATGGGAAAATGATTCCAGCTCGGTCAAGAATTGACTATTTGGTTTCAAATTGTAGAGCAGAATGTTTTCAACATTCTGATAACAAATTGTGAAATTGGTCTCAGTGACCAAATTATAAACAATAAATTCAACAAACAATTAACAAAACAATTTGAGACCAAAGTGATGATTTTTGAACCAATATTAACTAAGCTGGAGTCATTTTTTCTTCTTGCAAGAATATATTATTTATAACTCGTCATTATTTCTTATAAAAATTAACTTTTAGAGATTGTTGAAGAAGATATAGCTGACGCCGAAAAGTATATATCGGGTTCGTTTGTCTCTCATTCGTGATGTAACCTATCAACAGCTGATTTAGAGCATCTATTGTCTCTTTTGATTTCAAACATAATGTAGGCATAGCTAAATGACAACTCTAATTGACAACATCAGTTGTTGGAGCGTATAAAGTTACGATTCCAAAGCGGCAGCTCGATGTGGGCGGCTCGAGCTGCCCGGCTCTAGCTGCGCTGCTCTAGACATCACAACTCTATTCACATCACTATATTATAAATGTTCACTTTGTTATTAGGGCTACTAATATATAATAAATCGATAATGAATAGTGAAATTCATTAGAAAATCACTCAAAAAGGGTGAATTTCACTATTTAGTATAGGATTGGAAAACACAAAATTGTCTATATCACTGAAAGTTTTTTATTTGGTACATACAATTGTTTCGATGTGTTTACATCATCATCAGTGTACTGAAGAAACTCATTAGTTAGAAACACATTAGTAGCCCTAATAACAGAGTAAACATGTATAATATAGTGATGTGAATAGAGTTGTGATGGCTAGAGCAGCGCAGCTAGAGCTGGGCAGCTCTAGCAGCGAATTTAGAGCCGTGCAGCTCGAGCTGCCGCTTGGGAATCGTACGTAAAGCCTGGCCAAGCAAAGAAGAGCCTCTGGCAAGATGGGAAAATGACTCCAGCTTGGTCAATATTTGTTCAATAGTTATAAATGTTGTCTTAATAGTAGATCAAATTGTTTCCTACAATTTGAGATCAAATTGATAGTTTTTTAACCAATAATGACCGAGCTTTAGTCATTCTCCCATCTTGCCAGAGGGTCTTCTTTGCTTGGACAGACTATACCTTGAGCAGAAGATACCGCTCAGCTGTACGTCCAAGTTTATTGATTCACGAATGTTCAAGAAGTTTCAAAATATCTTGTAATCGAATATTGGAGAAATTGAAAGGAAATAGACGCAGGAAGTGACGAAACTTTTAGGCTAGTTTGTAGACTAATGCTTATCACTTTCTGTCATCGAAGTACACATTGGCGAGGTGGAACCTTCCCGGAAGGGTCTCCTCACCATTGGCCACTCCATGATTGTAGTTGCTATGTGATCGTGAAGTCAAGTCACCAACACTGTAGACAGCTCTTGGATGGATGACCAGTATAATTTGACCAAGTACACATTGGTGAGTTGGAACCTACCCGTAAGAGTATCCCCACCATACGAATATTGGGTTTTACTAAAATTACTGTTTTCTTGCCGTCCGTAGCGCGTCCGCAAATGCAGCATAGTGACCGAGGAGTGCGACGACGATGAGGAGGACGAGGAGGAGTGCTGTGGAGTGGGGGGTCCGGGGGGAGTGGGAGGCGATCATCACTCGACGGCGCACTCTCTGTCGTTGAATAGGCGCGGGTCACGGTCCGAGGGCAAACTGCATTTGGCAGTGCAGGAGTTGAGACGGGAAGCGGCACTGGCTGTACCGATCAGCGTTATCAGTGAGGTGGGTGATAAGATAAGATCGATTTTTATATTTTTATACATTTATAAAATCATTTTATGTTTTATAAATGTATGAAATATAGCATTTTCAACAATATTACTACCCAATTGGACGAGAAAGCACACATTAGTCCTCCTTTATCGTGGGTAAAGTGGTAGATGGGGCTCTTGTGCCTCAACTTCGCCCACATCACTTATGTATTGTACTATGGAAAATAAAGGCATCCCTGCTGTGAGAGGCACATGTCAGCCTGACAGTCTGATTATGAGAATAGAAATCTCTGTAACATTAAAATGATAATGATTTAGGCATTTCCAACAACATTTCTACTCAATTGAATGAGAAAACACGTATAACTGTAGTTCCCCTATTTCCAGTTTATTCCTTGCTATGTAACGAGACCACTGCTGTGAAAGGCTCATGTCAAAGTGTCTGTTGTGTCAGCTCATCTGATTTCGAGCATAACATCGTCTGTAACAATAGAATGATCTTGTTTTCGGCATTTTTAAAGATATTCCTACTCAATTGAATGAGAAAGCACGCATGAGTCCTCCTATAACCAGTTTATTCCTTGCTATATAGCATATCACTGTCGTTGATAACATGTTAATATGACTGTTGTATCAGCTCATCTAATTATAAGCATAACCTCCTCTGTAACAATCAGATGATCATGATTTTTTTCATTTTTAACAATATTCCTACTGAATTGATTGAAAAATGACGCATTAGTCCTCCTATTACCAGTTTATTCCTTGCTATGAAGCATCATTCATGACAGCTGACATCTGACAGCTGTGTCAGCCCATACAATTATGAGTATTCGCTATGAGCATCTACCGTGCTGCGCTCTGGTGGATTATCGTGTGTACTTTTCTACGCGTTTTAGCATACAAAGCATAGCGCTAAATGGGAAAAACGCATTTATAATTAGAATGGTATTGTTTGCTGCTTCATGAATTTCTCAGTAATTAGAACATGATATTTAGGATAGGAATGTTAGTTATTGATAGTATTATAGCTCATTATATTAGAAAAATCCTAGTTTTCAAGTATTTGAGAGCAGACAACCGCAAACAGATGTATTTGAGAGTCGACAAAAACTTTGAGATAACAGCTGATAAGTTATCTTACATGAAAATGAAAAATTGGCGCAAGCTCACATTTATTTGAAAAATTAAATGATATGAATATTCCTTATTAAAACATAATTAATAGAGTTTTTGCGTTGATAGTAACAGCTTATTAGATTAACTAACATAAAAACTATTCATGTACATTACCTCATGTACAGGTTAGAATGGAGCACTCCATGGTCCTATTTGATCGATAAATTCTTTTGCACGTAAACAAAACAATTAGGTTAGCTTCACCTATCAATATTTATTCAATGCAGTGAACCATTCTTTTTATTGATGAAACTTATGTATGGCAACTAGAACTTGAAATTTCCATTGCGTGTTTTATTTTTACAATCCAGAACACAACAAATTCTCCAGGACATTATTTTAGGTTTAGCCCTATCTCCTCCAATGTTAATTCTCTCAATTTTTCGCCGAAATGATCCGCCAATAGCGCCTCGATCGCCAAAAATATCCTTTCCACCCACTTGCACACAGCGAATAGCATCCTCTGTTACAAAAAATGATCATGGTTTTGGAATTTTAAACAACATTGACATTTTGAAATCTTCTGAAATATTCCCACAAAATTGAATGAGGAAACACGCTTTAATCCTCTTATTACGAGTTAAATTAATTTGAAATTTGATTCAGACTCTTCTTTGCACATAGGCATTTAAGCCCATGTTGAGAACATTTTTCATTAATGAATTTTTGCAAATATTTATATAGTATAGTGTAAAAGTGGAAATAAATTGATTTGATTCAGAATAAAAAGCACCTCCACAGTGTTTTATTTGGCTATTTAGTAATCAATGTACTCGAAAACAGTGACTATGGCCGATATTTATGTAATATGAATCTAATGGCAATAAATATATTTCTATTTCTATTCCTAAACTCTTCCACTCTAATGCATTCGGTCCTATTGCAGGCGTCCACCGCGCCCGAGCCGCTGAGCCCTGCGTCCAGTGTGCACAAAATGGCGGCCGCGGCGGCCAGCGCTAAATCGGCGGCTGCCGCCCGGACGCTGCCGGCACCGCTCGCCACGGCGCTTAGCTCACCGCAGCTGGGCGTCAACAGAGAGAACAACGCCGCCAGTGTCAAGGAGATTGGACTCAAGGTGAGGTCAACCATCTTTTACTATTGTAGTCTGTCGAAGCAAAGAAGACCCTCTGGCAAGACGGGAAAATGACTCCAGCTTGGTCAAGAATTATAAATGTGATCTTAATAGATCAAATTGATAATGTTTGAACCAATATTGACCGAGCTTGAGTCATTTTTTCATCTTGCCAGAGGGTATTTTTTGCTTGAACAGACCTCAACAACTTCTGTATAGAATACTTTCTCGCAAATCAATTGTGCAATCCGGTCTCCTCGCTTAATGGTGAATGGTTCTTTTGAGTGGTTGAAGAGTATAGGAAGAATTTGATATGATGTCTGTTTCAATAGATAAAATGTACTGTGCTTTCACCTTTGATAAAATAGAATAGATAGAAACGAATTTTCTTTTGTATTTTAGCATAAAATTAACAGAGAAATTGAATAATTTATTGACAATAAAGTAAATATTCACAATAGGTTTTGTTATTTTCATTAGTGATGTCACATAAGAGATCCAGTCGGACAAACTAAGTACTTTTCAATATTGAATCTGAGGTTCAATATTTATAATATTATCAATAGGATCATATTTTTCCTGATATCTATGAATGCAGAATCAGATATAGTATGGCCAAACAAAGAAGAGCCTCTGGCATGATGGGAAAATGACTACAGCTCGGTCAATATTGCTTCAAAAATTATCAATTTCATCTCAAATTGTAGGAAACAATTTGATCTACTATTGAAACCACATTTATAATTCTTGAGCATATATTGACCAATATGGAGTCATTTTCCCATCTTGCCAGAGGCTCTTCTTTGCTTGGTCGGACTATACCAATAATATTATATATAATGATGATATCATTACATCAATATTATAAAGAATAAGATTCCCTTTTTCCATGCTTCTGCTGACTTTCAGGTCCTTCCTCGTCGTTATCGTTCATAATATTTTTCATATCCTATTGTAATATTTTCTTCTTTTTATTTAGCGTCTCATTTTAAAATCTTCTGTAGTATAAATTGGTAGAAAATAAGTTTTGGGCTGTTGCACTCCTCTATGTGTATGATTGAATAAATTATGTATTTTCAAGTTGCTTGTAGCCTATAATTTTAGTGCTATAGTTTTATCAAGCAAAAAAGACATTCCATCTAAATGGCTAATTGAAGCGAGAGTATAACTACGCATGTGCAGATCTGGAAATTTTAGTGTAAAATCACTTTTGCCAACATACCGCTGGTGAGATATGATGGGAGACAGAGTTTGATTATTTCTAATTGAAAGCTGCCATTTTGAATGAATTTCTTCTTTATTCGACAAGACGTGCATTATAATTATATCCTTGCATTTCTTTGTGAATCGGAATAAAACAATTTGAATTTGGTAAGTTGATATGACGCGTTTCAAGCATCATTAGTGTTGACTAAGTTCAGCTTGTTATAACGCTTGCATTATGTAACACCCCAACCCTTACAACAATTCCTCAATCCTTATTTCCACTTTTTTGTCTTTTAGGACATAGCCGAAGACAGTACGCGCGTCTCAGCGCCGCGGTCCGGTTTTGTCGGCTACAGCGAGCAGCAGCGTCGCAGCGGCGGCGCCGGCAAACTGCGTAAAACGCGGACGGCGTCGTGCAGCTCGAGCGACGCGTCCGACGAGGACTCGGAGGGACGCAAGAAGCGCGCCGCTAATAAATCACTGCATCGCGGTCGAGACTTTCAGGTCGGTAGTGGATGCAGAAATTGTATTATTTTTGTTAGTTCGAACCTCATAATTTAGTATTTATTTATCCAGTTATTTACAAATAATACTTAATGTTAGGGATCAATAGGCTTAAGCCCAAAACTGATTGATTCAAACTTGAGCCCAAAGTATTGATTCTTATGGTAATTTATTTTCTTACGTTTATAATAGTAATCATTTTTAAATTATTTTAATGCTAGTCAAGTATTGACAAATTCTTCAACACCAATTATAGATGAGAAATCATAACAACTCTATTCACCAGTCTGGTTTGAGTAAGGCTGAGAATTCCTATTCCCATAATGTACGTTTTCCATCTTTAATTACTGTTAATTTTGTTCATAACAGCTATTATTACACCATAACATGCAGCCTACTCAAGGCTAGTAAATCTTACCAGGTGGGATATTTGCCTGGAAATTATGGTTCACAAATCTGACGTCACTATTTTTCTACAGTGTAGCACTCTAGCGCCCAAAATGAAAAGCACAGCTGATGAAAATGTAAACATAACCTATTTTCGTTAGTGTTGAAGAATAGTATTGTTGATTGTTGTAATTAATTCTGATGAGTTGAGAACATCACAATTAACAAGGAAACAATATCTTTAAGTTATCCTAGTTTTTTTGTAGTGAAATATGATTATTTTCATTTTTATAATCGTAATCGCATAGTTTGAACCCACCAAAGCTTATTTTTTCTCAACAAGAGCGCCAGCTTCTCAAATTTTTGGCCCCAATTTATGACAACAATAGCATTATATTGTCCTAATATCACAACATTATTCATCATTATTCGACTGTAATAATACTCAATAAATTAATTCATCATTTTTAAATATTTTCACAATTATTTTCATTGGTATTGAGCTTTTTACGTGGTATTTTTTATTTTTCAATTCTCTGTGGAACAGCTGGAAAATTGGAATCCTAGATACATGTCGAATCATAAATATAGGTATAAAGCATAATGTAAAAAATAAAAATAGTGACGTCATCCGGCAGGAAAAAAGTGGACTGCTGGGCTCTTATGGACGCTGGCCTACCTGGTAGATTTACTTACCTTGCAGCCTACTGACGTTGCCGATAACTGTACGGTCCGATGGCAAAAACTTGAATCTATCTATCCATGTATCTATCTATAATATATTTTTTACGTGTATTAGTGAGCATTGTTGCTCTATACTATAGGAAATATTTTCTCTCCGTATTAGCTTTATTTCAGCTTACCGAACCAGTTTAATTTCATTAAATTGTTTCTTGCTGATTACGAGTTCACATTCACGAGTGAAATTTGTCCAATTGATAAAATGAAAGTTGTACTGAACTTTTGTTGCTGAATTTGATTATGAAGGGATTATTTCGTCGGTTATCAGTACTCTTGCAGAATAGAGTCATGTAATGCCGTGAGCCAATAACTCTGGATGTGATTATTGTGAATTATGCCTGTGATTATTATAATATTATCGATAAGGTTTACTGTATATTATCATCCGTAGATCCAGGAATTTGGTAAATTCAAAAACTTGTAAATCTAGTTGCTCTGAATAATTATCTAAATACATAGATGGTGGTCATTATTATTTGTAATCCTCCAACAAGTTGTATATATAGAAATTTGAATATTTTCGCATTTAGTTGCACTTTAAAGCTGGTTTAAGGCCGGTATTACACGATAATAGTTCTATGATCATATCTGATTATATGGAAATATGATTTCGTATTTTCATCTCTTTCTATAACTATGAAAATAGAAATATGATCGTTTAATACCAGCTAGGGCTAGATTAGGGCTAGATTGTACTTAGGCTAAATTATTGTATATTCATAAGAATGAGTTAGACTTGGGACACAGGATGAATGATCTATTGTGTTGATGGTTACCTATTGAGCCGCGTATCGACAGTCCGAGGCATGTGCCACGAATGCCTTGCAGTACAGTCTGGTGACGCATAAAAGTATAAACTCATGGCTGAGGCATATGTGTGAATACAATCTGCAATAATCGAAAATAATTATAATTATAGTATAGTATATAGTATATAATTATAATAAAAATAATTATAATAAAAAATCTGCATTTTTTGTAACGAAAAATGCGAGCACGCAAACAAATTGACTAGCGCCATTAAGCGGGAGACAAAGCAACTAATCTCTGACAATTGATAATTTGGACTGATTTTGAATTGATAATTGATAAATGGAGGTTAGTTTGTGCTCATTTAGTAGATAAAAATTCAAGGCAATGCTTATTATTGCCTATTAGCACCCAAATAGAATTCTTAATCACAAAAATGCATAGGAATGGGGTACAATTTTGAGGTTAGTTTGTAGAATTGTTTGTTGGGCGTTGCGAGGCAACAGGCACTGCTCGCTGCGAATTGTGTGCAGCGTTTGCCTCGCTGCTAGCAAACCCGGTATCGACAGTCCGAGGCATGTGTGGCACATGCCTCAGACTGTCAATACGCGGTAGTTAGCAGACTAGTAGTAGTACTTTTTTGTGTCAACAGACTGTACAGCGAGGCATTCGTAGCACATGCCTCGGACTGTCGATACGCGGCTTTAGATCTTTAGCTATTGATAATTTTCAGAGAGGTTTATACATTATTATATATATTATTATATAATTATTATATTATAATTAATTAATTATAATTATTATATTATTATTATTATTTATATTATTAATGATGTTGTGTTTTGTCTGCCACTGTTCCATGTCGAAGCACTTCTAAACGATGTTATTATATTATTTTAAATAATAATATCATTAATAGAATGCCATCTAATGATTGAAAGAGTTTGGAGTAGTTGATAAAGCAACGGTTTGATATACAAAGGCTCTGAGTTTGATTCTCGACCAGATAACAGACTTTGAACACAGCACAATCATGTAGATACGGTCACTCCAAATCTCGAATGTTCATGGAATGTTGATGCTTTTCCAGGATCCTGGCGGAAGCGGAGGAGGAGGAGGTGGTGGTGGTGGTGGTGGTGGTGGTGGCGAGGGAGGAGGCGGAGGCAACAGTGGAGGTGGAGCAAACGGGGGTGACTCCTCTCTGGGGGGTGGTGGCTCGGAAAATATACCCCCCGACGCTGAGGGTGAAAGCAAGGAGGTTGGTTTTCTTACTGATGCAAACGTTGAATTGATGATTTATCTTGGTTTTTTAATATTGATGAATTATTTAATATCAAGTAATACATCTTAAATAGTTTACAAGTTGGCTTTTAATAGTAGCTCACAGCTTTTCGAGTATTAAATATCAAATAGTTGGCTGATGAACATTACTTATTAAAATGATTTTTGTAATCCTGTTTTATTAATATTGATGTTCAACAACATTTCAGAGGATAGAACTAGAATAGTTATAGTCTGTCCAAGCAAAGAAGAGCCTCTGGCAAGATGGGAGAATGACTCCAGCTTGGTCAATATTTGTTCAAGAATTTCAAATGTGGTCTTAATAGTAGATCAAATTGTTCCCTACAGTTTGAGAACAAATTTGTAATGTTTGAACCAATATTGACAGTTTTTGAGTCATTCTACCATCTTGCCAGAGGCTCTTCTTTGCTTGGACAGACTATAACTATTAGAGTATTTATGGCTGATAAATAATAATTGAGAGTGATCCACTGTAATGTAATGGTTCCATTCTTGTACAGAGTGGCGCAGAGAAATTTTGAAATAACCATAATTAACCAATGAAAATTTTACACAAAACTTCTTAATCCTGAAAATATGTTCGTCAAGAAGGGAATTTTTAGAAAATCACTTGAAAAAACACATCTGTTAAGTGTTGTCCATTGCGCCTAACACATTCATTCAATCGATTTTAAAGACTAAAAAGTAACATTCCCAAGCGGCAGCTTGAGCTGCCCGGCTCTAAACTCGCTGTTCGAGCTGTCCGGCTGTGGCTGCGCTGCTCTAGCCATCACAACACTATTCACATAACTAAATTGTAAATTTTCACTGTGTTATAAGGGCTACGAATGTGTAATTAATCAATAAATAGTGGAAATCACTTGAAAATTACTTAAAAAGTGTGAATTTCACTATTTTATTGATTAATTACACATTCGTAGCCCTTATAACATAGTGAACATTTATAATTTAGTTATGTGAATAGAGTTGTGATGGTTAGAGCAGCGTAGCTAGAGTCGGGCAGCTCGAGCAGCGAATTTAGAGCCGGGCAGCTTGAGCCGCTTGGGAATGTTACTTTTCAGTCTTCAAAATCGATTGAATGAATGTGTTAGGCGCAATGGACAACACTTAACAAATGGGGTTTTTAAATGATTTTCTAAAAATCCCTTCTTGACAAACATATTTTCAGCATTAAAAATGTTTTGTGAAATTTTCGTTGGTTAATTATGGTTATTTCAAAATTTCCTGTTTCTCTGTGCCACTCTTGTATTTTAAAGCATTATAGCTGATGCCAAAACTTGGACGATTTTGTCTGTCTCTTGTTTAAGCTACTAACAGCTGATGTGAAGCATCTATTATCTCTCTTGATTGCAAAAACATCTATGCATAGCTGAATGACAACCAAAATTGACAATACCAGCTGTTCTAGCACACAAGGCGCATAATATGCGACCAATGTTGTATCAGTTTGATATCAGCATATACTTGCTGATAGATACTTATTTTCTTTTTGGGCTACTGTATTTGTTAAAACTTGAAATAATTGAAATCAAAGTACCCTTTTTTTAAATATTTTTATTTTACACTTTAACCATTTTCAAGTGTAAATAACATATATTTACACTTGAAAATGGCTATATTGCCGAAGCATGTAGTGTAATAAAATAAAATATTAAAAAAGGGTACTTTTATTTTAATTATTTTACGTTTTGCTGATAGATGTTTAAAAAGGTGAAGAAAGCTCTTTTCTGTATAACATTTAAACATAACTGACGTTGTGAATTTAATCCAAATTTTGTTGAGTTAATATTGAAAATGAATGGTTATTACACTTAAATGACATTAAATTGTACATCATTATAATTGTGTCATACTTTTCTCATCTTTTTTTCCATCCAGGATGCAAGCCAGTCGACGGAGAGCGGCTCAGGTGGAGGGGGTAGGCGACAGTGCGGTGGAGGGGGAAGGCATAGGCGGGGCGAGACTCGGTTGCGCGAGAGCCAATCGCTGAATCGCATCACTGAAGTGCAGGAGCCCGCGCCCATCCAGGCCACGCCCCTCAATCAGGCGCCGCCCATCTGTCAGGTCACACCCCTTGTTAAGGGCACGCCCATCTGTCAGGACACGCCTCCCAAAGCCCCGCCTCCTTCCCCCACGCCCGACTGTGGTGGCGAGCTGCAGCTGGCTGCGGCAGCCAATCGCAGCGCAGTGCCTGGTAAACGGAGCAACGCGCTGATTGGTCGATATCTGAACCTGCAGCGGAAGCTGTGCGGTGTCCCATTGTGGAGCAAACAGGGTGGAGGGCGGCTTTGCAAAGGTCAGTATTTCATCTAGACTATATTATGTCAATTTTCATCTATACTACTAGACAAGCTCGATCAATTTTGGTACAAACATTATCCATTTGATCTCAAATTGTAGGAGACAATTTGATCTACTATTAAAACTACATTTATAATTATTATACTGATCTACAATGTGAGACAAAATTTACCTCTTTTGAACAAATATTGACCAAGCTGGAGTCATTTTCCCATTTTGCCAGAGGGTCTTCTTTGCTTGGACAGACTATGCTAAAGGTCTTGTCACATTTGACAAATTTCATTATCTGCTAACAATATAGTTCTAATAAAGTATAATCAGACTGATATACTTCCACTGTCATCTCATTTTTATAGAAAATCAGCTGTTAGTGTCAATTATCTCGTGAACAGATAATAAATTTTGCCTAATAGAGTTTTTCAGTTTATCTATAAATAATTTGACACCTTGTGAGATCGGACTCCCCAATGTGACTATGCCCTAATCACAATGTCTTGAGACGAAATAAACAAAATTTTTGCATGTGCGTGTAAAGTTGGGTGTTTCTTCATGCGGAACAGACCGACGGTTGGTCGTAGTCGAACAGCTGTAGCCAATCACGGCTCTCGTCTTGTCCATGAGCTTAAACATCAAGAGCTGAGATTGGCTACAAATGTTGAAATGCGGCCGACTTTTGGACTGTTTTGCATGAAGGGCAACTTACCTTTACATGCACACACTCGCAAAAAGTTAGTTTATTTTGTCTCAAGTGATTGTGAATAGATTATAGACATTCAGATGGCTTACACGAAGTGTTGTCTGATGTTTATAGCCTCATTTTTTCAAATTTGTCTCTATAGGCAGGTACAGGCTGGGGCAGAGCCGACTGACGAGTTTGGAAGGGTTATAAAAAATGAACCCAACGAGTTAGAAAAAATGGTTCGGCTCATTCAATTCAGTGTGAAATATAGTTTTTATTATCAATATTTATGAAAGTTTTATCAGATAAATGGCGGCCATCAGCAGCGATAAACTAATGTACCCGATTTTTTAAGTTTTCAAACTCATTTTGGCTTAGTGCGATTGGTAGGGTACGTCCGAATTTCTCTTCCAATTCTTACAATGTGTCAAGACACGGTTTGTAAACTTTATCTTTAAGGTAGTCCCATGGAAAAAATCGCATACACTTCGCAACGGGTGAGCGTACCGGCCACCTCACGTCCCCCATCATGTTTTCAACACCGTCACTATCACCTCCGAGCGTTGTTGCAATGTTACAAACGTTTCTGCGTCCTACCAATCGCACTGTATCAAAATGGGGTTGAAAACTTCAAAAATCGGCTACATTAGTTTATCGCTGCTGATTGCCGCCATTCAACTGATATAACCTAAAAAAATATTATCAATAAAAACTATATTTCACACTGAATTGAATGAGCTGAACCGTTTTATTCCAAGTCGTTCGGTTCATTATTTATAACCCTTCAAAACTCGTCAGTCGGCTC